>JARQZK010002169.1:1392500-1397500 GCA_030704885.1 Cynegetis impunctata | reverse complement strand
ATATTTTTAGTGAGGAATTCTGGATTTCCCGTCTACTTATCTACCTTTATCGATTATAATTTTTCAACTATTTAAATCATGAGTGTTAATTGCTGAAAAATGTTGAATCGTGTGATAGATTTTTAATTCATCTTGTAATACGTGTTTGAATATTTATGTGTGATATCAAAGGTTCATGGAATTTCGAAATTTATCGATCAATGTGAATAAGTTATCGAATAGTTTTTATCTATTAATACTGAAAAAAAATTTTAATCTTTTCTAATCTAAATGAACAAGCTGATAAACTTGCATTAGTTTCTAAGTTTATTGATTTTGGCGATTTATTCCGACTTTGAAACTTCAAGGTTAGTCATGATTGAATTATTTTCAGGAAAAACAAACTAAATGTGCTACCAGAAAAACAATTCGCACTTAGAGAGTCAATAGTTACAACACTATTCGAGAATCCTCATATGAAAACAATACACCACATATCCATTGCATTCTTTGTGGCATTATTCCTCTCAACAGTTTGCCAGGATTATGTAGAAAATCAAGAGTAAGTCTTACTATTACAATTTACAAATAATTGTATAACAACTCTATATAATTTCCTTGATTTTGAAAAATCAAATATTTAGATACGATTTAGCTATCAGATTTGCTAAGAAAAATCTTATCAACATTTTTTAAGCTTTTATATATTTGGTGAAAATATTCTCATGTTGTACAGTTTGTTTAATGAAAAGCGTCTAAAGTTTTTGATATTGCACTGTCTTAAAATTATTTTTGAATCTTCTGTTTATTCAAAAATGAGAAAATTTACAAATACAGCATTATCAAGATTTCAAATATATACTACAGATATCAACAACCTTAAATGTAAATAACAATGTTTCAATTACAGAACCTTTGACCAATATTTTCAACGTAAGATATTTGAGGTCTTCATTAAAGAAGCACATTTCATTATTTTTTTGAGAAATTTAAAAATACTTTTTCTACAGATTCAATGTAGGAGTTAGATTGATTACAAAAGGATTTGGTAAATTACCAATAGCTCTAGCAGGATGGGTCATCTGCTGCTGTTTCACATTGATCACATATTTTTGTTTCAAGATATGGGCAAGAGGTCGTAACATGTTTGGAGTGAAGGAAAGTAAGTGAAATTTTTATTGGAAAAATTTATTATTTCACGATTGTCTTGATATAATTCATAGACAAAAAAACGCTTGAGCACTAGAGCTCCGTCAGTAAGGTGGCGAAGTGCAACGTATCAAGACTCAATTTCAACGGAATAAATTATATTTTGAAAAAACTCAAAAATACGCTTTAATAGCAAACCGAACATAAAAAAATGAAAATAATTAATTTTTTGCGAAATTCCGAGAATATTGACAGAGAAGATAGATATGCGATTCAAACTGAATATAAAAAATATTTGGAATATACAACATATCCTACTTCAATATCGACTCAATCCAAATTTTGAACCTGGAACTCAATCTGCAGAAGTTGTGGAGCTGAGCAAATTTTTAAAAACCACGGAAACATAGGAAATCTCTACGAATTAAAAATGGCGGAAGAGAAAATGAATTTATAATTCCAAAGACAACTTTAATATACGTATCTACAAATTTCCAATCCTCTAACTAAATTTGGGGGGTTAGGAGATGCGGTTTTTTCAACATAAAATTTCTGAAAAACCCAAGAACGCTGAATTTCGATATAATATGTATATACAGGGTTATTCACGTTATTCGACACGAAGAGTTATGGCTAAAGTATTTGATTTTATAAAAGTTTTTTCTTTAGGATGGATAGGGACCTATTAGAACTACATTTTAAAAACATTTTTATGTTGTACAGGGTGTGCCAAAAACAGGAAAAGTATCAAAGTTGGTATTTTTTTAATAGAATACCCTGTATATTATTTCATTTTTGCACTTTACAGTGAAAACAAATGCCAGTTTTATTAAGGTTTAATTCACCTAAACCTTATGGTTTTTGAAATATCTCGTATTTTCTGAAAATGTATAGTATCAGTTTCAACGCTTAAACTGTCAACTGGTGTTTTCTTGTTTTTAACCAAATTAATGATAAGGCCTACTAACTGGATCAAACTTTATGTCGCACTTGTGAAATATTGACTAACTTGGTGTATAAAAATAAAGGTAAAATAATTGCAATCTTTAAACGGCACTACTTTGTTTAAATTAAATGGGACACCTGGTATTTTATATCACCAACAGATATAAAATTTAATTGTCTATCGAATACCTAAATTCCAATCGATATCTCTTCCCGTTTTCAAATAAAATGCACATTTTCATCTTACAAACTGATTTTAAGAAATTTATCACTCATCAAGTCGCCTATGGCGTTTTGAGAAATCAGAATTGATTGAAATAAACATCAAGATCATAATAATATAATGCGTTTATCTTTCAATCTCTTAAATGTTATGTACTAGTTCAAATTATGAAAGAAACAAAATTTAAGAATATGAAACAACCAATATTTTATATTAAGCGTTCAAAATGGCGACCACCAGACTCTAAACACTAAGGTATCCTTTTTATAAAACCTTCAGCAACATCTAATAACATACGCGGGAGAACCTTTAGAAAAGCTTCTCTGATACGCTGTTTTCATGGGCGACTTGGTAAATAAAAAATTTCTTAAAATTAGTTTGCAAAATGAAAATGCTCATTTTATAATAAATTTCCTAATTCTCGAAAACAACCCCAGTTCATTTGAACTGATGTGAGCCGATGGATATGCTAATATGTGCAGGGGAACAACTATATATATATATATATATATATATATATATATATATATATATATATATATATATATATATATATAAATATATCACAAAAAAATTCGAAAATCTAAAACGGATCAAAAAACTATTTCCGCACCTGACTGTTGTGCAATAGTCTATTATTTTCAGGAAAAGACGACTAAAAAGGATTTATTTTACATTTTCACAATGGAGCTATTAACTTCTCGAGTTGTTCTTATTAATATCGATAAACTAAATTAGAAATATAGTGGTTATAAGTAAATAATAGTTTAGATAGCCCTGCTCAATCTTCCATTTGAAATATTTCAGAAACTTACAAGAAAATGTGGGACTTTTCAGCCGCCTTGATACTCCTGAGTTATTACATATTTTCCTTCAGATTTGTGGTTTATATTGTTACTTCATTTGAACTGCCTCCTGCATCTGCTGTCTTCATACTGATAGAACAGGTGAATATTTCATGTATTAAAGTTTCGAGATATGAAAGTATAAAACATTTGTAGTACATATACAGGGTAGCGAGAAAGTCTGGCAACAAGTTATTTTTTTAAGACGATTAAACTTAATAATCATCAAATTTCCCTCAGAGATAGATTGTTTGAAGAGGTGTAATTAAGTAGCCGGCAAGATCTCCCGACTTGACTCCATTTTTTATCAGACAGAACTGATTCAAAAACTCTCAAATGTCTTGAGGTACAAACAATTTCTCCATAAATGATGGATAATTCTATTCGAAGCTTGAAATACAGATTGTGTTATTGCTAAGACACAGGTGGCCAACATTTTGAGCTCCTGTTATGAGGAAACTATTAATATTTTTGTAAATTAGTATGAATTAAAAAAATTACATATTGTATGTCTTGGAAAATTGTTACTCTTATTATTTAGTAATGTGGTACGTATTCTGTATTTTTGAAAAGAGGACGAAATCAGCTTTTCTACGATATATCACTCGACCTACGGTGCTATTTAAAAAAAATCAAGATGGCGGCGGTACACTGAATGCTGACCTCACTCAAGCTTGACAGGACCTCTGAAAAACGAAAAATATAATGCATAACTATAAAATTTGATAATCGTACGTTTAATCCTTTCAAAGAAAATACCTTGTTGCCAGACTTTCTCGCTACCCGGTAGATATGTGTATTCTATAACATTTTTTGTGAAACTGTAGCTTAGAATTGCTACAAGTGATATTATATTGTGACCGTTTTCAGCATAAAAATATTTTTTGAACTATGAAACTAGAAAAAATCATGGTAGTGGCAAAAATAGTTGGTTCATTGGATGATGACCGATGGTTGATTATTTAATATTTGATTTCAAGTATTTGAGTTCGTTTTTCCCATTTGTATTAGAAATGAAAATGAAATATGAGTTCACAATATAACAACAAATTTACTTATGTATATATATATATATATATATATATATATATATATATATATATATATATATATATATATATATATATATATATATATATATATATATATATATATATATATATATATATATATATATATATATATATATATATAAATAAGTAAATTTGTTGTGGATTTGTTGTGGATTCAATTCTAATAGCCATTGCCTTCCACTTCCTTCGTTTCCTTGCCAGTTCTGTCCAATTTTGATCTTCTATTTTTATGCCTCCCCTCCTACGCCGTTTTGAACCATTTTCACCTGCCAATATTTATAATGTTTGTGCACAATGTATTTTTATTTGTAGATACCCATACTTCCATTGTCTTCAGAAGATAGGGGTAAAGTTGTATCAAAAAAATATGAAATTTTAAATGAGTAAATAATGTTGAAAAAAGAAATAAGTATATATTTGAAAAATAAAACGAGGTCAGTGAATAATTGAAAAGTAAAACAATAAAAGCTAAGAAAAATTTTCTATGTACTAAAATTGATTGAAATGAAAATATTGTATATATTACTACTTTCATATTTCATTGGCAATTGAATGTATAAATATATATGGTATTTTAGGAACCTACTATTGAAGAATGCCATAGATGAATAAACACAATAAAAAATCCATAACGTTATGAAAAATAATACTAGCATAATTACTGAATTAATTTAATATATTGTCATATTTTAATTGATCAATGAAAATAAAGTAACTTCTTCATACTAGTGAAAAAAGCTAGGAGTATCGTGGAAACCAGGTTAGAACAAAGTTCTTTTCGCTATA
>JARQZK010002169.1:1357500-1387500 GCA_030704885.1 Cynegetis impunctata | reverse complement strand
GATCTTTCATCTGTTGCAAAATTTCTTTGCGGAAATTCTGAAGTTTGGAGACCGAATGTTCTATAAAGATTGGTGGACCGCAACTGATTTCACAACTTACTTCAATAAATGGAACGTGCTTGTTCATGATTGGTTGTATACTTATATATATAAAGACTGTTATGAAATTATTCTACCTAAACATAAAATGGTAGCGAAATATGCCACATTTTTGGTGTCGGCTGTAGTACATGAATGGGTGATGATGCATATGCTGGGTTATATGTTTCCACTGTTGTTCTTCATGTTTTTCATTGTGGGGACTTTTGTCACCAATATGAAACCACCTAAAAGTTCTCTACTGAATATATTGTTCTGGTTATCGATGTCTAATGGTATGAGTATGTTAATGTGTGGATATATGTTGGAATACTTCGCTAGACTTAATAATGTTCCACCTTTATCAGAAGAATTTGATTTTTATGTACCGAGATCATTGACTTGTGATTGTTATGAATAGTTAAGATATATAGGTACATATTTTACAATATAATTTATTTTCATTTTTTTGTATATTTGTTTTTTTTTTGTATTTTTCATACCGAATCAGAACTTTTATAGTTATTTAATAAAGCGTTTATTAATGACAGCGATTAATGGTTGAAATATTTTTATTTAATTAATTAATTTAATAGTTCGAGACCATTAATCGCTACATTAATAAACGAGTTTATTACAAGATTTTTCCGTCGACCTCATCATGAATTGAGTATAAATTTTTGATTGAAATAAATTTTTATTTTGCATAACAGATACATTTGACACAATATAAATTTCTATGTTCATTTCGATATATTTATATTTATGCTCCCGATGGAACAATTTGGGAAATTCATAGATGGAATATTAGACATGTGACATTCTGAATAGTTCACATTGCCTACAATATCCGATAAGGAATATGTGGAACTGGTGGAAGCTGAAGTGTTAATTACTTTCGAACGATTATTGCATAAAAATTTTTCCGCAGTTTCTACTTTATTTTGCATAGAGCTGAATTTTTTGAATTTGAATTATGAATTCCTTTTCTCTGTGGAATAACAGTACAGACACAGAATAATTCAACTATTCCGTGCTGAATACTTCTGTGTTTGGTTGCCCATGACAATCATACATTAAAATAGGAGAAATTGTACATTAAAATGGGTCATTAATTATCAATTTTGTGTACGTTAAAGTAAGCTTTCATTCAGAGGTCGACGGAAGAATACATTTAATTGAGTGAGCAGCATAACTCCGTCGCTATAGTCGTATTTTACTTTCTTTTTGAGGGGCTGAGAAGATGAACAAATCTTGAATACCTGCAAAAGTGCTGGTAATTTCTACATAAAAATGGCAGCTGTGGGAAAAACACATTTGTAGTCTCTAAATAGCACCTCCATTGTATCAACCACATTCACCTACAAATGTTTAGCCTCTTAAATGAACTTGAAGTGTTCCTCAGAAAACTCTTGAAATTTCAACACAAAAATTGAGGCGATAGAAGATATAAATTTCCTAGCTAAACTCAATTCATGTACCAAACTTCAACTCTACAGCTAAATCAGCCTAAGTTGTGGAGGTAACAAAAACTTGAAAAACCAAAAAAAACATGAAATCTATAAATTAAAATGGCGGCGGTTAAGTAAAGTAGTTTAAACCACTACGGTGTAGATACTTCCTTAAGACGCACAAAGTTTAAAAACGTATAAAATTCCTTTCAGTTGAATTGGAAGTGCTCGAAAATCTTTAAAAACTCTTGAAATTTCTACATAAAATTGCATCGTTGGAGGAAATCAGAAGTAGCTCGGAGGTTGCACGAAACCTCAAAAACCACGAAATAATATTCCTATATAAACATGATGTCAGTTGGAGTCAAAAGTTTATAAAAAAAGATCTTCCTTCGTAAATTTTCAACCCTCTAACTCAATTTGCAGGGGACATGGGTTTAAAAAATCGTAAAGAACACTGTTTTTAAGCTCCAAAGCCCTAGGAACCTAAATTTAGGATGTAATATATATATATATATATATATATATATATATATATATATATATATATTTACAAATATATATATATATATATATATATATATATATATATATATATATATATATATACTTACATGTAATGCATGGTGATTACAAATTACCATATGACAGACATAGTCAGATTTCTGGAGAAGTGAAAATGTTTGAATATATTTATGTTATTCAATTAATTTTATAGTGTATGTCGTTGAAAAGGTTGTTTTACCAATCGATTATGTATATATGTATTTTAAAGGTTTGTCATATTTATATATCCAATGCTGAAGAAGGTACCACCGAAACATACAATCTTATCGAATGATTTTTGTAATAATGAAGTAAATTTACCTGTCACAGCTGATTCTTTATTGTTCCTGTATAATAGAAACAGGTAACAAATTCATTATACAAACACACACATATATATATATATATATATATATATATATATATATATATATATATATATCTATATATATTATATATAGATATATATATATATATATATATATATATATATATATATATTATATATATATATATATATATATATATATATATATATATATATATATATATATATATATATATATATATATATATATATTGAAACAATAAAGGTTTAGCTGTGATAGGTTAATTTACTTCAATATTACAAAAATCAACAAACAACCTGCAAACGTATTACAATCAGTAAACCTGGATGTATAAGAAAGATAGGCCCAAAAACCTTAAACATACTTTATACAAAATCGACTGGCATATATATATATATATATATATATATATATATATATATATATATATATATATATATATATATATATATATATATATATATATATTAGACATCCAGGGCCGAAGCCAGCACTGCTTTCTAGAGTGGGCTGAACAAATTCTTGAGGGGGTTTGTTTTTTACATTGTACCTACTAAAATAAATATACGTGAAAAAACGACAGGAATATACAGCTTTTTCTGTCTTTTTACCTAGAACTGTATACTGGAAAACGAATATTAATTGAGAAACATTTTGTAAAAATAAAAAAATTTATTCTAATAAAAATAATGAATAAAAAATCCCTCCTAGAAAATTCTAAATAAATAAAACTAATAGAAATAAAAAATATTAAAAAAAAATTAAAAGGTACTTTCATCATAAAATATAAACAAATAAATATATCTATAGACGTTTATATCATAGAGCCACTTTTTGGAAGATTATAGATTTAAAAAATGCAGCCTACAAATTCATGTTTGAAGATTTAACTCTATTTGTATTTACTCTTCTAAGGTTACCGTCATCCAATGCATTCGTGGAGATGATATTTTCATTGATGAATATTGTTAAATGTAAAATTCGAAACAAAATGATACTAAAAATTTTAAATTCAGTTGTGTCTGTTAGATCTCACTTTGCACTAAATAAGATTTGCTATAAAGACTTTGAGCCTAGCAAAACTATGTATGCAAAATTTAATTCTGATATGTATCAGTAGCAGAACCAATCCACAACTTCAACCACAGACAAAGATGATGATAGTTGATGGAATCTGTCGTTACTACGTGGTAATTTAACATGAGTAACAAAAACAAAACTTGAATTTACTACGTTTATTATCACAAAAATACTTCTAACAATAGCTCAATTTGCCTAGTGACTGAAATTGCAATCACAGTGTTATATTGTTCAAAGAATTTTTGTGATAATAAACGTAGTAAATTCAAGTTTTGTTTTTATTCGAAGATGATGATGATGTAATGATGTTTTGTGAACAGTTTATACAAAAATGAAGATATTTGTAACAGAATCGTGGTTTTGATTGTAATAGTAATTTAAGTAAAAAGTCCCGAAAATAACTATTATTGTTTCTTGGACGAGTAGGCAACATGTTGGGTGCACTATTTTTTCGTGCGGTTGCGAGAAAATCATGATTGCAATTTTGGGCAGCTAAACACGTATGAAATAACTGCTAGAATAAGTGAATTTTATATGCAAAAATTCTTGTTATAGTCTGTCCAGCGACCGTTGGCGTTTACGTCACCAATTGTATATGACGTCGATCGTGAACGCTGTTGCCAGACGTAATAAATAATCTTGAATCTAAATAGCTAAACCATTTTCCAACAAAATGAGATATCTCGCATGATTGACATGGCGGGGATTTTTAGCGGTAAATTCAAATTGACCCTCAATTATTCCCTACCAGAAGTGTCTATCTATATGGAATCCATATTCATCGATCGAAAAATCAAACTTAATTACAAAATCTTCTAGGTTACTCGGCGACTGTCAAACGTGAAATGCCGATTACCAGCGCAAATTGCAAATTTTTCAATTAAATGACAACTTAACAAACACTCAACTTATTTTCATTACTCGGAATGTTAGTTTTTCTTGAGAGATACATACGATTTGATATGTTAAGAACAGAATATTTGTCGAAATGGATGATCCGGTCACTATCACCATATAACTACTTTTTCAGAAAATTACTTACGACAGATATGAATTTTGACCATTTCGAATTTTATTTATTTGGGTAGGCAGCCTTGCGTCGTTATTTGCGCATGACTGTGACGTACACGCCAACTTAGACTGGACAGACTATACTAATGTTTCTCCGTTAACATGTCGCAACCACGGTTGCGCTTTTGGGCGACAAATCAGCGTCTAAAGTACGACACGGCTCTGAAAAATCTCGCAACCATGCTAGTAGCCGCTCGTTTGTCGCTATTTTATTTTAGGATAAAAACTTCAACATGTTTTGCAGGTTAAAAGATGCCGTGAATAAATAATCTTAAGTCAGTTTTAGAATTAGGTAGATTTGTTTGTAATTAGGCTAGTTTTATGTTTCAACGCAGATATAAACATTTTTGGTTTGTAATAATCTTTTCTAGAGCTTAAATAATTCCAGAGGGGGCTCAGCCCCCTCTGGCGCCCCCTTGGCTACGGCTCTGTAGACAGCAAAGAAACCTCGACATTCGTGGTTCAGGATGTCTGAAACAGACTATTGACTACAGATACAAAGCAGTAGTCTTTTGTCTGGGTACCATCACACGTGGGCATCCCTGGGAATGAGGAGGCGGATGTTATGGCTCGCAACGCCTTCTCGAACCCGGCAGTAAAAATAATCAAACAAACACCATACCAAGACATATACAGCCAAATAAAAATCGACATCGGCAACCTATGGAAAGAGAGATGGGAGAAAATGACCTCAAATAAGCTTTTCAGAATCAACCCTCACATGAAGAATCCAAACTTCTCAGGACTCAGTAGAAAACACCAGACGACAGCAAGCCGCATAAGAATTGGACACTCCAAACTTACACACGAGCATATTCTGAAGAAAGTGACACCAAGACGTTGTGAACAATGCAATATACCCCTCACTATGGAACATTTATTTGTCTGCCCACAATATCTCCAGGAAAGAACCAACCTCAAGCTTACCAGTGACATCTCTGACTTTGAACAGTGACTTGAAAAGTGTCGTTCAGTATCTAAAAATATCAATATGTTAAATCAGATATAGTAATGATTGTAGTACCACCGCTAATGACCCAATGAGGTCGATGCGGGTTGAATAAATATAAAAAAAACAGTAGTCTCTTATTGCCGGAAAGAGTATGACTAAGAAATAAATTACCAGATTCAGCACCTAGAACTTCCTTTGTTCAAACGTATGATCTATCATCGAGTTTAATCAACATGTATATTTCACATTATTTTGGAAAACTTTCGCTACTATCAGATGTGGAACTAATATATTCCATATTATGAACATGACTAATTAACGACTATATATAATTCACTGTTACCTTTTGAATGCAGATTTCGCGACGAGCAATGCATATAACCAGCTCTCTTGGTAGATTGTTTGATAATTTTAAATTGTTGTAGAATTTTTCTTGTTTATTTGAAAATGACTATGGTCAACAAGTACATGCATTAATAGTAGGGCGAGGTCTCCATTTGAACAATTTAAGTTAAACAAGTCGTTACCTTGAAACTCAGATGAAAAAATATGCGCATAATTAATGGTCGAATAAAAGATTTGGCTAAATATTTGAATCATAAGATGTTGATTTGACGAAACTGGTTTCCGCATATAAAAAGGATTTGTTGGAACTAGTTAACACATTGCAAATCAAACGACGAATGAGTGCACTAATTCATCAATTCGATGGAAAAACAAGTTTCCAACTGTATTTCGGAACAAATTGTTCACAATGGCATAACAATATCTCAAGAGGGCGACGTTATCACAACTGTTCGTGACAAAATCTCGTGAGTAATCCTCATTTTAGTTATTAAAGAAAAGAGTGACCTAGGAAGAAGTGTAAATAACTCAACAGTTTATGAATATTTTCTATTGATAATCTATCATACTAATATCTATATTATATCTTTGAATTTATTAATATGTTTGTTATGGTTTCAAAGAATTTTCATGTCATTATACTATATCGGAAATGTAGCAGTAATAATGTATGGATCTAAATGAATTTAAAGCATTTTGTTACCCTCAATCATCAAAAATATGATACGAATGAATTTGATTTTTAAATTGGATATCTTTAAGACTTCATTCCTGAATTCTAATATCAAGTTTCGGAAAATTGGCTTCAAATGTGTAAATAATGTAACTCAATTTTTTTTTAGTTTTATGTTTATTAATATTTTTCAGAGAAATGAAAAACTATAAATGACCGACGAAAAAAAATGTTACCCGATTACTTACTGTAAAACGGGGTTACTTTGGCACCGGGGGTAACTTTGGCAGTTCTTCGTTTTGTTTTTTTGAAAATTATTTTTTTTATCCCTTTTATTCTTTTTCGCGGTTTTTTCAGGATCCTTCCTTTATTACAGCTTAAAACTTTTAGAAAAATGCCGCGATACTACATTAAGAAAATTGGGGGCCGTACATACGGTAACTACACCCCCCAGCAATTAGAACAAGCGTTAGCTGCCATAAGAGGGGGGATGTCTCAAGCCCAGACGAGTCGCCGATTCTAAATCTCCCGCGGAGCCCTCCAAAATAAGTTGTTTGAAAGACACACCAAGACAATAGATCATCCGATTATATTTACCCAAGAGGAAGAGCAGATCGTGAAACACACGCTGACGACGGTCAGCAATTGAGGTTTTCCTCTAACAAAGGTGGATATACGTGCTACACAAGTACCTAGAAAAACAACTACGCAAGGTGAAAAAATTTCGTAATAATACACCTGGACCTGATTTTGTTCAGCATTTCATATTACGAAATGGTCTAAGTGTCCGCTTAGCTTCAAATATTAAAAGTGCTCGTGCTGCTGTAGGAGTACAAGAAATTAATAAGTTTTTCACGAATATTATGTTATGGCATTTTTGAAGAAAATTGGTCAAAATTCAAATTAAAATTGAAAACGGTGTCAAAGAAGACCTTTAGAGTAGTCTACTTTCATATTTTAAGCGAAATACATATCATGCCAAAGTTACCCCAATCGTTTGCCTACTTTGGCAGCCTCTCTACAATTTTTGTTCTCAGTTACCTCTTATTATTTTCTATTCAAATATTCTGCATTCACAGCCTTATTGATATTTGTTACAATGAGAATTTTTCTTGTGGATTATTGGCGAAGGTTTTAGATTTATTGTCAAATATGTCCCGAAGTCTGCCAAAGTAACCCCGTTTTACGGTAATCATCAAAAATATAATACTACTATGAATTAACTCGTTTTCTAAATTAGATGTAATGAGTTGAATACTTAGTTAGGTATCTTTAAGACTTTATTCCTGAATTCATCATGTTTCGGAAGATTGATTTAAAACATGCAAATAATGTAACTTAATTTTCATGGGTTTTATGTTTATTAATATTTTTCAGAGATGTGAAAAACTGTGGACGACCAAAGAAGACATTTTTATCTAGAGAGTCTTTATTTACGGTATTTCTAGAAAATAAGCATATAAAGATCACTTATACAATCTTTTTGATTTTCCTGTTTAACATATTTTGTATTAGTGTTGCACGTGATCTTCTGGAAGAGAACGAGTGAGTACACCTTAACCCTTAATGTTTTGATCAATGAACTGGTATAAAATATTTAAGTGCAATATATGCAAATCTGATTTTTTTAACAAACAAAAATTTCACCCAGTAAATTCAAACACAGACAACAATTTCATCTGGTAAACTCGAACACAGACAACATATCATTCAGTACACTCAAACACAGACAACAATTTCATCCAGTAAACTCAAACACATACAACAATTTCATCCAGTACACTCAAATACAGACAACAATTTCATCCAGTAAACTCAAACACAGACAACAATTTCATCCAGTAAACTCAAACACAGGCAACAATTTCATCCAGTAAACTCAAACACAGACAACAATTTCATCCAGTAAACTGAAACATAAACAACCCAACCTCTTCAATATCATTCACTCAAGAAAACCTCATTTTTAAAAGAAAGAATAAAGATAAAATTCTAATCAAATTTTGAATGAATCAAAAATTATTTAAAAAACTTAAAGGCTGTGACAATTACGTTATAAATTACAATATACAATTACATTATAAATGATATAATAACCCTTATCTCAAATAGACAAACTTCAGTTACAGATTCTACACAACAGTTTTCATTATCAAATCATTCATAGAACATTGTAAAAAACATTTTATAACTGAACTACTCAAAATAAGTACTTCTTCGTTACCGTAGAGCGCATTTTTATTCTGAAGAAAATATATGACATTGGTTTTCATCGTTTTGACTGTTAATTTTTTGAGAAATTCAAAAGTCACAAAAATGTTTTGACTTAACCTTGAAACAAATACGAACGACAAAATTTCAGTAAGTATATACATATGTATACATATACATATATATATATATATATATATATATATATATATATATATATATATATATATATATATATATATATATATATATATATATATATATATATATACTATATATATATATATAGGTATATATATATATATATATATATAATATATATATATATACCTATATATATATAATATATATATATATATATTATATATATACATATGTATACATATACATATATATATATATATATATATATATATATATATATATATATTTCTTAGGACAATGCATTAATTTGTGTTTTCTGGATTAGAGTGGTAGTTAACAAGAATACAAAATTTCTCAGTTGGATTTTAGAAACTTCTAGACTATTTTAACAACCTCCAATCGTCTTGGGTTTAGTGCTGTCTTTTGCTAGTTTTGTCAATATACTTCATAAGATTCTTTTTTAAAGTTATCCCTGGCACGCCCACATGAGAAATGGATTTGGTAATTTACACATTGCGATGGGTTCTTGGCTCCTCTACTACTGTTTTACTTGTTGTACTTATTTTTGCTTCAAGTTATGGGCATTTATCCGAACCGAGATCGTTCCAATTAAATGTGAGTAAAATATTATTACCATTCAATCTACTTTATTTTTTATTACTGAAAATAAAGATATTAATGATATATATATATATATATATATATATATACCTATATATATATATATATATATATATATATATATATATATATATATATATATATATATATATATGTTTGAGAAATGAAACTCGATTTTCACATTTAATAAAACAACAACAGTTGCACAACACGTTTCGCTGACTCTACAGCTTCTTCAGGTGCGAATTTCAAACTTGAAAAACATAATAAAACATTCTAAGAAGAGCTCTAATATAATGCGAACAAATCATATATATGTATATATAAATATATAAACAACAACAAAGAAATTAGTCGCGGGAAAATATTAAACACGTGTCAACGGCTGCTTCCATATAAGCGGGCTATACCGATAATTCTGCTCTACTTATAAATATATATATACACACATATATATATATATATATATATATATATATATATATAGTATATATATATATATATATATATATTATATATATATATATATATATATATATATATATATATTATATATATATATATATATGATTTGTTCGCATGTGTCTTTTTGAGAAAAATGGGGGGGGGGGGGGTGGGGGGGGGGGGGGGTGGGGGGGGGGGGGGGTGGGGGGGGGGGGGGGTGGGGGGGGGGGGGGGTGGGGGGGGGGGGGGGTGGGGAAAATCGCGATGGAAAAGTAGGGATTGATCGTAGAAGGGTAAAAAATTTAGAGTGATATGAATATGACAAAATAAAAATAAAAATCTTGCCAAAAAAATTGAAGTTTATAATTAACAAATATAAAATTGGAGTTAATCGTAGAGGGTTGAAAATTTAGGGTTGTATGTATTTTTAAATGCTGTATCATGAAAAAAACAGAACAGAAAATTTTGTCTGAAAAAAAAATTAGGAGTCAACATTTAGGGGGATGAAAAATAGATTTTGTCCGTTTCTCAGACCTAACCGACATGATGCACACAAAATTTCATGAGAATCGGTCGAGCCATTTCGGAGGAGTTCAACAAATTACAAACAGGGATTGATCGTAGAGGGGTGAAAATTTAGGGTTGTATGTATTTTTGAATGCTGTAACATAAAAAAATAGAACGGAAAATTTTGTCTGAAAAACAAAAATCAAAAATTCAGGGGTGGACCACCCTTAACATTTTAGGGGATGAAAAATAGATGTTACTCAGGCCTACCCGATATGCACACAAAATTTCATGAGAATCTGTTGAGCCATTCCGGAGGAGTTAACTTCTAACACCGTGACACGAGGATATTATATATATATATATATATATATATAATATATATAATATATACATATATATATATATATATATATATATATATATATATATATATATATATATATATATATATATATATATATATATATATATATATATATAGATATACATACATCGCCTAACTTCAGGGAATGTAGTGGCGGTAAGGTGTATGAGCGGAAAAATATCCGTGGCAAAATAAGTGTTAGCTCACCATGCATAACCTTATGATCTTGCTCACGCAAAACTATGGTTAATACAAATAAACTTAAGATGAATGGAGATAAGACTCAGCATTTGCTAATCGAAACCCGCGCAACACAAAGAACCAGTCTCAAGCTAGTAGGGGTAACAATCGAGCTTGACCTTAGGTTCATATGCCATATAGAGGATATGAAGACGAAACTATCCAAATCCATATTTACTGTGAGATGAATTAAACAACTCGTCTGATCAGCACTCTGCCACACTTCAGCTACTTCCACAGTGAAACACCTATAATCTCATGTTCTGGGGTGAGAGTCTACATTCTGCTGAGATATTCATCAAGCAATAACAAGCCATAAGAGGGTTGTGTGGCGCAGGATACCTGGATGGCTGCAGAGGTTAGTTCGTAATTGAGTAACTACTAACGCTGTTGTCTCTCTTGATCCTTGCTATCGTGCTCTTTGTCTATGATAACATGGATACTTTTCGGAAAAACAACTTTCACCACTGCTACTACACCAGATATTCCCATAAACATCATAAGGTATCTTCACAGCTGACCATCAACCATACTGCCCTATTTATAATAAGTTACATCTGAGAATCAGAGTACTAAGAAGAAGAACCTTGAAATGCAATCTAAGGAAGTGTCTCCAGGAGTAGTCCTATTACACTTTAAATGAATATTTACAAGATATGTGACGTAAATGTGAGGCTGCTTGTATTTGTATTTTTATTGTGATATTTGTCCATTTATGTTATGAAAGTTTAAAACTATTTGTTTCATATTTGAAGTTGATTCCTATATTTTGATGGGTTAAAACAATTTTCCATTGTATTTATCAGGAGGATGAATAAATGAATATATAAAATAAATAATTTTACTTATGAACAACATATCCAAAATTCAGCATTCTATAGTTAATTGGAGAGTGCCAAAAAAAAGTGTGCGTGGACTGTTAAGTTGATGCTAAGAAAGTGACTTTTGGTGATATAAACTTTTTTCTCTGACCGCCGCCATTTTATGTAGGGATTTCTTGTTGTCCACCTCCTCAGCTTAAGATGATTGAGTCAGAGGGTTGAAATTTGGTACGTGGATTGAGTTAATGTTAGCGAAGTATTAATTGGGGATTTCAAATAATTTTTATGTATTTCAAGCTTTTTGGGCGATTGTCGAATATTGCAAATCTCCACAGCTACACCAAATTAAAATGAAAGGCTGAAAATTCATACGTGCATTCAGTTGATGTTAGGGAGGTGCTATTTGGGTATTTCAAATGTTTTCTATTACAGTCGCTATTTTGGTGTAGAGAATTCATGCGTTTTTTCAGGTTTTTAAGCTTTGTGCATCTCTTCGTAACATGAAGGGTTGAGAATTTTTCAGAAAGAGCAAAAATTAGGGCAGACCGGGGCTGGTTGGTACAAATTTCATGTTCGATTTTTTTAAAACTTTTCTATAAACCTTACTAACAATCGGACTGCGGGGGATGAAACCTATATCGATCGGCTAGGAAAAAACTAATATCATATAGATGCAAACGAAGCAGTGAAGGAGAAATATATCAATTTTCGTGACCTCTCATATGTACCAGGGTCCCGGGGCATGTTGGTACACCTTATGCGGCTAGTTTGTACAGTCTGTACCTACTATCGGAATTCAACGTTACAAAAGAAAAAAAATATTTTTCGAAAGTAAATTATATTCATTGGAAACACAAACAAGTAAGAAATTATCACTCGAGAGTCGTGACAAACATAGTATAGTCCAGCGTCGCAACATTCTTCGTGTAACCACAGGTGGCATTGTGTGCATTGAACTCACTTTTCTCGTGAAGCACTATTCGAATATCGTTCCAAGCATACCAAACAAATGGCATCTACATCCTCACTGCTATCACTGGAATGAGACATATTCTCCTTCTTTTTCAGTATACCTGTCTTCCTAGTGTTCTTTTCAGTCTTGCCTATAAAAACTCTTTTCTTAACTATCTTTGCTTTCTTACTAATTTCGTCTTTATTATTTTTCATTTTCGCACTTTTCTCTTTTTCCAAGTCATCTTTAAAAGGGCGTATCCGTCAAAATTGCTGACTTTTTTTTTCTCCTGTTGGTTTTCTTGGATTTTCCAAATTCCAAAATCTTTAGACGTTTCTCTTAGAGATCGTTGATCTATCTTCACTGCTCTGAAAGCTCTAAGCATAATATCAGGTTTCGCAACCCCCTATTAGATTTCTTCTTGTAATTTCGCATGATGGATCTATAATAAATGAATAATTAAATCCGCTGCCTTTCGTTTCTCTATCGCAATTCGGTATCGGGGTAGGATGGTACAAGTATCAACTTACCCCGGAAGGAATGTACCAACTTGCCCCAACGCCATTTTTAAATTCTACAATGTGATAATTCTTGGCAGAATAGGTTATATGTTCCTTTAAATATATGAAAATGAAGCAATTTGCATATTCATTGAAAACCTGATATAATTGAACACAGAACCCTGTACATGAAATGTATTCTGCAAAGTTTTAGATACATGAAAATATTTACCTGTCAATGACAAAATCACAAAATATCCACTAACTCAAAAACTAACAAGCACCTATGGCGGCAACTGCACACTGATTAGTATTTGGATTAGAGGGACACACTGATGCGGTTATGGCGCCGTCTGTTGCATAACAGAGAAACTATTCGACATGTACCAACATACCCCTGTATTCAACTAGCCCCGGTCTCTCCTACTGCAAAATACGGCCATAGTGAATAAACTTTGCAGGTCGGGCGTGCTTTTATAATCAAAAGGAATGATTAAATCAAATTAATTATTTGGTGCTGAAATGAGTAGAGAATTAAAGTAGTGTTATAGTTATTTACGATACAAGTGAGTTAATGATGCTGTTAAGATACGCGTGTGAAAGTTGCACAACGAGTGCGTAGCACGAGTTGTGTAACCACACAAGTGTCTTAATGGGGTTAACTCGCGTGTATTGTACAATATTTTATCTACTCCTAACCGGGATACTTATTTTTATACGATTCATTTTTATTATAATTAATTTTACCTTAATACCTTTGTTCAAATAAGTACCTGAAACACCCTGCATGGCAATGTCAATTTGATATTAAATAATATTGATGACACTTTAAAGTCAAGTTTCAAAAATTGTAATCTAAAATGAGCGATTCGGAAAGTATTCCTTCTGATATTGAAGAAGAGACATTATTTTTATTAAACTTGTATTTAGTAGGTATTGCAAAATAAATGTGTTACAAACTTTTTATTTTATTTTGGTAGTCATCTAAAGAAAGAGTGCAGTAATAAAAATGCGTGAGTAAAGAAGCTCTTAACTCCCTCAAAATGCATGCGGTAAGAGCTTCTTAACTCACTGGAGTAGATAAAAAATATTACAATATCCTGAGGAACTACAACGAACTGATATGTTTTCATTTATTTTGCAGGACACGAACAATCAGATGGGGAAGAGTAGCCATTCGTATTGTAGAAATTTTTGCTACATTTTTTTCTCTTGTTTATATTACTCACAGTTTAATGTTACCAAAGTATCGAGACTTCGGGATTAGAAAATACACATACAAGGAATTATTATTGAAAATTACAGAAATTGCTTTTCCATCAGTTTTAGGTTTTTTTCTAGCATTCTATCTGATTTTACATCAAGTGCAAAACTTGTTTGCTGAAATTTTACGTTTCGCAGACAGAATGTTTTACAGAGATTGGTGGACTGCTACTGACTCGGCGACTTTTTTCAAAAAGTGGAATGTAATTGTTCATGACTGGCTGTTCATATATGTCTACAGAGACTGCTTTGAAATGTTTTCGTCTAAAATATTTTCGTTTTGTTCAACATTCTTCGTATCAGCACTTGTTCACGAATGGATAGTAACGCATGTTCTAGGAGTCTTTTTTCCAATCATGTTCTGCTACTTCATTTTCGCCACACTGATGTGTTTCATAAAACTTCCTCAAAACTTTTTTTCTAGTATCTTTCTTTTACTAAGTTCATATCATAGTTTGCCTCTTCTATTTAGTTGTTATACACTGGAACTTATTGCGAGAAATAATAACTTTCCACCTCTTATAGAACAATTAGATTTTTACATACCAAGAAGTCTGACATGTGACTGCTATGTGTAATGAACAATGCGAATTCCTTGGATACAAATAGATCAATTTATTATCGAATAGTGCGAAAATAAGCTTTTAAGTGATTGGATATATATTTAGATGTATAGAAATAGTATTAAATACAATAGTTCCTGAATTAAATTGATTGAATGAATTTGTGAATTAAATCAATCAAACCTAAAGAAACAACTTTCTGGAGTGTATAGAATTTATCTAGAAGTAAATATTACCTACCGGGCCAAGCGTTATTATAGCTCAAACTTTCAAATACAAAAAAATGAATGTGCTAGACCTGAGTATCTGAAAATTTCATTTTTAAAAAAACCACACAGCTAATGGATGAATAATGAGAAAAATCCATGAGAGAATACTCAGATTATCGAATTCTGGTGCTGGTAGGTCAAAAGGTTTTGCAGGTCAGCTGTCTCATACATACATATATACTTATATATATATATATATAAATATATATATATATATATATATATATATATATATATATATATATATATATATATATATATAATAAGACACGAATGAAAAAAATCCAACTATCACAACTTCAATGGTTTTTAAATTTTTATTTGTTAATCAATAAATGAAAATAAAAAAATTTTTTTTTAAAAACCATTGGAGTTGTGAGAGTTGTGTTTTTTTTCATTTATATCTTATTAAATATGAACTCACATACGGATAATACCAATTCATACATATATATATATATATATATATATATATATACATATATATATATATATATATATATATATATATATATATATATATATATATATATATATATATATATTTATTTAAATATATATATATATATATATAGATATATTTATATATATATATATATATATATATATATATATATATATATATATATATATATATATATATATATATATATATATATATATACATATATATGTACCATATGATTCATGTTTATATTATAATATATACACTGAAAGATGTACAGAAAACAATAGTGTGAATGTTAGATATGATTTAAGCGAGCCTGGAATTAATAGGATAAAAAATTTATAAAATTGGTATAAATATTTATTTCCTTGAGGCTAGTTGAATATGTATATTATTGTATTCTTCCATTGGCCATCATCACATACTAGACGATTTAACTATTGAGTGCTTGATTCAGTGGCGTAGATAGCTTTTTGCGATGGGAGGGATATGACTTTGTGTAAAATTCCATAAGTTTTTCGTCTGAAGTTCTATTTTTGTTGATAAAAAAAATCTTTCATGAAGTACAAAATAAGCAGAAAAAAAATTTTTAGGCTTAACATCGCCTTGACGAATTAAATATTTCGTCCACACTTTCAACTAACAAGAACAGCAGGTGTGGCAGTAAAAAATTTTTTGATGAAATTTTTCAGTTTTGATGAATTTGTCAGGTGCTTTGTCAATTTCGTATACATCATGCTTGAAAAACACCGAAAATCTTTTTAATATATTTGGTCTAGTCAAGGAGACTTCGGTAACCCAGCGGTTAGGTGTATCGCTTGTAAACAGAGGATTGTGGGTTCGAGTCCCACCTTGCTCTTGGGTGTTGTGTAGGTCCGGAATTTAGTGATTCAAAAATTAATCTGTTGGGTAATGACTTATTAGATTCAAGCCTTTTGGCCGTTCGGAAATGGCTGAAATGGAAAATTTTATATACGAAGGAAAAAGTCAACCAAAACATCCTCGCACTTCTTCTCTTTCTAAATTTTATACTACCTATACTATTGAAAAAAACTGCTTTAGATATAATACTACACCATTAAAGAAAGATCGATCATTTTTGTTTAATAGTAAGTAGGTATAGTATACAATTTAGAAAGAGAAGTACGTGGAGATTTTGGTTGTCTTCTTCCTTTCGAAATGAAAATTTTCCATTAGAGCCATTTGAACTTTTTAAACACTTTTTTGCTCATAGTGACCGATTAAACTCACTAATTAAACATGCTCTAAACTACTAGTTATTTTATAATGTTAAAATTATGTCCGTTCCTGATTGGTCGGCCTGTTCGAAGCACGGAAATTATACTCAATTGCACAGCTGTCACAAAAACATATCTGGGTGATTTTTTTATAATTGCACATACATAATGCCAGAAGAGGTGATAGTGCATAGTAAATTTCATGTAAAGGTACTTAAATACGTATATAGATACGAAGACTTTTATTTTGTTCTATTATAATTATCGTAGACTCATGATCCTCTTGATCCCCCCTATCTACGCCACTGGCTTGATTATGCATACGGAATGATATATATTTTGATAAAATTATAAGTATTTCTATTTTTATTTCACAAATATATTCAATGAAAAATCTACCTATGTTACTTTATGTCTCATAGGAAGAACAGGTGTGTAGGTTTATTCCTTTTGATATAATGACAAGTGACTATGCTACTATTTTCTCTGTCAATTCTGGGCAATTTCTCAGTTCTTAGTTTAATTCCAAATCACGAAGATCATATATGGTGATAATAGTTACTTATTACTATAGATTCTGTACATAGAAATGTGAACGAAATCTATATTAACTGAGATTGAATTCTCGCACATCACTTGGTGAAACATCATAAAGAAGTATAAACTTTAAAATAAAATAAAAACACTTGGCTTATGTTTCACAATATAAAAAATATTTAGTTACTGTATTTAGCAGTAATGAAAAGTCGACATGTTTCGAGTTATGAACTCATTATCAAGACTGTCTTGATAATGAGTTCATAACTCGAAACATGTCGACTTTTCATTACTGCTAAATACAGTAACTAAATATTTTTTATATTGTGAAACATAAGCCAAGTGTTTTTATTTTGATGAACTCATTATCAAGACTGTCTTGATAATGAGTTCATAACTCGAAACATGTCGACTTTTCATTACTGCTAAATACAGTAACTAAATATTTTTTATATTGTGAAACATAAGCCAAGTGTTTTTATTTTATTGAAAACTATATTATTAACAAAATTATCTCTGGGTTGCAGTTAACAAAAAGTAGCACATACCATATTACAAAATAAAGAAGCTGTGAATTTTTCTAACTTGATTTTTGCATCACCTGGAACTAGGACTACGGGGGCGAAATATACGTTTATTAATACAGTCTATAATGGTAGGTTAATTACCATTCACCCCGACATGAGATCACCGCGGGCAGTGTTGCCAAGTTGTAATTAATTTTACAGTGAAGTCGCTAAAGGATATTTCATGTGGGATAGGTTAGGTTATATTACTGATTTTCATAAATAGGCAAGATGACCAAAAACTTACTAAAATGATGTTCAAATAAATGGGTGTCATGAATTTTGCATAATCTACTTATTTTCATATTAAGAGCGAGGTTGATAATTTATTCGATATAATAAAACTACAAAATACAGCAATCCGTCAATTGTAGCGAATTACGTTATGTTGTTTTTTTAGTTTTATTTTAAAAAGAGGTGGGACGTGTGCCCTCTCACACGCGCCCGACCTCCGTACAATATTGGCTTCGTTAACTTGAACATTTAGCCATCAATTCACTATAATGAGGGGAACAACTTAAATCCGGACGGATACAAACACCCAGGAACACGGTGGGAATCGAACCCACCAACTCCGTCAACGAAGACGGCATAGCGCTACCTATAGCCTTTCCGCTACCGGAGCTCCAATTACGTTATGTCTATGTGAATGTGAATTTGTTTCATTCGAACTTCAATAATCTCTGACCTTTTTAATTGTTTTTACCTACGCCTACAAGTATTTTGTAGATCTCAATAGTTAGTTATTAAGTTCAAGGGCAGAAATTTGGAAACTAATTTACTTTCTTTTTTGGAATATTTGCAAGTAGGCTTGGATAAAGGTATACAAACGGATGCCATTTACACAGATTTTCGAAAGGCCCTTGACAAAATTAATCATTCTGTTTTATTACAGAGGCTGGCCGAGGTAGGTGTGAGTGGTAACCTTTTGAGATGGCTGAAGTCGTACGTCGTGAACAGGTCACAGTTTGTTTATGTAAATAATTTTTCATCTGAAATATTCACAAACACCTCTGGAGTTCCCCAAGGTTCCCATCTGGGACCCCTTCTTTTTATTATTTATGTAAACAATATAGGGTCCTGCTTTCGAAATACCAGATTTCTGCTCTAATGCTGACAGACCTTAAAATTTTCAGAAGAATTCGAAGCATAAGAGACTGTGAAGATGATTCAGGAAGATTTGAAAAGATTATATGACTACTGTAATAATAATTATCTATTTTTAAATTTTGAAAAATGTTTTAAAATTTCATTTACTCGAAATGTCAATATATTTCAATTTCAATATTCGCTTAACCTCTAGCAGCTTACGAGGTAGATAATATTTGTAGAATTTAGGGGTTACCTTTGACACTAAAACTCCTGTTTAAACAGCACATTGAAAAGTTATAAGTAGCTCAAACAAAAATGCTTGGATTTATATTGCGCAAGGGTAAACTCTTTCGATATAAAAAAACTTTTTTAACTTTGTACTATTCTTGTGTGTGTTTAGTAGATTAAACTTTGGATCTTTGATTTGGAACCCCCATGTAACGCTTGCTATATTAGCAGACTTGAAAGTGTCCAAAATAAATTTTTAAGATTTCTTGGTTTTAGATACGATGTCAATATTTCAAAATCATGACTATATCGAAGCTCGCAAAATTTTTTAAACTAATAAGTTTGGCAGATCGAGAAAAATAACATTTCATTTTTTTACAAAAAATAATTAATAATTTTTTGTCAGTGCCTAGCATTCTGCAGAGCATTTCGTTTACTGTTCCAGATCCGCGGTTGCGATTACAAAATTCGTTTTATGTTCCCTTCAGGAGAACTAACAGTGCACAAAATTCCCCGCTTTGTAGGATGTTACAAACTGGAAATGCTTTTGGTTTGGAGGTTGACATATTTTCTACTTCAGGACCGTTAACTAAAAAAACCTTAAAACGTAAATTTTTGGAATAGGGATTTATCTTATCTTATCTTATCTTTTGTAAAATTGTATTTAAAAAAAAAAAAAAAAAAAAAAATTATAAATTTTAAAGTCTAAGTCAATTACATATAGTATTTATCCTTTCAATTGTAATTTAGCGAATACTGTTTTTGGGCAACACAGCCTGTTTGTATTCCTTGTTGTTAAATAAAATAAATAAATAAATAAATAAACTAGTTTTCAAGTATTTGAGTTCGTTGTTTGCTGAAAATAATGGCTGTGTAATAGCTAATCTAAAAGTTTGGTTGATTAATCTTTCGCTGAACTCTTGGTAAAATATTTATTAATATTCATTTGAGGAAAAATTATTTTCAAATTAAACAATCGTAAAGTGTTTAATGCATATTAGATAAAAATGCCTATTATGTTTCTGGTCGTTGTGAAATATTCACTATTAGGCACGAATTTTACTAGACATGAAAATGAAATATGAGTTCACGATATAATAACAAATTTACTTATTATATATATATTTATTTATATATATATATATATATATATATATATATATATATATATATATATATATTTTTTTTTTTTCGTAATATGTTCTTGGTGTTAGGTCACATTAAATGCAATTTAGTTGTCGTGCAAATGATTTTGTATTGACGTTTCGACCATTTTATGGCCTTTTTCAAAATCTATAAACTAAAGGACGTATATTACATTAATTTTAACAGTCATCTAAAATATATTCTTACCCTTAAACAATCATTTGCACGACAACTGAATTGCATCATTTAATGTGACCTAACACCAAGAACATATAACGAAAAAATATATATTAGGTCAAAGAAAAACCAATACTAAAAAAAAAAAATATATATATATATATATATACACAGGGTATTCGGCACATGAACCATCAAAATTTTTTGGGATATTGTTGGGATCATTTGCTACCTTTTCACCTTTGAGACCCTGAGTCGTGAGACTCACGATTAAGGAGATATTTTTGAATATTTTTTTTCAAATTACCCAAAATCTCGCCTTTAAACCCTCATAAGTTTCATACTAATGCCTGCACAACGTAATTCACGTATAAATTTTCAGACTTTCATTTGAATTGGAAGTGCTCGAACACTTTGAACTCTCGAAATTTTCTCATAAAATTGCATCGGTGAAGGAAACTTAAACATGGTGGCAATTGGAGAAAAAATTTTATACCCCAAAAAGATCTCTCTCCGCATAAAGTTAGTCCTCGAACAAATTTTCAACCATCTAGCTCAATTTGGAGGGGACTTGGGGGTAAAAAAAATCATACAGAACACGGTTTTTTAAGCTTCATGCTCCCTCCAAAAGTCCTAGGTGGCTGAATTATTTCTGATGTGATATATACATATATACATATATATATATATATATATATATATATATATATATATATATATATATATATATATATATATATATATATATATATATATATATATATATATATATATATATATATATATATATATACAAAAATGAAATTTATCGCGGGGAAATAGTATATAAAACAAGCAAAATTATCGGTCTAGCCCGCTTATATGGAAGCAGCCGTTGACACGTGTTTCGGACTCTTGGGTCCTCATCAGAACGGCGTAGCCAAGTATGCGATGGAAAACCTGGAAGTGAAACAGCAACATCAAGCAGAATCCCAGGTTTCGGAAGACAATCACACGTTTGTGGTACATTGTTCGAACTCTCCGGTTTGGGAGATTTGGTCAAACTCTGACCACGGAGGCGATTAATGCCATCCGCGAGATCCTGGACCGTGGAAATAAACTAAAAAGAGGAAATTTATCGCGGGGAAATAGTATATAAAACAAGCAAAATTATCGGATCAATGTACCACAAATGTGTGATTGTCTTCCGAAGCAGGGGATTCTGCTTGTTGTTGCTGTTTCACTTCCAGGTTTTCCATCGCATACTTGGCTACGCCGTTCTGATGAGGACTAAAGAGTCCGAAACACGTGTTAACGGCTGCTTCGACATATGCGGGCTAGACCGATAATTTTGTTTGTTTTATATATATATATATATATATATATATATATATATATATATATATATATATATATATATATATATATTCAAATCAAATCAAACACTTGGCTTACTGTTTCACAAATATATATTGAAAACTAATAAAAATGAACAAAAAGTTGTCAACATGTTTCGGGTAGTGAACCCCGAGTGGAATTCCATTTGTCCCCTCTCATTTCCTCAGTTTTATAAATAAATTTGCTGTCATCTCTCCTGTAGTAGTCTTGAGAATGGGTTCACTACCCGAAACATGTTGACAATTTTGTGATAATTTTTGTTAATTTTCAATATATATTAGAGAAACAGTAAGCCAAGTGTTTGAATAAATTGATAATATTTAATCATGTTTCATCAAGAGTTAAGCGAGGATTCAATTTAATTTATATATATATATATATATATATATATATATATATATATCAATATATATATATATATATATATATATATATATATATTTATTCGAATTATGTTGGCCTGTGAACTATTTCTAATCTCTTGATAATTATTAGCAATTTACAGGCTTGTTGAATCTTAAAAACTCGATTTTATCAAAAAGTTTTTTAAGATTCAACAAGCCTGTAATTGCTAATAATTATCAAGAGATTATATATATATATATATATATATATATATATATATATATATATATATATATATATATATATATATATATATATATATATATGGATACGCCCGAATTGAAGATGATCTATTGTTCATTGATACAGTCACAGTTGTCGTACGGAATCCTGGGATGGGGTGGTGCATATCAAGCGCCTCATATGAAAAGATTACAAGTGATGCAGAAATGGTTCATAAAATTTTTTTTGAAAAAAGAGAGAACTTATCCAACTGACAATATGCTTATAGGATGATGCTCAACTTATTCAAAGATAGGTCTGTAATGAGAATAGTGGCCCATCAACATGAGACCAGGTCAGGAGGAGGAATATTCATAGAACCCAGAGCGGAAAAGACAATCCCCCAAAGAATTATGGTTTACCTGGCCCCTAGAATCTATAATTCTCTTTCCGCTAATATTAAAGAGTCAAAAACTTATGCCTCTTTAAAAAAAAAACTAAAGTCACACATTCAGAGTGAAAACTCTAAAGAGTTTTATGACAATATAAATCCTTCAGAATGCAATTTTGCATGCTCATAGAAAAGGAAAACATATATGAAATCATTAAATTATGCCATCGGAAGGAATTTTGATGATGTTAGAACCTACCGAATATCGACATTTTTACCCAGTTTGTGAAATAATAATCCCGATTGTGACATTTTACTCTATTTTTGACATACATGCCCTGATTTGACTTTTTTTTTGTGATAAACTATGACTTTGTGATTATTTTGAAAAATATTTTTGGTGATGCGGTGTTGCCACTTATATTAGAAAGTAGTAGCAAATTTGATTTTTCAAATGGAATAAATATATAATATTATTTATAATATTATTTTTTGAATCTCCAACAAATTCCCAATAACTTTTCATGATTATTTTCCTATACCTAACTGTTACCGTTTTCGAAATAAAAATTATTTTCATTTTTTTTCTTCGGAAATCAAGACCTATTAAAACGCTGATATCTTTGAGTTGAGAAATACTATAATTTCGAAATTTGGGTTGGAGTTTGGTGTTACTTGGGGGCTTCCTGCACTTCAGTCTAATCTGCGTTACTTCAACACAAGGTGGTAAAAAAATTCAGTTATTTTGTTTGCTTGAAAAAGTGACTGAAAGTTTATTATTTCAAATGGAATGCCCTGTATATTATTGAAAATTCGGAAAGCTGCTGGAATTTGCTTTTTATCTATGTATATCATACCTATATCTAACTAGTCACGTTTCGGACTTATGAGCATTTATTTGTGAAAATGTTCCTTGTACATGGTGTCCCCATTCGGAATTTGGTAAGCATGCCTTGATCACTATTTGACAGTAACGTTGTGACAATCTACTGAAAGTATCGATATTTTTGACATCTCAGAAGTTGCAAACACCTTCAACAACGATGGAACAAAACTATTCAAACGAAGTTCTTATGAATTTGATTATTATTTTTGGACAGTTTGATAAAATTATCAGCAGAACATGTAAAAGTTCAATAAAATGTATCCGAATCTACCGCCAATAAACCTTAAGAAATTTATACGAATTCAGAACAATTTCAATGCGTATGGATAAACTTTGAAAAAGCACCAAGAGACTTGATAGTGGAAATATTGATATAAATAATTATAAAAAAGGAAAACAATTATGTGGAATGTTTCACAATATGTTCGAATCGCTGGCCGTTCACTTTCAAGCACTTCAAAATACGGGCGTTGACTGATTTCGACGTGGCAGATCTGATTTCATTCGGATCCAAAGCTTCAAATGTTTGGGTAATACTTTGTAACAATTCATCTCTCGAACGCACACCAAAAATAATAAACAAATTCATAAGAACTTCGTTTGAATAGTTTTGTTCCATCGTTTTTGAAGGTATTTGCAACTTCTGAGATGTCAAAAAATATCGATATTATTAGTAGATTGTCACAACGTTACTGTCAAATAGTGATCATGGCATGCTTACCAAATTCCGAATGGGGACACCATGTACAAGGAACATTTTCACAAATAAATGCTAATAAGTCCGAAACCTGACTAGTTAGGTATAGGTAATATATACATAGATAAAAAGCAAATTCCAGCAGCTTTCCGAATTTTCAATAATATACAGGGCATTCCATTTGAAATAATAAACTTTCAGTCACTTTATCAAGCAAACAAAATAACTGAATTTTTTTACCACCCTGTGTTGAAGTAACGCAGATTAGACTGAAGAGTAGGAAGCCCCCAAGTGTCACCAATCTCCAACCCAAACTTCGAAATCATAGTATTTTTCAACTCAAAGATATCAGCGTTTTGTTAGGTCCTAATTTCCGAAGAAAAAAAATTAGAATAATTTTTATTTCGAAAACGATAACAGATAGGCATAGGGAAATATCATGAAAAGTTATTGGGAAATTGTAAATTCTAAAAATAATATTGATCACAGGGTGTTCCATTTGAAAAATCAAAGTTGCTACCACTTTCTGATAGAAGTGACAATACCGCATTACCAAAACTATTTTAGTTGGGTAGATAATGTCCGACTATGCCCTTCATCAAATTTTCAAAGTGATCCATCGTATGGTTCACCAGAAACGTCTAATGTGCCATCCACCGTGAATCACCCTGTATATATATATATATATATATATATATATATATATATATATATATATATATATATATATTAAAATATTTATTCTTAAGCCAGAAATATATATGTGATAATTTTCGAATTTTTCTTGGGAATGTGGATTATCTAAAATGGATATTCATTTGTTTTTGCTATTTCATCTTTTATTCCTTTATTCCAACGTTTCGGCTTCACGAAGCCTTTTTCAAGTACTACAATGGAGAGAAAAGAAAAATTATTGTCACCGAAGTAACAATAATTTTTCTTTTCTCTCCATTGTTGTCCTTGAAAAAGGCTTTGTGAGGCCGAATCGTTGGAATAAAGGAATAAATGATGAAATAGCAAAGACAAATATATATATTGACTATTGACTTTAGATACAAAGCAATAGTCTTAACAATAGTCTTTTATGTCGGGGAAAGTATGACTGAGAAATAAATGATGAGATTTAGCCCCAAGAACCACCTTTGTTCAAACGTGTGATCTATCATCGAATTCAATCAACATGTATATTTCACATTAATTTGGAAAACTTTTGCTACCATTATATGTGGAACTTATATATTCACATTATGAACGTGACTAATCAACGACCATAATTCACTGATGCATTGTGAATGGAGATTTCGCGCCAAGCAATGCACATAACCATCTCTCTTGGTAGATTATTCGATAATTTTAAATTGTTGTACATTTTTTTTTTGTTCAATTTATGTGATATATGAAATTGACTATGGTAAACTAGTACATGAATTGATATTAGAACGTGGTCTCCAAATGAACAATTAAAGTTAAACAAGGCGTTACCTTGCAACTTGAATGAAAAAATGTGCCCATAATGAAAGATTTGCCAAAATATTTGAAGTATTGACGAAACTGGTTTCTGCATATATAAACGATTTGTTGGAACTAGTTAACACATTGCAAATCGAACGAAGAATGAATGCATGAATTCATCAATTCAATGGAAAAACAAGTGTTCAGCTGTATTTCGGGACAAAATGTTCACAATGGCATAACAATATCTCAAGAGGGCGATGTTATGAAAACTGCTAGTGACAATAATGGCATAATATCGTGAGTAATTCTTCGTTTCAGTTACTGGAGTAAAAATTGACCTAGGAAGAACTGTGAATAATTTAACAGTTTATCAAAATTTTTTATTGACAATTTACCACATTAGTACCTATCTATATTATATCTAAGAATTTACCAAAAACTGTTTGGTTAATATGTTTCTTATAGTTTCGAAGAATTTTCGTTTCATTATAGAATATCGGGAATGTAGCTGTATTAATGTATGGATTTGAATAACCTTTCAGTACACGGGTGAAAAAATATTGCGCTAGTAGACGGGTCGGGTCTCTCAGACCCTAACTCAATATATTTTTTTTCATTAAAAAATTTTTTTTCTAGTTTCATTTATGTTTTATTTGGAAGTATTAAAGAATTTTCTTCAACTTAAATAATAAGAAAGCCAATTTTCCTATTTTTCGATATTTTTATAATTGAAATTAAACCCTATTTTTTTTAACGTTAATATTAAGAAAAATACAAAAACGATAAAAAATGCCTGAACAAAAAATGTCGATGTTAGGATTCTTCAAACAAGAGCTCGTATAAACTTCATTAACTGAAATAAGACAAGTAATTTAAAAACAGGAATAAAAAAGTTCATATGAAATATCTAGTACTTTTTCTCACTAGATTTGAAACAAAAAATTACTACATGCTCTAAACATATGAGATTATTAGATTCTTTACAATAATATTTTGTTTTACGATCTTTACAATATTTCGTGTTCTAAAATTTCTACGAAGTCGGGAACGGCAATCATCATCGGTATCTACTTCGACATCGGTTATAACTACTTCGAACAATTTACAAAGTCTATTTACTTCCACTTCATGAGGATCCATAATAAAACAAAATATAATGAGTACTTGTCTAGAAAATTACAATAAAGACAACTAAAAAATAAGAATATTCCCCGAATTCTTACACCAACGCATGGGTCGGGTATGACAAGACTTTCCTCGCGATGCCCGAAGTAATAAACTTGACTGAAAACAATACTAATCGTTAAGGAAGGAGCCTACCGAAAGGTACAGCGAGGCTCCTCACCAGATTCAATGACATCAGAAAATAGTGCCATAAAAACAAAACGCCCGGTCTGTTAGACCCAATCCGTGCACTGAAAGGTTAAATTTTAAACATTTTGTTACACTTAATCATCATAAGTATGATCAATTTTTTTAAGTTTTATGTTTATTAATATTTTTCAGAAAACTGAAAAATAATGAACGACCAAAGAAGATATTTTTATCTAGGGAGTCTTTGCTCACAGTCTATTTAGAAAATAAGCATATAAAGAGCATTTATCGCGTCTTTTTGATTTTCCTGTTGACCATGGCTTGTGCTTGTGTTGCGCGTGATCTTCTGGAAGAGAACGAGTGAGTACACCTTAACCCTTAATGTTCTGATTCATGAACTGGTATGAAATATTTAAGTACAATATATACATATTTGATTTTTCTAATAGTCAACATGAATACAAACACAACATTTCATCCAGTAAACTCAAACACAGACAATCCAGCCTCTTCAATATCACTCACTCAACTTATAATCTTTATTTCAAATAGACCAACTTCAGTTACATATTCTACACAATAGTTTTAATTCATAGAACATTGAATAGAACCTTCTATAACTGAACTACTCAAAAGAAGTACTTCTTCATTATCTACCATAGAGCCCATTTTTATTCTGAAAATGTGAATATAAAACATCAGTCTTCATCGTTTTCACTGTTAAGCCTTAAAAATATTTTGACTTACCCCTTGAAACGAAATGCGAACAACGAAAAATTAGTAGTGTACACACACTATATATATATATATATATATATATATATATATATATATATATATATATATATATTCATTTGCAGCAAAGGCACCATGGTTTATACTTTGCTACTTTCGTAGAACAAAGCATTAATGTGTTGATTAGTACCTTGCTGTTGAACGAATAAAAAGTGTTTTCTGGGTTAGGGGTATGCAACTTTTGTGAACTACAGTTCACAAAAATATAGGTTTTTCTGTTGGATGTTTGACAACCTCCAATCGTCTTGGATTTAGTGCTGTTGTTTGGTAGTTCTGTCAATATACGATTCTTTTTTAAAGTTATCCCTGGCACCTCCGCATATGTATTGGATTTGGTAATTTTCACATTGCGATGGCTTCTTGGCTCCTGTACTACTGCTTTACTTGTTGTACGTATTTTTGCTTCAAGATATGGGCATTCATCCGAACCGAGATCGTTCCAATGGAATGTGAGTAAAATATTATTATTTTTCAACATAATTTATTTTTGATTCCTGAAGATGTTAATAATATAAATATATGTACCTAAATATATATATATATATATATATATATATATATACTATATATATATATATATATGTATATATATATATATATATATATATATATATAAATGTATATTATATATATATATATATATATATATATATATATATATATATATATATATATATATATATATATATAATATATATATATATATATATATATATATATATATATATCAGAGGCGGCTCGTGAGGTTTTGGTTTAAGGAGGCTACAACAGGTGTTAAAAAATACACCATAGGCGAAAATTTTTTGGATTTCAAGGTCAACCGCCTTATAATTTAAAGAAAATCAAAGTAAAACAAGCACCCTAAGCTATTAATTTGTTTTCATTTTCGAGTGTCTACCTTGAAACCTACAACTCCTATTTACAATATTCACAAAAACTCTTCTCGGCCAATGAATCAATTCATCTATTCATCAAATTTTTTTTTCTTTCACAAAATAGGTACCTACCTACCTACTTAACGAATTTGTTAACAGCTGGTGAGAGCAAATAAAAAGTTATTATATATTTTTGAAGATTAGCGGGATTCTACGATCTTTAACGTTAGCAAAATGATCTATAATATCCTCATAAAATTTTTTGTCTTTCGCCAAAAGTTTTACCAATTCCTTTTCAATAGACAACAAACTAATATTTTTCAAACGATCCTGGCTCATTGAATTTCGTAAATAAGTTTAAATTCTCTTAAGAGTGGAAAACGAGCGCTCTACGAAAGCCGATGTCACCGGGATAGAAACAATAAGACATAAGAGTTTATAAACTTGGGGTAAATCTTGATTCAAATCATTATCAAAAAGGTATTTAATAGTCCTCACATGATTTTCATTTTGCCCCAAAATTTCATTGCCATTATAAACAACACACAGTTCACTTTTTATGGCCACCTTATCAAAAAAAGTGTATTTTTGACATAAATTTTCCAAAAGGTTATCTGGAAAATTAGCCGAAAATCCGGTAAATAAATTTTTATTGAGTAAGTCGAAGAAATGCAGTTCTTTCAAATCAGAGAACCTTATTTCTATTTGACCCCTAATAGTATCCAAAATTTCATAACATATTTGCTTATAGTGAAGCTCCATA
>JARQZK010002169.1:1295000-1352500 GCA_030704885.1 Cynegetis impunctata | reverse complement strand
AAATCAATATTAAAATTAGCTTTCCCTCGCCTACCAACTTTTGGTGATATCATTGGCTCATCTTTATCAAATTCAATGATCTCTCCCACGTAATGCTTGATCGTTTTCTTGCCCAAAAATTGAACGATGACCCAGTCACCAACAGCTATGTCATTAACTTTTTTAAAGTCTGTAGCATCTTCTCTCTGCTCTTTCTTCTTCCATTTTTCTTAAGTAAGAATCGTAAGGGGGCAAGTGCGTAGCATCCTGCACTTGTCCCACTGTTTACTAGCGCACTTGCCCCGACATCCCAATTTTTTGAGGTAAGTGCATAGTAGGTACAGCCTAACTCAAGTGAAATGAACAAATATAATTAAATTTAAGTTTTATTCTAGAACTGCAATATATGTACTTGGTATGAGAAATATGCAAAAAATTGTGAAATGTGGTGGATCAAGTGAGATGACCTTGACTCCTTCCAACTTGACACACGAGACTAAACCACATGGTCACTTTGAAACTGCGCCAATACTGAAGCGCACTGCCCTGGAGCGTCTCTATTGGTAAAGTTTTTATTTTTATAAAGTTTGCAACAGAACCCACAGATCGCAGCTCTCTGACTCAAGATTAACAGGACAGAAGAGGGCTACTATGCACTTACCCCGAAAACGCACTTGCCCCACCTTACCTTACTTCAAATTTAAATGAAAGGCTGAAAATTTATACCTGAATTCGGTTAATGATAGGGAGGTCCTATTTGGGAATTTTAAATGTTTTCTTTTACAGTCGCTATTTTGATGTAGAAAATTCATGCGTTTTTTCAGGTTTCTGAGTATTTTGCATCTCTTCATCCTCTCAAAATTGTCTTGCAGGGTCGAGAATGTTTCAAAGAGAACAAAAATTACTGCAAAATACTACCCTAGTGAATAAGCTTTGCAAGTCAGGCGTGTTTTTATAATCAGAAGAAATGATTAAATTGAATTAATTATTTGGTGCTGAAATTAGTTCAGAATCAAAGTATGTGAAAATTATTTCAATATCTTGATTACGAAACTATAATGAACTGATATGTTTTCATTTATTTTGCAGGACACGAACAATCAGATGGGGAAGAGTAGCTATTTATATTGTTGAAATTTTTGCCATAGTTGTTTCCCTTGCTTATCTTACTCACAATTCAATAGTTCCAAAGTATCGAGACTTCGGGATTAGAAAATATACATATATGGAATTATTTTTGAAAATTGCAGAAGTTGTTTTTCCATCAACTTTAGTTTTTCTTCTTGCATTCTATCTGACTTATCATCAAGTGCAAAACTTGTTTGCAGAAATGTTACGCTTCGCAGACAGAATGTTTTACAGAGATTGGTGGACTACTACTGACATGGCGACTTTCTTCAAAAAGTGGAATGTAATTGTTCATGACTGGCTGTTCATTTATATCTACAGAGACTGCTTTGAAATTTTTCAGTCTAAAATATTTTCGTTATTTTCAACATTCTTCGTATCAGCAATTGTTCACGAATGGATAGTAACTCATGTTCTTGGAGTCTTTTTTCCAATCATGTTCTGCTTCTTCATTGTCGCAATACTGATGTGTCTCATAAAACTTCCTCAAAACTTTTTTTCGAATATCTTATTATTAATAGGTATATGTTATAGTGCTTCTATTATGTTCAGTTGTTATACACTGGAACTTATTGCGAGAAATAATAACCTTCCACCTTTTATAGAACAGTTAGATTTTTACATACCAAGAACTCTGACATGTGACTGCTATGCCTAATAAACAATTCGATTAGCTTGAATACATATTAGTTTATTATTGAATAGAGCGAAAATAATCTTTTACGTGATTGGAAATATATTTAGATGGATAGAAATTCGAAAATATATTGAATACAATAGTTTCTGATTTCAAATGAATTGTGAATTCAATTAATAAAATCGAAAGAAACAACTTTCTGGAGTGTATAGAATTCATCTAAAAGTATATATTACCGACCGGGCCAAGCATTGTTACGGCTAAAATTTTCAAATACAAAAAAATTAATATGCCAGACTTGTTTTCCTAAAACAATCACCTTTAAAAAACCACACAGCTGATTGATGCATTATTTTATATATAAAGATTCTCCATGGAAAAATACTCAGATAATCCAATTCTGGCGCATTTTGGTCGAATGGTATTGCAGTTTAGCGATCTCGTACACACACACACAAATATATATATATATATATATATATATATATATATATATATATATATATATATAATTATATATCTAATCTTTTGATAATTATTAGCAATAACAGGCTGGTTGAATCTTAAAAAACTCGATTATATCAAAAAGTTGACGCCTCACCACGACATTCGCAATTGAAATTTCTTTGACATTTATTGATTTGAAAAAATTGAATAAAACAGGGCTGCTTTGTATATGCTATTCAGTCTAATATTAATATTCAAAATTCTTATCATTAGATGGTAAGGGAAACCAAAGAAACCTTTACCTACGTAATGTTTGAAAATAATAATAATAGGGTACTATTTATCTAACAACAAAGAAATTAGTTATGGGAAAACATTAAAGAAGTGGAGTAGAATTATCGGAATAGTACGCTTATATGGAAGCAGCCGTTGACACGTGTTTCGGACTCTTTGGTCCTCATCAGAACGGCGTAGCTAAGTATTGGATTGAAAATTTGGAGATGAAAATAGTTTAATAAATAAAATCCTCTGTTATGGAAGAAAATCACTTATTTGTGGTTTATTGTTTGAACTCTCCGGTATGGGAGATTTGGTCAAACTTTGCCACGGAGGCGATTAATTCCATCCGAGAGATCTCAGAAAGAGTAAATTAATATTAAAAAAAAAAATTAGTTTTGGGAAAATATTAAACAAGTAAAGCAAAAATTATCGGTATAGTTCGTTTATATGGAAGTAGCCGTTTTTAATGAAATTTTTATAATAAAATCCTCTGTTATGGAAGAAAATCACTTATTTGTGGTTTATTGTTTGAACTCTCCGGTATGGGAGATTTGGTCAAACTTTGCCACGGAGGCGATTAATTCCATCCGAGAGATCTCAGAAAGAGTAAATTAACATTAAAAAAGAAAATTAGTTTTGGGAAATATTAAATAAGTAAAGCAAAAATTATCGGTATAGTTCGTTTATATGGAAGTAGCCGTTTTTAATGAAATTTTTTATTTATTTAGAATTTCAAATCTTTTAAAAAAAGGGTACTTACAGTTTAAAACTCTCAGCTTAAGTTTAGGATCATTGCCATATTTTCAGCTTGCAATATTTAATTATTTATTCGAATTGTTGTTGCCTGTGATCTATTTTTAATCTTTTGATAATTATTAGCAATAACAGGCTGGTTGAATCTTAAAAAACTCGATTATATCAAAAAGTTGACGCCTCACCACGACATTCGCAATTGAAATTTCTTTGACATTTATTGATTTGAAAAAATTGAATAAAACAGGGCTGCTTTGTATATGCTATTCAGTCTAATATTAATATTCAAAATTCTTATCATTAGATGGTAAGGGAAACCAAAGAAACCTTTACCTACGTAATGTTTGAAAATAATAATAATAGGGTACTATTTATCTAACAACAAAGAAATTAGTTAGGGGAAAACATTAAAGAAGTGGAGTAGAATTATCGGAATAGTACGCTTATATGGAAGCAGCCGTTGACACGTGTTTCGGACTCTTTGGTCCTCATCAGACCATAACAGAGGATTTTATTATAAAAATTTCATTAAAAACGGCTACTTCCATATAAACGAACTATACCGATAATTTTTGCTTTACTTGTTTAATATTTTCCCAAAACTAATTTTCTTTTTTAATATTAATTTACTCTTTCTGAGATCTCTCGGATGGAATTAATCGCCTCCGTGGCAAAGTTTGACCAAATCTCCCATACCGGAGAGTTCAAACAATAAACCACAAATAAGTGATTTTCTTCCATAACAGAGGATTTTATTTATTAAACTATTTTCATCTCCAAATTTTCAATCCAATACTTAGCTACGCCGTTTTGATGAGGACCAAAGAGTCCGAAACACGTGTCAACGGCTGCTTCCATATAAACGTTCTATACCGATAATTCTGCTCTACTTTTTTAATATTTTCCCGTGACTAATTTCTTTCTGTTAAATAAATAGTACCCTATTATTATTATTTTCGAACATTACATAGGTAAAGGTTTCTGTAGTTTCCCTTGCCTTCTAATGATAACAACTTTGAATATTAATATTAGACTGAATAGCATATACAAAGCAGCCCTGTTTTATTCAATTTTTTCAAATCAATAAATGTCAAAGAAATTTCAATTGCGAATGTCGTGGTGAGGCGTCAACTTTTTGATATAATCGAGTTTTTTAAGATTCAACCAGCCTGTTATTGCTAATAATTATCAAAAGATTAAAAATAGATCACAGGCAACAACAATTCGAATATATAATTATATAAATATTATATAAATTATATTTAATTATATATATATATATTTATATATATTTATATATATATATATATATTATATATATATATATATATATATATATATATATATATATATATAAATATATATATATATATATATATATATATATATTATATATATATATATTTATATATATATATATATATATATATATATATATATATATATATATGTTTGGTATTGAAATATTATTTACTTTGCCGTGATATCAGAACGCACGTGTGGCGATGTTGTATATTCGGTTAACCGAGACAGCGACGAGAATTAGTAGAATACAGAGCAATTAGAACGGTACGAGATCGATCTGTTGAGTTTTTCGCGTTATTGTTGATAGTCTTCGTATATAGTTTGGATATATCAAATATCAGACAATAATTGTGACTTTAAGTTTTATGAAGTATAACGGTTTGTGTAGTTACATTCTTCGTTTGGTTTTACCGGTATCCTGGATTCCTTCCCTCTTTCCTATCATATTACAGGTAATAGTGTTTGACGTAGAAAATAGCTGTGACATCAAACTGTGGTAAGTCAATCGTTTTAGTTAGTTTTTGCATTTCGTTATTCATAAAAATGAACCCAAATTATATTTTCCTATACTGTCCATTCATACAGTACAAAACAATATATATATTATATATACATATATATATATATATATATATATATATATATATATATATACATATATATATATATATGTATATTAATATATTTATATATGTATATATATATATATATATATATATATATTCATTCGAATTGTTGTTGCTTGTGAACTATTTGTAATCTTTTGATAATTATTAGCAATAACAGGCTTGTTGAATCTCAAAAAACCTCGATTTTATTAAAAAGTTGACGTTTCGCCACGACATTCGTGGCTTTATCAAAACTTTTTTTTTTTCCGCCACGAATGTCGTGGCGAAACGTCAACTTTTTAATAAAATCGAGTTTTTTGAGATTCAACAAGCCTGTTATTGCTAATAATTATCAAAAGATTATATATATATATATATATATATATATATATATATATATATATATATATATATATATATATATATATATATATATATATATATATATATATATATATATATATATATATATATATATATATATATATATATATATATATATATATTGATTTTCAGAGAAATAAACTGGAGAATCTAGACACATAGTAGGCTAGTCAGTAGAGATAATCAATTGACAATAATTCCAAGAGTTTTCAAACTTTAATGTAGGGTCGGCAAAGAGATAAAAACAAACCATGATATTTTGCAACCTTTTCCGAAGTCCGGAACATTGTTAAAAATACAATAAATGATTATTTGCTGAATTCTTGCGAAAAAAATTTCAAAAGTTCTGCAAACTTGACAAATATTTCGGAAAAATATACCGAACAGTTGTATAAATTTGCAACCTCTTACGTTGACCGCGCGGACATGTTTATTTATAATTTTTTTAATTCGTAGTCATTTCTTCGGGCAAGATGGTCTCGAAATAATTACAAAAGTTTCGAAACTTGGTTACAATTTCAGAAAATATCTATTCTGATGCATTTGCAAATTTGCAACCTTGTACGCGGTCCGGAACTTTATGCAATTTGCAAAAATATGATTTTTGGATTTTTATATTTTTGCAAATTGCATAATGTTCCAGACCGCGTACAAGGTTGCAAATTTGCAAATGCATCAGAATAAATGGTTTCTAAATTTCAAAACTTTTGTAATTATTTCGAGACCATCTGGCTCGAAAAAATTATAAATAAACATGTTCCGGTCAACGTGAAAGATTGAAAATTTATACAACTATTCGGTATGTTTTTTCCGAAGTATCTATCAAGTTTGATGAACTTTTGGAATTTTTTTGGTCAGTTTATCAAAGAAAAACTTTAATCTTGAATTAAGTAAATGTTCCGCACCCTTAAATTGGTTGCAAATTTGATGCGTGATATGAAATAATATAGTTAACATGACTCCAAGTTTGCAGAAATTTTGGAATTTTTTTCACAAGCATAAGGCAAAATTCAATATTATTGCCATTTTAACAATGTTCCGGAGTTCGGAAAAGGTTGCAAAATGAGATTTGTTACTTTCTCTATGTAGCATTCACTTGACCAAAATTTAAAAACTTTTGGAATTATTGTTAAATTTTCGATTTTTAATGTCTAAACTGACTGGCCTATAGGTGGTAATTGTTAGATCTCGTAGTGCAAGGTCAAGTCACTTATTTCGCATTGTTTTGTTGTTCGGAACGTAAACAAATAATTTATAGGAGTTTTTTTGGATGTATTATCGCATACCACTTTAAAATTAATATTTAATACGCAAAATAACTGAACTCTAGTATTGGTACTTAATGTTTACTGTTGACATACATAGACCTGACGTCATGGCACCGGCGAGAGCTATAGCGTAAATTTTAGATTTATCTTTCTGAAATGCATATTCGGTTAACGTCGCAACATCACATCGAGTTCGATATAGTTTCAGTAATCGAAAAAAATGCGCGAATAATTATTTCTGTATTCATTTTTTTGTGAACTATTGCTGTACTGAATTATATGCTAACAACAACTAAGAAAATTAATCTAGAAATAAAACCATCAATAATTGAAGATCCTATAGAGATAATAAACATTTCCAAACAAATTCTAATTGAATAAAATATTCAATAAATAAAAATATCAGCCTTCACGGGACGCCTGCAGATGTGAAACATCGAATATATTTTGTATGAGTTATATGCATAAAAGAACAGATTACGACATGAATCAGATATGGCATAATGAAAGATGAAGCATTACAAATTTGTTCCATAAAATAATGAATATATAATATAGTACATATATTCCATTATATAGCGTGGCGATGCGTCGCCATAATCAGATTTACCTGCGGCAAGAGAGATTGCGCACAGTCGCTTGCGCATGTTATCGCGTCACCACGTCTCACACAATACTACGTATAGTACTTGAGGGGTCTAGTATCAAAACGTACAATCTCCATTTTTGTTGTTTTGTAGAGAATCGATTAAAACGATTCTAAACTAAGTTATTGATGAAAACATAGATTTTAATGAACTGATATCTCAATGTAATATTGTAGTATGTCTGTCCATACTCAAAATTAAAGAAATATTACAAACTAGGCTTATATTACAAAAAAAAGATTGGAGATTGTACGTTTTGATCCGAAAGCACGTTTTGAGAATAAAATAATATCATCACGATTTTTTTATTTTTTTTACTAAATATACAAAACAATATTTTTTCAAGATTATTGGTATATTTTTTCAGACTCTAACGCTGTGTCCTTCATCAAAATATTCGTAAAGATTCTCTTCTTCCTTTTCTTTATTTTCTGCATATTCCTTCTCTCCTTCATCCAGAACGAATTTGTAAAATTGCAAATCTTCGTTGGTTCTCCACTCTTCGCCGTAATGAGCTTTAAGCAAAGAAGTCAAGGTAGTCACTTTTTTCTCTTTCATCACATTTTTTTTTGCAATAATAGTAGGGAAAATATCTTGTATTTTTTTCCTTGAAAAACACTATGAAAGTACTAAAAAATAATCTATTTGAAATTATTTCAATACTGCGTAAATAATGGAGAATTCAGTTACAGACGATATGATCACGTGGCCATATCGCGTTTCCTATTGGCTGTTTGGAGATTGTTCGTTTTGTTCCTCACTTGTCAACGGATATTGTACGTTTTGAAACCAAACCCAATATTTGAGTGCAAATTACTATGGGAGATTGATTGTTTTGAAACTAAAAGAAAATATCATTATATTCGCCTTAAAATTCTGTTGAGGAAACATATTTTATCTGAATTTTTATAAAAAGTGGAGATTGTGCGTTTTGATACTAGACCCCTCACTTATTATATATATTCCATTATTATGATAGCGACCAAGCTAGTAAGTCCAGTACTTAGCGTACGCTGGCTAGTATTTGGGAGGTCTCGGTTTCAAACCCCGGGGTCGACTGGTCTGCCATGAGTTTTTTCCAGAGGTTTCCTCATGGTAATGTAAGTCACTGCTTGCAAACTTATAAGGCGAATGCTGGGCCAGTATTAAACCTCTGAACCCTACCCACACTTCCTATGTTCCATAAATATCCCGTCTCACCTATCCTTAATGCACTTGTACATACAAATGTATCCTCTGATCTGGCTGAAGGAGTTAATCTCAAACTCAAGCTGCCCGCTTCCCTGACACATACTTCAGGGAGGAATGAAACACGCGCGTTTCCTTTTTTTACATAAATATTCCATTATCATTATAGCGCGGCGATGCGTCGTCACGGCCTATATCGCCACGCTAACAATCAGGTTTACCCCTTGCCTATAGATGTTTCTATAGGCTTACACACGTTGTTTACCGCAAAACTTCAAGAAGAGTAAGTCCCTATTTTCAATAATAAGCCAATATGAACTTTCATGGGCTCAGCTACCTGCTATGTAGGTAACCAACCTCTATATATTTTAAAATATCCCTTGAGAGTATTATGGGGACTTCAGCTATTTAGAAATTGCTATTTTACTGTAGGAATTCCACTGCTTAATCATTATTATTATTATTATTTATTATTATTATTATTATTATTATAATCATAGCTCTTCTCTTGACTATTTCAGTATTTTACACAGGAAATGTATGACTATTTTCTTTGATCCATCTAATACATTTAAAATTGCCCATTTTGTATGGAAGAATATTTTAATTGAACGCCTGTATGAAAAAAAGACGTGAGCAGCAGAGCTGTATTTTTCTCGTGAAATGCATCGCGTCGAAATGCGATTTCAACGGATAGTATTTTATTTTGAAATATCACTGTTATATAACCAACCGAAAAAAAAAATTGTAATTTATTTAAAAAAGAAAAAATATGCATGGTTGAAGAAAAAATGGTGGTTGAAGAAAAATGTTGAAACCAACAAAGAAACTTACCTCAACATCGACACAATCCACGTGCCAAATTTCAATCCAAATTGTGAAAAAAATTCATCGCGTATTGATCGATATTCAATTCGAACGGAATAGTCGCCACGAAATGCAGCGGTTGAGAAGAATAGTTGAAAACCACAAAAGGATTTTATGTGAACATAAAATCAATGTACGTACCAAACTTTTATCCTCTAACTTAATCTGCAGAAGCTGTGGACTTTTTCAAAAACCACGAAAAAATTTACGTAAAAATGGCGGTGGCTAGTAAAATTCAACCAAATTCTGATAGTTTTGTTCTGCAATGAAATAATTCCTAGGTACCAAACTTCATTTCATTTGACTCGATAGGAGCCGTTGGAGATACAAATATGTACCAGGCATAGGAAATTTTTCGAAAATCGTGGTCTAAAAGGTCTAAAACGGATAGAAAAACTACTCCCGTACCTGACTGCTTCCCTTCGATTCACTAAATGGTATGTATTTTATGGAAAAATACGACTTAAAACGTGTGCGCTCTTCGTTACTCTTTTTGACGCTGAACATATGATTTCACTATTGTGCCTATGTACTGGAGGTTTCCATTTTCCGAATCATATTCGCAAAATTGTAATAAAGAGCAATGTGTGTTATACACGTATGATTAAAAACAAAAACAAATATAAATTATTCCTATTAATATATTCAACTTTTATAATTGTGCTCGCAAAACGTCATAAATCAATATATTAAAAAACGTCTGCAAAAAAATTTGTGTATTTAAATGAGTATTTAACGTTTTCTGTTAATACGTTACGTATTACTTAATACAATTTTTTTAGATAATTGAGAAGTAGACATATCCATAACTTCAACTACAGTACCTAAGTTAACGAAGTGTATATTCTTAGAATTAAATTTTGTTGTTTTTATAGAGCTTATAAAAATATCTACTCTCTCTAATTGAAAGCTAATAATGTTGTTGACTAAAGTGCAGCCTTGATGAGCATCATTAGTTTTAGTGAAAAAATATTCCCATTATATGACATCATAATTATAAAAGCGATCCCTTGCAACTATTTACCACAATACAAATTGAATGGCTAGAATGGGTAGGTGAATGAATTCTGCAATTCGATGGACAACAAAGTTTTCAATGATATTTCTGAGCAAATTGATTCCAAAAGTATAACGATATCTCATGAGGACGATGTTAATAAGAATGTTTGTGAAAATAAAGGGAAACTATGGTGAGTAATCTTTTTGAGGAAAAATTTGTACTTGGAACAACTGCAAGTGATTCCTACAGTTTGCCAATTCTTTGTTTTAAAAATTTACTTACTACATTCACCCATATCTATAAATCCGTCTCAGATCATGTTGGTCCCCGTTGGAGAGTGAATTTTTTTGAGATAATTTTATATTTATTGTTTATAATAATTTTATATATATGTATATATATATATATATATATATATATATATATATATATATATATATATATATATATATATATATATATATATATATATATATATATATATATATATATATATATATATATATATATATATATATATATATATATATATATATATATAATGTTCAGAAAGATTTCCGCGGTCGGAAATATTTGAAAAACTTGGTTCACGGAATGAACCGCGTAAAAGGAGCCGAAACGTCGAGATTTTTCGAATCTTTTACGCGGTTCATTCCGTGAACCAAGTTTTTCATATATATATATATAACTGACATTGAATTATTGCACATCACTTGGTGAAACATCATAAAGAATAAAGTTTAAACTTCAAAATAAAACACACTTGGCTTGAGTTTCACTATATAAAAATATTTAAATACTGTATTTAGCAGTGAAGAATGACTACAGGAGACACAACTTATTACAATTTATTTTATTACAACTTATTTTATAAAACAGACAATAGCAAAGTTGATACCTGAAAATCAATTTGTTCGTTTAAAAGGGGTAATTTGCTATTATTGACCCATATATTTATATATATATATATATATATATATATATATATATATATATATATATTACATTAGTACCAGGTATAACAAATAGGTTAAGAAGTTCCAACCAATCACCAATTTTTATTTAATTCATCAATATTGCTTAGTTAGGTTGGATGGATTTATTAGATTTAATCTTGTTCCCTGCTTTTTAGGGTTCCGATGGAACCCTAAAATAACCTTAGAAGGTTTTTTGATAATTTCCAATTATCCAATAACTTTCCTAGATTGAAAAAACCTTTAACATACTTTTGACAAAATTTTACTTTCTTGAAATCAGTTTCAAATCTTCAGAATTGCAAGTGTCATACAGTCGTAACAGTGAGTTAACAATTGGGCCTTTTAACATCTTAATTTTAACATCTTATTTTTTTCAGTTACATATTTATTCTTAATTTTCAGGGAAATAAAAGAATATGAACGACCAAAAAAGAAATTTTCATCTAGAGAGTCAGTACTAACAGAACTTTTCGAAAATACGCTGATAAAGACCTTTTATATTTCCCTTTGGATCTTTCTTTTCGACTTGGCTTGTGTTACTGTTGCACGAGACCTTCTGGAAGAGAACTAGTGAGTACCCTTCAACTCTTAATGTTATAATAATAATAATAATCAAAAGTTTCAACCATTTTCATCACCAAATGAAAATTATCATCCAACAATAAATATTGGTATATGAATAGATATATATATATATATATATATATATATATATATATATATATTTTTCTGTTTTAACTGAACCAGAATATATATATATATATATATATATATATATATATATACCAAGAGATATCAATTATTGGTATAACAGGTTTATTTCAAACATTACATTTTAAAATTAAAATTCATTGGACGTTTCAATGGAGTTTCCATCTTCATCAGCAGAATGTTCGTCGGTAGTTGTCACAATACACACATTGAAACGTCCAATGAATTTTAATTTTAAAATGTAATGTTTGAAATAAACCTGTTATACCAATAATTGATATCTCTTGGAATGAATACGATAAACAGGTAAAAATCAAGAATTCAAATATATATATATATATATATACATATACTCGTATATATATATATATATATATATATATATATATATATTGACATATATATATATATATATATATATATATATATATATATATATTTCATTTTTTTTCATACAATTTCTCCTACCAAAATATGTGAAATATTCAGTTACCATTAATCCAGAAAAAAGATATTTAATTTTACTGCCAAATTAGTATTTTGCCGCCAAGCGAAAAAAATTTTTTTATGAGTGATATGGAATAATAGTTCACAAATATATATAATAACTCACTTGGATATTCGAAATTATCACTCTAAGTCTTTTATAACAATACAATTAAATCGTCTATTCATCAATATACTTCATACGAATCTTTTTAAAGTTATTCCTGGCATGTCCGCATAAAAAATGAATTCTTTGTCAATAAAATGTATTATTTGATTTCTTTTGAATTATCATTTTCGGTCTAACAGGTTGAAATTAAATCGTTTTGTTAATTTCGTCAATATAGTTAATACGAATCTTTTTTAAAGTTATTCCTGGCATATTCGCATTAGAAATGGATTTGGCAATTTTCACATTGCGATGGCTTCTTGGCTCCTGTACTACTGTTTCACTTGTTGTACGTATTTTTGCTTCAAGATATGGGCATTTTTTCGAACCGAGATGGTTCCAATGAAATGTGAGTAAAACATTATCAGTATTCAGCATCATTATTTTCAATTCTTGAAGACAGTTTTATATATATATATATATATATATATATATATATATATATATATATATATATATATATATATATATATATATATATATATATAAATATATAAAACTGTCTTCAAGAAAATAATGATGCTGAATATATATATATATATATATATATATATATATATATATATATATATATAAATATATATATATATATATATATATATACAGGGTGATTCACGGTGGATGGCACATCAGACATTTCTGGTGAACCATACAACGGATCACTCTGAAAATTCAATGGAGGACATAGTTGGACATTCTCTACCCAACTAAAATATTTTCGGTAATGCGGTGTTGCCACTTCTATTAGAAAGTAGTAGTAACTTTGATTTTTCAAATGGAACTACCTGTATAATATATATAACAACTTTTCATAATATTTTCCTATACCTATCTGTTACCGTTTTCAAAATAAAAATTATTTTCTTTTTTTTCGTCGGAAATCGAGACCTCTAAAAACTCTGATATCTTTGAGCTAAGAAATACAATAATATCGAAATTTCGGTTGAAGTTTGCTGATACTTGGGGGCTTCCTACACTTCAGCCTAATCTCCGTTATTTCAATACAGGGTGGTCAAAAAATACAGTTATTTTGTTAGCTTGAAAAAGTGACTGTAAGTTGTTTATTTCAAATGGAATACCCTGTATATTATTAAAAATTCGAAAAGCTGCTAGAATTTCCGTTTTATCTATGTATATCATACCTCTAGCTAACAAGTCAAGTTTCGGACTTATGAGCACTTATTTGTGAAAATGTTCCTTGAACATGGTATCCCCTTGGTATTTGCTAAGCATGTCATGATTACTATTTGACAGTAACGTTGTGACAATCTACTAATAATATCGACACTTTCATCACTTCAGAAGTTAGAAATACCTTCAGAAACGATGGAAATAATTTATTCAAATGAAGTTCTTGTGAATTTGTTTATTATTTTTGTACAGTGTGATAAAATTATCAGCAGGACATGTAGAAAGTTGAATGAAATGTATCCGAATCTACCGCCAATGAACCTCAAGAAATTTATACGAATTCAGAACAATTTCAAAATGTTTGGATCAACTTTAAAAAAGTACCAAATAACTTGATAGTGGAAATATTGATACAAATAATTATAAAAAAGGAAAACAATTATGTGGAATATTTCAAAATATGTTCGAATCGCTGGCCGTTCACTTCCAAGCACTTCAAAATGCGGGTGTTGACTGATTTTGTCGTGGCAGATCTGATTTCATTCGGATCCAAAGCTTCAAATGTTTGGGTGATCCTCTGTAACAATTCTTCTCTCGAACGCACGGGTGTTTTGTAAACTTTTTCTTTAAACATTCCCCAAAAATAAAAATCTAATGGATTAAGATCGGGTGATCTCGCTGGCCAATTCCACGGTCCCAAGCGCCTTATCCACCGATCGTCAAAAAGTCTTTCTAGTTCTGCGCTCACTTCTCTTGAACAATGTGCAGGAGCCCCGTCTAGTTGGTACCAACAGTTTCGATATACTTCGAGTGGAAGATTATCGATGAAGTTCTCTACAATATTTTCCAAAATATTCAGGTAGCTTCTGGATATTAATGACTCCTCGTATATCAGGTACCTCAATTTGCTGCCCATTAACATGCAAAAAACATTATAACTAAATGTTTCTTGATATCCGGCTTCTTTTGTGAAGTGAGGATTTTCACTGCTCCAAAAATGACAATTTTTTCTATTGAAAATCCCTTCTCTTGAAAATTTCGATTCATCAGTCCAAATTATTTTATTTAAAAAAAAATTGATCTTCTTGAATGCGTACCAACATCATATCACAAAATTCAACTCTCTGTTGAGGGCCTTGAGGCTTCATTGCTTGAATTTTGGTGAATTTGTAATCATGCATGTTATGTCTTTGCAAGATTCTTTGAACAGATGAATATTTTATGCCCAAATCTTCTTCAGCACTTCTTATCGATGACTCGGGAAATGCGTGAAAATATGCTAGGACATTAATTTGGTTGTCTTCGGAAGTTACGGGCCGATGTACATTTCTTGGTGCTTTTAAAGTTGATCCAAACATTTTGAAATTGTTCTGAATTCGTATAAATTTCTTGAGGTTCATTGGCGGTAGATTCGGATACATTTCATTGAACTTTCTACATGTCCTGCTGATAATTTTATCACACTGTCCAAAAATAATAAACAAATTCATAAGAACTTCATTTGAATAAATTATTTCCATCGTTTCTGAAGGTATTTCCAACTTCTGAAGTGATGAAAGTGTCGATATTATTAGTAGATTGTCACAACGTTACTGTCAAATAGTAAGCATGACATGCTTAGCAAATACCAAGGGAAAATGTTCAAGGAACATTTTCACAAATAAGTGCTCATAAGTCCAAAACTTGACTAGTTAGGTATAGGAATGATATACATAGATAAAACGGAAATTCTAGCAGCTTGTCGAATTTTCAATAATATACAGGGTATTCCATTTGAAATAAACAACTTACAGTCATTTTTTCAAGCTAACAAAGAAACTGTATTTTTTGACCACCCTGTATTGAAATGACGGAGATTAGGCTGAAGTGTAGTAAGCCAGCAAACTTAAACCGAAATTTCGATATCGTTGTATTTCTTAGCTCAAATATATCAGAGTTTTTAGAGGTCTCGATTTCCGACGAAAAAAAATGAAAATAATTTTTATTTCGAAAACGGTAACAGATAGGTATAGGGAAATATTATGAAAAGTTGTTTGGAAATTGTTGGAGATTCTAAAAATAATATAATATACAGGTAGTTTCATTTGAAAAATCAAAGTTGCTACTACTCTCTAATAGAAGTGGCAACACCGCATTACCGAAAATATTTTTATTTTTCACTTGTATATTATACGTTTATTTCACCTTGGATACGGTTGCTATAAACACACTCATTATGCCCTTGGCCATTATGCCCGCATTTGCGGGCATAATGGATCAAAAACGCCCGCTTATTGTACTAGGAGAAATGATGCAAATTTCATTGATTAAATACTTCATAATCCTTGTCATATACGACTCTGGATTTCTCCGGCAATGAATTATCCACAGCTTTGGCTGCATTTTCTATGATATTCTTGGGTAAATTCATTTTCATTTCCATTATTTCTATAAGACTACACAAAAAAAGCAGCAATGACATTCACTAAATTTGATGACAAAAATAATCACAAACGTCAAAATATCAACAAATGACATGCCTACTATGAGAAGGAAATGGATAGGAGCAATGAAACGATTTCTAAATCGCTTTTTCATCATAATATAATAATTTTTTCGTGAAAAATAAAATCTTGTATGCACCGCGTGCGTTACTAGATCCTTATGCCCATCGGGCAACATTCATCCCTCGGGCCAGAGGCCCTCGGGCCGAATGTTTCCCTCAGGGCATAAGGATCTATATAACGCACTTGGTACATAAATAACTATAGTTGGGTAGAGAATGTTCGACTATGCCCTCCATTGAATTTTCAAAGTGATCCGTTGTATGGTTTACCAGAAACGTCTAATGTGCCATCCACCGTGAATCACCCTGTATATATCCTTCCAGTGCACGGGTGAAAAAAAATTTTCTTTTTTCTAGTTTCATTTATGTTTTATTTTGAGGTACCTACGGAAGAGTTTTCTTTAACTTAAATAATAACAATGCCAATTTTCTCATTTTTTTATATTTTTAATAATTCAAATTAAAATTTATTTTTTTTAACATTAGTATCAAGAACAATAAAAAAATGATAAAAAAATGCCTGAACAAACAATGTCGATGTTAGGATTCATTAAACAACAGGAATAAAAAAGTTCATATGAAATATCTACTACTTTTGCTCACTACATTCGGAACAAAAAATCACAACGTGCTCTAATTATAACAAATTATTACATTCTTTACAGTAATATTTTGTTTTACGATCCTTACAATATTTCGTGTTCTGGGGAATCGAAGTGGGGATCGGCAATCATCGGTATCTGCTTCGACATCGGTTTTAACTTAATCGAACAATTAACCAAGTCTATTTACTTCAACTTCATAAGGATCCATAATAAAACAAAATATAATCTGTACTCGTTCAGAGAATTACAATAAAGACAACTAAAAAATAACTCGAATATTCTCCGAATACCTACTTACACCAACGCACGGGTCGGGTCTGACAAGACGTTTCTTGTGATCTATCATGCCCTAAGTAATAAACTTGACTGAAAACAATACTAATCGTTAGGGAAGGAGCCTACCGAAAGGTACAGCGGGGCTCCTTACCCAATTCAATGACATCAGAAAATAGCGCCATAAAAACAAAACGCTCGGTCTGTTAGACCCAACCCGTGCACTGAAAGGATATAGGGTGATTCGTAAAAAGGGGGCCCCGATGCTAGGAAATATAGACCAGTGCAAAATAAGTTGAGTTTGCTCAATAAAAAACTTTCGTAACAGAATCCGTTTTCAAGATACAGGGTATTGAAAACAAAAAAATTATTCACATTTCTTACAATTATGTCAAAAGTACTAGCAAGATTCTTATTAAATTTTGGAAGCTTACACATCGCGTACATTTGTTTTTTATCTGTTTCTCATAGAGGACGCTAGTTACACTGTTCGTACCGAATGCTAAATTTTTTGAGGTTGAATTTTCATGTTGCCTCAAACATCATTCAATATAACACCAAAAAGTTACTCTTGGTAAAACTCGAATGAATGAATGAATTAATGAAAATACGTTTATTCAAGATTTCTGGGGGGGATGGGGTACACATTTTTGTTATCTAGCTAAATAAGTTATTGTGGGAAGTTATAAGGTTTTGCAACCTTCTTCAACCCTGGCTTTACTTAATTAATTATCATATTACATTATAACATTTACAATATTAATCAAAAAAACTAATTTTCCTAATTTTGCTAATTACGCATAAAAGTCGGCCGCAGCCGCATTCCCCCCAAAGATAGGAAAATTAGGTTTTTTTATTAATATTGTAAATGTTAGAGAATTAATTAACAATATTAATAAAAAAACCTAATTTTCCTATCTTTGGGGGGAATGCGGCTGCGGCCGACTCGCCCCGACGTAAAACTCGATACTGTGTACTGAGTAAGAGAAAGTTATGTACAAAAATATTTGGTACTCACCGTATAACTAGCGCCCTCTATGAGAGGCAGTTAAAAATATAAATGTATGCGATGTGTCTGCTTCCAAAACATATTCATACAAAATTTGTCGTAGTTTCGACATAATCGTAAGAAATGTGTATAATTTTTTTGTTTTCAATAGCCTGTATCTTGAAAACGGATGCAGTTACGAAAAGTTTTTACTGAGCAAACTCAACTTATTTTGCGGTGTTCTATCTATTTTAGTAACGGGGCTCCCTTTTTACGAAACACATCCTGGATGTTGCTCGTCGGTTTCTTCAAATCGACGCTACAATCTACTTACGAAGATTTCGGAAAGAAAGGAGGATACACTTGTATGTACAAGTGCATTAAGGATAGGTGAGACGGGATATTTATGGAACATAGGAAGTGTGGGTAGGGTTCAGAGGATTAATACTGGCCCAGAATTCGCCTTATAAGTTTGCAAGCAGTGACTTACATTACCATGAGGAAACCTCTGAGAAAAACTCATGGCAGACCAGTCGGCCCCGGGGTTTGAACCCGAGACCTCCCAAATAGTAGCCAGCGTACCTAACGTACTCGACTAACTAGCTTGGTGAAGATTTGGGAGACATCTAACCTCTCAGCTACTCGAGTTTGCCGCATTCAAACTTGAATGAGGTCCACCGATTCATTAATCGCGTTCAAAGTTGAGCGTTCAGATTAACAAATGAAATCGAAATAAATTTTGATAACAATCGAAATTCCTTTAATAAATTTTGGGAGTTTACAAACATATCGTTAGAGTTTTACGTCGTATGTTAATTATTACATTAGAAAATGAAATTGTGATTTATCGTAGTCAACTTATACTGTGTTCTCAATTCTTCATGTTTAACGTTCATAATCACTCATATTAATAATTTTTCAGCTAAATTCAAGAAATTCTTAGATATTCTGGCAATTTTAATAGTTTTAGTATATTATATTTTTTCCGTTACAATGGCGTCATACATAGTGAGAACGTATGAACTTCAACCAGCAATAGCTTTTACTTTATCATTAGAACAGGTAACAGAGGAGTATTTCTGCATTTTATGCTTTAATGTAAATAATGTGCCTTTTTTACTTTTCCAGATAAAAATGTTGATGAAGGTTCATTCTTTCATAAGAAGCAACGTTCCCAAAGTTCTAAAATATGATGTTGAATTAGGCATGAAATTGGTGCTGCCAAGCTTTGGTTATTTCATCTTTTTCATTTTTATACCAACATTGATCTACAAGGATGAATATCCAAGGTAATTAATGACAACATCTACGAGAACAATCAAATTGATTTGAATGGTAATTATAGCCATATGTATATATGATAGCTACACAGGTACAACATTATAAAAACAAAATATTTTTCGAAATTTTGATTCACATTGTCAAGAATTTGTTATCTGGAAGAAACAAAATTAACAACAAATTCCAAACCTTCTAAGACAATTTGGCGGAATTTTGAAGGTGAGTAAAATCTTAAAAACTACAAAAACACAAGAAATCCGATCACAAAAATGGATGCGGTTGAGAAGAAGGGTCGGTTTTCCCAAAAGGCACTTATTTTACATCATTTGTGCATGTACGAATTTTCATCCTTCTATCTCAATTTGAAGTAGCTGTAGAGTTGTGCAAAACCTTAAAATCCAGAAAATAACATGAAATCTATATAAAAATGGAGGCGCTTCAAGGAAAGTCATCAAAATACTTATACTTCCCTTAGTTAATGTAGGGGAGACCGGTGTCAATTGTAACAGGTGTCGAAAGTAACATGGCCGATAACAACGACATCTCTATGAATTTTAGTGAAACACGAGTGACAAATAGAGCATAGAGCTATTCGGTAGTATGTCATTCTGTTAGTTTGACCGTTACGATAACGCCGGCCGTTTAGTAGACGAATGTTTATAAAACGCTGTGAAAGTGAATATCCGAGGTCCACAAATTGTTTTTTCAAGCTTGAAGTCTTTATAGTGACTATATTTCGAGGTAAGGGTTGGTTTCATTATAGTTTCAGCTTTATTTATCAGTGGCTATTTGTTCACTGCTTCACATAAAAAATATAGAAATGTAATCAACATAATTCAAGGTTGTAAGGTGTCGATTGTAACACGTGCAAGGGTGTCGATTGTAACGTGTTACAATTGACACCTGTAATTACTTTTCTGATGAAATATTTTTTTACAGTTCACGCTGAAAAGTGGTGAAACCCAGACCACGGAAGACCGAAAGGGGACTGATACCTAAAATTATTTATGAAGAAGCAGCTGACAAAGTGATTGATAATAATCAGTCAGTTAGAAAAATCGCTATTGGTGAAAGTGAATCAAATGAACTAGAAAACGGAACAGAATTTTCCACATTTATACCTGTCAACTTCAATGATAATGAACCACAACCATCCACAAGTAAACTCACAACTTCACTACAACCGGGAGATTCGACAGCCAGAAACTCTACTATCTCAACACAACTAGAACCATTGACAACCAGAAATTCCACTTCTTCGTTACAACTAGGACCACCGACAAGCAAAAGTTTTACTTCTTCACAATCACTACCGGCTGAATTAGTTTCACCTGAGATCCTTAAACCATTACCAAAAGCAGATCACTCAAAATCTAGAAAAGGTGGACGAATTAAACGAAAAACTGCAATATTGACCGACACTCCAGAAAAGCTCTTAATTGAAGGACCAAATTCGAAGAAAAACTCAGCAGTAAAACGCAAAATTGACCAAGATGACACAAAGAAAACCGTCAACTAATGAAAAGAGACGCAAAATTACTGCTCCGATTCTTCAGATGATGACACTATATGTTTGATGTGTTCTGAACCCTATTCAATGAGCACAGAAGATTGGTTGCAATGTAGGATGTGCAAAAAATGGGCACATTTACACTGCACGGACAAAAGTCCATTTTATGTTTGCACAAACTGTAATTCTGATTCTGAGGGATAATTAAATCATTATATTTTTATTCTTTTAGTTTTCATTATATTCTTTTTCTTCTAGTTTTCTGTATTTTCTTATTCTTCAAATTTTTATTATAATAATACTATTTTTATAACTATACTATTTTTATAACTCTGTGTGAAAAATAAATTTATTTTTGAAACTTCCTTGAATACCTTGTAACTATCCATGACTCTTACAATTGACCGCACACTTGTTACAATTGACACCAAGTCGGTGTCAGTTGTAACAGTTGTCGAAGAATCCTGGAAAATCCATTAACTTGATAACAATATCATTTATGTGAGTTTTAATTTTTGAAGGAAATAGCCAATTTAGTACATAATCTTATAAAAGTGAAATCATCTTTCCAAAAAGTAAGATTGATTTTTAAAAAATTTTTAATTAAATTTTGTTACAATTGACACCGGTCTCCCCTACTTAACATATTTTATCACCTCTAACTCAATTTGGTGAGCAAAACAATGAAAACCACAAAAAACTACAAATCTTGGTATAAAAATTGATGTGGTTAGAGAAAAAACTCATAACTCCATAAGGCAATTTTTCAACCCTCTAGCGTCTAGCTCAAGGTGAAGGGGGCTATTATGTTCTTCATAATTAATTTCACCTTCTTTTGCCATTGGTTTGAAATTTTCCGCTAATTCCCCAAATGTTGGGAGAAGCTGAAATTTTGACTGAATTTTAGTAAATTTTTATTATTTTGTCTGCCTCAAGAACAACCCCAGATTCCAAATTTCTCAGTTTGTCTGATGAAGACCGCTAAATATGCGAAAATTATACACTGCAAAGTTGATTTTTTTAAAAGTTTCAGTTGAGAGAAATATTTAAATAGAATTAGTTACATATTATTTTAAAAAGTTCTGAAGCAAAGTATATGAAAAATATTTCAATATATTGATTAGAAAACTATAATGAACTGATATATTCATCTTAATTTTTCAGGACACGAACAATCAGATGGGGAAGAGTTACCATTCAAATTATAGAAATTTGTGCCGTAATTCTGTCTCTTGCGTTTCTTATTCATAGTTTACTAGTACCAAAGTATCGAGATTTCGGGATTAGAAAATACACATATGAAGAATTATTATTGAGAATGGTAGAAATCACTACTCTATCAGTTCTATTTTTGTTTCTAATATTTTATTTGATTTTGCATCAAGTGACAAACTTACTAGCTGAAATTACACGTTTCGCAGACAGAATATTTTACAGAGATTGGTGGACTGCTACTGACGTGCCAACTTTCTTAAAAAAATGGAATGTAATTGTTTATGATTGGCTGTTCATTCATGTTTACATCGAATGCTATGAAATTTTTTCCTCTAAAATATTTTCGAAATATTTGACAATCTTTATTTCAGCAGTTGCTCATGAATGGCTGATAATGAATACTCTTGGATTCTTTTTTCCAATCTTACTCGGTCTATTCTTCATTTCTGGCACACTTTTCAGTTTCATAAAGTTTCCCCAACACTTTCTCTCTAATATCTTATTTTTACTATGCATATCTTATGGTGTAACTTTTCTAGTTGGTTTTTATACACTGGAACTTATTGCAAGAAATAATAACGTCCCACCTCTGATAGAACAATTAGATGTTTTTATACCGAGAAGTCTGACTTGTGACTGCTATATATAACAAACAATGCGATTACCTTGGATAAAGATAGATCAAAATATTCTTGAATGGAACAAAAACTGGCTTCTGCACCATTAGATGTACAGAAATTTGAAATTATATTTAATACAATAGTTTATGATTTCAATAAATTGTGTATTAAATTCACCAAATAAAAACAAATACTATCTTGAGTCAGTGTTTCCCTAACTTTTTTATGCCATACCCCACCAAAGCTTCTAAAAATTTAAAATGTCCCCCATGTTACATATGCATAATTTTTAATACTAAAAATTTGTAATTATTTACTAAGTAGCTTAAAAGAAGAAAATCACAAGGAAGTTAATCATTAATAACAACAATTCAAGTAAACTTAATATATTTAGCTATTCAAGTACAAAATGATAATGAACGAAATTGTTTGGCACTTGCTTTAATCGAATTAATACATTTTATAACTAAATTCAGTACTTTATTTAAGACAGGAGAAATGTTTTTACGCTATCAAGTTTTCTCTTAGAATAACACAACTCACAAGAAGCATATCTGGATTTTCATCTCTGATTTTAAGCGAACATTTTATTTCCCATCATATTAGGAGCACCATAAGCGGCAAAAGACGTTATATTTTCCATCGGTATTTCATTCTTATCTAAATAACTATTTTTATTGTACCATATATATATATATATATATATATATATATATATATATATATATATATATATATATATATATATAATATATAATAATCACGAGACATTCACTAGGAGATAGTTCAGCAAAATATGCGGTGTGAAAAAGTGTACATTGGTAGATTTAGAAAAACAGTGAGTCAAAGGCGCAATTCCATTGAGGCAACATGCAGCCTGCTAAGTGCTACACGTCGCCTTGTGTTTCCTATTTATAGTTGTGCGACTATGCTGCACGAATTTAGAAACTGTCGAACGAGCAACTTGTCGCTCACTGTCACATGCGCTTTATAGCATATGTTTGTGGCATGCTTCTATATCAATTAAATAGAAGCAACTTCAGTTTGCGGCATCATGCCTTTTCAAAAGGATGTAACTGCTGCATATTAAGTAATAGCTTTGAATAGAAAAACGAAAAGAAGGAAGCCAAGGAGGTGGAGGAGACAATTATTATGTTGGTGGTCAAAAAACTCAGAAAGGTTTATAAAAAAAAGTAATGACGATAAAGCTCTGCTTCGAAATTTTACTCGAATGAGCCGAGAGGATTTTGAATACTTATTAAGGAAGATCTCGCAAAACCTGATAACTTTCTTGTTCAGTAACATTAAGATATTTGGCTACCGGCGATAGGAACACACACGTGTTTCATTCCTCCCTGAAGTATGTGTCAGGGAGGCGGGCAGCTTGAGTTTGGGATTAACTCCTTCAGCCAGATCAGAGGATACACTTGTATGTACAAGTGCATTAAGGATAGGTGAGACGGGATATTTATGGAACATAGGAAGTGTCGGTAGGGTTCAGAGGATTAATACTAGCCCAGCATTCGCCTTATAAGTTTGCAAGCAGTGACTTACATTACCATGAGGAAACCTCTGAGAAAAACTCATGGCAGACCAGTCGGCCCCGGGGTTTGAACCCGAGACCTCCCAAATACTAGCCAGCGTACCTAACATACTCGGCTAACTAGCTATAGCTATCCTTCACTTATGTATCTGTTCCGGATATCTGATATTCTATTATTTCATAATTCCGGAGAATTATGATAATCTTCAATGAAAAATAGTATATTGTTCCGCAATTACGTTTGAACATAGAATTATAGTTTTTAGTGACATTCGTAGAAAAAGTTTTTTTTTCAATATTCCACTCCATGTCGCAGGATACAAGTCGCACCGAACCGATGACTATCGGATAAACGCCGACACTGTTCGACACGATGAATCTTGTCGAACACTGACGCATGTGTCTGGGCAACACCGGTCAACATGTAGCATGCGTCATTGTCGCATGCTCCATGTTGCTTTATGTTGCTCCAATTGAAAGACTGAGTAAAGCATGCGTCATTGTCGCATACTACATGTCACATAAATGTTGCGTAGTGGAATTGCGCCTTTAGGAACGAATTGTAGACGATCTAAAAGAAAATAGCTATCACTTATAATGGCGAATTCGACTTGTCAAAGATAAATATCGACGACAAAAATTTATGGTGATGTTACATAATCTATACTAATATTATAGAAAAATAAAGATTGTTAGTTTTGATGTAGGGCGTGTTCTTCGAAACTATATATATTTCAAAAATTCTTATAGCAATATTAACAATGACTTTCAGGGGGGACATAGGCTTCATATTTTCCCGTTAAAATAAAAGTGCTTTTCTAGGCGACCAATTTTGCAATTAAATACGAAGAAAGCAGGGGACAACCAGTGAATTATTCCTTAACTGTGCCCTCGCGAGGAATCCAATTTGTGTATTAACTTCAACTTAATAGATCATCGCGTTCTTTTTTGTACACCTTTTTGAGCTCTACAACTTTTCTATGAAAACCATTTAGATATCTTTCACCATTAGATAAGGCAGTTATTCATCCAGATATAAAATACAAACTAGAAAAATAAATGGATAAACAGGTAAAATTTTTTGATTTAACTTGTTTTCATGATAATAATATATGAGTTTTGATATCTATAGAAAACCAACTTTGACGAAAGTTCAAATTCCATGTGTTATCTATTTACTATTACGAGTATTGGCCTTGCGCGATGTTTTCTTTTCATAGTGGAAAGGCTTTTATTTCCTCCAATTTTTCTTGATAATTGAGTAGTAGACTCATTAACAACTTCGTATACAGTACAACGTTAAAGAATTATGTACCTATTCAAAAACTGAAATTTTCATAGTTTTTTAAAGGTTGAAAAAAATATCTATTCTTTCTAATTAAAAGCTAATAATTGTGTTGAACAAGGTCCACTTCATGGGCAATTTTGATTTTAGTGAAAAAAATATTCGCATAAAAAGAATATTTTAAGTTTAATAAACTCTGACGAAACCGGTTTCTTCATATATAAGCGATATCTTGAAACTAGTTATCACAATACAAATGCAACGAAGAATGGGTGCTTCCATTCAGCAATTCGATGGAAAATAAAGTTTTCGACGATATTTCTGAACAAATTGTTTCCAATAGTATAACGATAACTCATGAGGGCGATATTGCTAAGACTGTTTGTGACAATAAAGGAAGAATATTGTGAGTAATATTGCATATCACTTTTTAAAGAAAAATATGACCTTTTAAGAACTCAACTAAATGCTACAGTTTGCGAATTTTGTTTTAAAAGTTTACCTACTACATTTATCAATATTATACCATTCTATAAATTTACAAAAAACGGTTTATGTTTCGTAGAAATTCCATTATATTATTTGAATAGTGAAGATGAAGAAGTAGTTAGGGCATGTCGGGGCCCTTGAGCACACATGGGTCCCGTTGGAAAGTACAATTTTTTTTCAGTATATATATATATATATATATATATATATATATATATATATATATATTATATATATATATATATATATATATATATATATATATATATATATATATATATAATCTCTTGATAATTATTAGCAATAACAGGCTTGTTGAATCTTAAAAAACTCGATTTTATTAAAAAGTTGACGTTTCGCCACGACATTCGTGGCTTTATCAAAACTTTTGGAAAAATTGAAATTTCTTTGACATTTATTGATTTGAAAAATTTGAATAGAAACATACTACTATGTTTCACTAAAATTTTTTCAAAGACAACAATCAAATATTTTAAAACTATTTTGTACTTTACGTGGGTGAAGGTTTCTGTGGTTCCCTTCCCATCTAATATCAACAGACCTGTCTGTTGATATTGGACTAAATAGCACGTAATTAATAACTGAAGACGGCCACAGCCGCAATGAGAAATTTTTGAAAAAAGATAAATAGCACCCTATTATTATCTTTGACTCTTCAAAATCAAAATAATTTGAACCTATTTCGAACATTACGTGGGTAAAGGTTTCTGTGGTTTCCCTTACCATCTAATAATAACAAATTTGAATGTTGATATTGGACTGAATAGCACCTAATAAATAACAAAGAACGGCCACAGCCGAAAAAATTTTAGTGAAACATAGTAGTATGTTTCTATTCAAATTTTTCAAATCAATAAATGTCAAAGAAATTTCAATTTTTTCAAAAGTTTTGATAAAGCCACGAATGTCGTGGCGAAACGTCAACTTTTTAATAAAATCGAGTTTTTTAAGATTCAACAAGCCTGTTATTGCTAATAATTATCAAGAGATTAGAAATAGTTCACAGGCAACAATAATTCGAATAAATAATTATATATATATATATATATATATTATATATATATATATATATATATATATATATTATATATATATATATATATATATATATTATATATATATATATATATATATATATAATATATATATATAATATATATATATATATATATATATATAATATTATATATATATTATATATATATATATATATATATATATATATATATATATATTACCCTTTTTCATCAGTTTTATTCATGGTATATTTCATGAAACTTTCTGCTGGTTTTTGCAATCATTTTGTCATATTGTCGATGAATAATAAACAGCTTTATCAAAACTTCATTTAGATGGAATTCTTCTGAAATCAAACTTGTTAATAAACGCGTAATTTTACTTATTTTATTGACGCGCTGATTATGAAATTACCATAATAATATGTTTCATGACTATCCTATATCAGTGGCGTAGATAGCTTTTTGCGATGGGGGGGGGGGGATATGACTTAGTGCAAAATTTCATAAGTTATTCATCTAAAGTTCTATTTTTGTTGATAAAAATAATCTCTCATGTAGGTAGTACAAAATAAACAGCAAAGTTGAATAAAATTTCAAAAAATTCAAATTATTTTGAATTTATTAAAAATCAGTGAATAATTGAATTATATTTAATTGGATATATATATATATATATATATATATATATATATATATATATATAAAAATATATATATAAATATATATATATATACATCATTGAAAATATTCTTGGGAAAATCAGAGCAGAAAATCTAGTTTTCGGCGGATTTGTCACGATGAATTGCCAGAGCAGCCATACCTTTCGATAAAAAAAATTGGTTAAACATGAGTTTTTAATTTGCAATAAAGTTTGTATATTCAGAAGGGTCATTACAAGTCCATTTCATTTATCGTGCTCCTTTGAATCATTTTTATTCGCTTCAAACGTCGATACCGGCAGCGTAGCTAATATTCTGAGCATTATCATATTCGAAAAAAAAAATTCAATCACCCAGCTCTCTCATTGAATTTTTAGGCTTGACATCGCCTCTACGATTTAAATATTTCTTCCACACTTTCAACTAACGACAAAAACAGGTGTGGCAGTAAAAAATTTTCGATAAAGCTCGTCAGTTTTGATGAATTTATCAGCTGCTTTGTCAATTTCGTATAAATCATGCTTGAAAAACACCGAAAATCTTTCCATAGGTATATTTAGTCTATCAACAAGTGCTTTTTTGTTCAACTTTTTTCAGTCTCGGAAAAATATGAGCAAGGTGTCACTCGATTTGCAGTGGCAAGTAGATATTTTTGAGAAAAATAAAAATTCGCTCGCGAAAATTGTGAAAGTTATGAACAATATCCTGAAAAAGGAGGGTTTGGTTTTTTGCCAATATGTCAAAAATTGATTGAGATTTTTGAAATCTGGAGAAAGATTCGAAAAGAAGAGGAAATTTCCCAAAATAACTTACTTCCGGAACTGTAGGATCAATATTTTCACAGAGAGTTAAAAATACGGCCGAAAACGGGTTATTTGGTTTGGGCAACATTATTCAACCATAATAAATGTGATAATTAAGGAATGAAAAAATTCAGACAGTTACTAAATCGATGAATGAGCAGTAATCTGGAGATAATAGCGATTTTTAAAAAAGTTATGCAATAGTTAATTAGCAATTTTTCATTAGGTACTTGAACATGAAAATTGTGAGTGTGATAACTGTTCACTATAGATCTGAGACTTTTTTTCATTCTTGGAGCTATTATTATAAGGCTTCAGAGTAAATCCCCGTTAAAAAAATTAAAAAATTTCAATTTTTCAGTTGTTTATTAACAATTTACGTAGTTTTGCAACATCAAAATAAAATTATTTTTATAATTTTAATGATTCGTTTTTATTATCGGAAGCTACAAGGAAATGGTTTTTCTCAGTATTCATCTCTTATTGTTTGAAAAATTGTTATAAACGATTGCGTTGTTTATAAGAGAATCAAGAAAAAAAAGTTATAATTAATTAAAGTGTCCAATTTTGCAACTAAGTGAATTGTTAGTGAAAAACTAAAAAATTAAATTTTTAATTTTTTTTTAACGGGGATCTATTCTGCAGTCTCCCGACACTAGCTCCAAGAAAGGATAAAAATATCAGATCTATAGTTGAACAGTTATCACTCTTGCAATTTTCTTGTTCAAGCAGCAAAAATCTAAGCATAACTAATTGAAAAACCGCGATAAAAATGTTATGTGGCTGGATTATTGGTCATTTTCCTATCCAGTAAGAACCTAAAATTTTTCATTCTTTCATTTAATCTTCAACATACTTAGTCAAATAATGCTTATTGTTAAAGTGTCTCAAATGGGCGTTAATTTCGCAAGCCAGATTACCCGTTTTCGGCCGTATATGTACCCCTCTCAGAAAATTATAAATATTAATCCTTATGAATATTAATCCGGAGACTTTCTTTTAGAAAATATCCTCCTCTTTTTGTATATTTATTTAGATATCAAAAATATCAATTAGTTTATGAGATAATTCTTTCTTTCAGTAAATTGATTATAAATTGTTAAAGTGTCCCAAATGGGCGTTAATTTCGCAAGCCAGATTACCCGTTTTCGGCCGTAATGTACCCTTCTCAGAAAATTATATATATTAATCCTACAGTTCCGGAGACTTTCTTTTAGAAAATATCCTCCTCCTTTTTAGATATCAAAAATATCAATTAGTTTATGACATAATTTTTTCTTTCAGTAAATTGATTATAACTTTTACAATTTTCTCAAACGGAACTTAACTTTTTTCAAAAAATATCTACATGCTCTTCCGAATCGAATGACACCTTGTTCATATTCTTCCGAGACTCATGCAAAAAGTTGAACAAAAAAACTTGTTGACTAGACTAATTCTCATGATTAGTAAATCTTTCTCCAGGATCCATGAAGTATAAGTCCAGAAATGGATTGAACGCCATCACAAGAAAACTTTCACAAAACTCCACAATTTTTATTAACTTCGAAATATTATGGAGTAATTAAATTGACAATCAAAGCCAAGAGTTAGTCATATTTTGATACCTTCTCTACCTCAACAAATATTCGAAGTATTAAATATTGATTGAAAATCTTCTATCTCGGTCCTCGTTTGTAAACAGGAATTTAATCTGTCACTAGGACCAAAAAACGTACGTGAAACGGAAAATTTTGTTTACGAAGGAAGAAGTCAACAAAAACCTCCTCGCAATTTTTCTCTCTCTAAATTTTATACTACCTATACTATTGAACGGAACTGCTCGTGCTTTAGATACAATACTATGCTATTAAACAAAAGCTCGAGCAGTTTTGTTTAATAGTAAGTTCAGTATACAATTTAGAAAGAGCTTTTTCCTTTCGAAATAAAAATGTTCCATTAGAGCCATTTAAACATTGAATAAAATATGCTCAAAACTACAAGCTACTTTACCCAAAATTAGAAAAAGATTTAATTTCTAGATTTACGTTAAAATTATGAGTAGATATTTACTTTACATGTGCTTAATCTGTCCATAATTATAGCGAGCGACCATTTCGTGGCTCCTGATTCGTCGGCCTGTTCGAAGCGCGGAAATTATACAATACTCAATTGCACAGCCGTCACGAAAACATATCTAGATAATTTTTATATAATTGCATATACATAATATCAAAAGAGGTGCTACTGCTTAGTAAATTTCATGTATACCTACTTAAATACGTAGATACAAAAACTTTTAATCAATTCTATTATAATTTTTGTAGGCTCATGGATTGATCCCCTTGATCCCCCCCCTATCTACGCCACTGTCCTATATAAGTATTCCAAAATGCTTTCTCCTGAAATCAATTTCAAATACGAATTATGAGTGACGAGTGCGCTATACTGAAACATTGATATAACAATTGGGTTCTCCTTTTTTAACATCTTAATTTTCTTCAGTTCTATATTTATTTTTATTTTCAGGGAAATAAAATATAAACGACCAAAAAAGAAATTTTCATCTAGAGAGTCAGTACTAACAGTACTCTTCGAGAATTCGCTAATAAAGACTTTTTATATTGCCATTTGGATATTTCTTTTCGACTTGGGTTGTGTTACTGTTGCACGTGACCTTCTGGAAGAGAACGAGTGAGTACCCTTCAACTGTTTAAGTTCTGATTCATGAACTGGTATAAAATATTTCAGAACAATATACAGGGTCATTCACGGTGGATGGCACATTAGACGTTTCTGGTGAACCATACAACGGATCACTTTGAAAATTCAATGGAGAGTATCGTCGGACATTCTCTACTAAACTAAAATATTTCTGGTAATGTGGTGTTGCCACTTCTATTAGAAAGTAGTAGCAACTTTGATTTTTAAAATCGAACACCCTGTATATAATATTATTTTTAGAATCTCCAATAATTTCCCAATAACTTCTCATGATATTTTCCTATACCTATCTGTTACCGTTTTCGAAATAAAAATTATTTTCATTTTTTTTTCTTCGGAAACCAAGACCTATTGAAACGCTGATATCTTTGAGTTGAGAAATACTATGATATCGAAATTTGGGTTGGAGTTTGGTGATACTTGGAGGCTTCCTACACTTTAGTCTAATTTGCGTTACTTCAATACAGAGTGGTAAAAAAATCAAGTTATTTTTTTTCCTGAAAAAGTGACTGAAAGTGGATTATTTCAAATAGAATGCCATGTACATTATTGAAAATTTGGAAAGCTGCTGAAACTTGCTTTTTATCTATATATATATATATCATACCTATACCTAACTAGTCAGGTTTCGGACTTATTAGCATTTATTTGTGAAAATGTTCCTTGTACATGGTGTCCCCATTCGGTATTTGGTGAGCATGCCATGATCACTATTTGACAGTAGAGTTGTGACAAAAATAAATTTCTTAAGGTTTATTGGCGGTAGATTCGGATACATTTTATGGAACTTTCACATGTTCTACTGATAATTCTATCAAACTGTCCAAAAATAATAAACAAATTCCTAAGAACTTCGTTTGAATAGTTTTGTCACATCTTTTTTGAAGGTATTTACAACTTCTGAAATGAAGAAAATCTCGATATTATTAGTAGATTGTCACAACGTTACTGTCAAATAGTGATCATGGCATGCTCACCAAATACCTACCGAATGGGGACACCATGTTCAAGGAACATTTTCACAAATAAATGCTTATAAGTCCGAAACCTGACTAGTTAGGTATAGGTATGATATACATAGATAAAAAGCAAATTCCAGCAGCTTTCCGAATTTTCAATAATATACAGGGCATTTTATTTGAAATAATCAACTTTAAATCACTTTTTCAAGCAAAAAAAATAACTTGATTTTTTTACCACCCTGTATTGAAGTAACGAAGATTAGACAAAAGTGTAGGAAGCCCCCAAGTATCACCAAACTCCAACCCGAATTTCGAAATCATAGTATTTCTCAACTCAAAGATACCAGCGTTTTAATAGGTCTTGATTTCTGAAGAAAAAAAATGAAAATAATTTCTATTTCGAAAACGGTAACAGATAGGTATAGAGAAATATACATGAGAAGTTATTGGGAAATTATTGGAGATTCTAAAAATAATATTATATACAGGGTGTTCCATTTGAAAAATCAGAGTTGCTACTACTTTCTAATAGAAGTGGCAACACCACATTACCAGAAATATTTTAGTTGGGTAGTTGAGTTACTAATTCACAAAAAATAGTTTTTGTGAATTAGTAATGAAATGTAAGCAACTTGAAATACGGAATTTTAGTGTACAAATAAATATATATGTATATATTTTCATACAATTTTACTTACGAAAAATGTCAAATATTCACTTATACTTAACATGAAGACTTGTTTTCTACTTTGCATCTTATGCTAGAAAAAATATTAATTGATATTTTTCTGCCAAATTAGTATTCTGCTGATAATCTAAAAAAATATTTTTTCATTAGTGGTATAGAACAATATTAGTGCACAAAAATATAAAATATCTCACTTTGATGTTTGACTTATCATTTTCAGTCATTTATAACAGGTTAAAATTAAATCGTTTTGTTAATTTCGTCAATATACTTAATACGAATCTTTTTTAAAGTTATTCCTGGCATGTCCGCATTAGAAATGGATTTGGCAATTTCCACATTGCGATGGCTTTTTGGCTCCTGTACTACTGTTTCACTTGTTGTACGTATTTTTGCTTCAAGATATGGGCATTTATCCGTACTGATATTGTTCCAGGGAAATGTGAGTAAAACATTATCAATAATCAGCATTATTTTCAATTCCAGGAGACAGTTATATATATATATATATATATATATATATATATATATATATATATATATATATAAATATATATATATTTATATATATATATATATATATATATATATATTATATTTACCGGAAGTCTCAGGTAATTATTTTCATCTAAATATTTTCTTCAATATGGGCTTTTAAAAAGATTCTGAAATCAAAATATTTTTAACACAACATTTACTGAGCAAGAGTTGAATGAAATAAAGTAAATCAAAATGGAAGCAAAAATGAAAATTCTAGTTTCTGGTCCCACATGAAAAAATTCATAAAACATTTATTGTCACCTGCTTTACAATTCTGTTTGATAAAAAAATTGTGCATAAAATAGCAAAATGACTATTTTACAAGAATATCCTTAGATTTTCAGTGTTGTCTATAAATTTTTACTTTATAGAAAATGTGTTTTAGTATGGACTTACTAATACTGTGTTCTCAATTTTTCATCTGTAACGTTCATAATCATAACCTTACTTATATTAATTATTTTCTAGGTAAATTTAACAAATTCTTAGATATTCTGGCAGTTTTAATAGTTTTGGGATATTATATTTTTTCCTTCAAAATGGCGTCATACATAGTAGGAACGTATAATCTGCAACCAGCATCAGCTCTTGCTTTATTATTAGAACAGGTAACAGAGGTGTTTTTCTGCATTGCATGCTGTACTATTGCTAATGTGCCTTTTTACCTTTCCAGACAAGAATGTTAATGAAGGTGCATGCTTTCATAAGAAGCAACGTTCCCAAAGTTCTGAAATATGATGTTGAATTAGGCACGAAATTAGTGCTGCCAAGCTTCGGTTATTTCATCTTTTTCACTTTTATACCAACATTGATCTACAAAGATGAATATCCAAGGTAACTAACGATTATAATTCATTTGAACGGAATTTATTATCTAGTTTCAAGTGTTATTCGATAGCTAAATTATATTGGAATAACATTATGGCCACATAATAATTCTCTGTCGAAATTTTGATTCACATTGTCAGGAATTTTTTTATCTCAAAGAAAAAAATTTAAAACAAATTCTTCACCTTCTTAGCCAAATTGGCTAAGAACGTGGAGTTGTGGAGGTGAGTAAAATGTTAAAAACTACAAAATCACAAAAAAATTTGAACATAGAAATGGATCCGGTTGAGCAAAGTGTCGGTTTTCCAAAAAACTACTTTACATTATTTTAGCCTTCTATTTCAATTTGTAGGAGCTGTAGAGTTGAGCAAAACCTTTAAACCCACGAAATAACATGAAATCTCTAGATTAAAATGGCGGCGATATATATGAACTGAATTAACGTAACAAATTTCAACCCTCTAACTCAATCTATAGAGGTGTGTAAATCCATGAAAACCATGAAAAGCATGAAAAGCAACATATCTAATATATAAAATTCTCGTGTCACGGTGTTAGAAGTTAAACTCCTCCGAAATGGGTGGACCGATTCTCTTGAAATTTTGTGTGCATATCGGTAGGTCTGAGAATCGGCTAACATCTATTTTTCATCCCCCTAAATGTTGAGGATAGTCCATCCCTTAATTTAAATTTCTTGTTTTTCAGACAACATTTTCTGTTCTATTTTTTTTTATGATACAGCATTCAAAAATACATACAACCCTTTACTTTCACTCCTCTACAATCAACCTCTATTTTTTATTTGTTAAGCTTCTCCGAAATGGCTCGACGGATTCTCATGAAATTTTGTGTGCATATCGGGTAGGTCTCAGAATCGGCTAACATATATTTTTCATCCCCCTAAATGTTGAGGGTAGTCTATCCCTTAATTTAAATTTCTTGTTTTTCAGACAACATTTTCTGTTCTATTTTTTTTATGATACAGCATTCAAAAATACATACAACCCTAAACTTTCACCCCTCTACAATCAACCCCTATTTTTTATTTGTTGAGCTTCTATGAAATGGCTCGACGGATTCTCATGAAATTTTCTGTGCATATCGGGTAGGTCTCAGAATCGGCTAACATATATTTTTCATCCCCCCAAATGTTGAGGGTAGTCCACCCCTCAGTGTTTTTCAGAGAAAATCTTCTGTTCTATTTTTTTTATGATACACTATTCAAAAATACATACAACTCAAAACTTACATCCCTCTACGATCAACTCCTATTTTTTATTTGTTAAACTCTTCCAAAATGGGTCGACCGATTCTCATGAAATTTTGCGTGTATATCGGTTAGGTCTAAGAATCGGACAAAATGTATTTTTGATTCCTCTGAATGTTAAGGGTGGTCCACTACTCAATTTTAATTTTTTGTTTTTCAGACAAAATTTTCTGTTCTGTTTTTTTATGATACAGCATTCAAAAATACATACAACCCTAAATTTTCATCCTTCTACAATCAACCCCTATTTTCATTTTTTGATTATAAACTTTAATTTTTTTGGCGAGATTCTTATTTTCATTTTCTCATGACTTCGAATAAAAATAACAATAGTCGTTCTGAGAATAGATAGTAGGTAATATATTCTTCATACCCCTAAGTGATTAGGGTGGTCCACCCCAAACATTTTTATACATTTTTAATTTTTATTTTTTTTATGATTAAAAAGTATATACAACTCTGAATCTTCAGCCTTCTATCAACAACCCTTATTTTTTAATATCCATTTTAATAATTTAAACAACGTTTGCCGGGTCAGATAGATTGATAGATAGATATAATGATAGATAGATTGTTAAATAGACAGATAGATAGATAGATATGTAGATAGATCGATAGATAGAATGATAGATACATAATTAGATAGATAGATAGATAGATAGATAGATAGATAGATAGATAGATAGATAGATAGATAGATAGATAGATAGATAGATAGATAGATAGATAGATAGAAAAATAGATAACTATCTAGATAGATAGACAAATAGCTAGATAGATATAGATACATCGGCAGATAGATAAAAATAATTATTTATATAGCAGAACAACGTTTGCTGGGTCAGCTAGTCTCTATATAAAAATCGATGTAATTAGAGAAAAAAGTTTATAACTTCAAAGCGCAGTTCTTTCTGTTACAAACCTCTCGCTCCATATGTAGGTGGTTTGGTGGTTAAAAATAGATTATTTTTCGCTCCATACACTCTTTCAAAAATCCTAGAAGGCTGAATTTGCTAAAGATATATTGTTTATAATTAAGTTTACCATCTTTTGCCATTGTTTCGAAATATTTCCCTATAGTCAACTGAATCCAAGTAACAAATTTCAACCCTCTAACTCAGCGATACTCAAACTGCGGCCCTCCAGGCTTTTGAAAGTGGTCCACCCGTTTTAACTCCAAATTCTATTAACCTATTAACTATTTAAATTTCCGAGGAAATAATGGGCGCAGTTTTTTTCTTTACGTCAAGAAATAATGCTGTTTTTACAGCAAAATGATGCATACTATCATGAACTGCAAAAAAAAAACACCACCATTTGTTAGCTTCTCTATACGACATAACTGAGAAACTCACAGCTTTAATCGAAGCTTGCAAGGTGAAAACAAAATAATTTCACAAATGGCAAATATAATATTTGCTTCCATAGAAAAACTAAGTATTTATTACGAAGAAATTCAAAACAAAGTACTTCAAAATTTTCGAACACTCACAAGTATTACACAGGACTGTATTGATATTTTCGAAGAAAACTGTTTGATAATTTCAAATTATATATCGGCACTATCAGACGAATTTAAAGGGAGATTTAAGAAAAATTAAAAATTATGGTACCTAGAGCCGATAAGTATTTCACAATTGGCTTCAGTTTTGGATTGTAATTATGCAGACTTGTTTGACGAGTTCATTGAAATGAAGAATGACACAAAGTTATTCTTAAAGAGACGAGAGAGAAGATGGAGTAGATAAGCTGGCAACTGGACAATAGTGCCCGAACAATTTAATAGTATGAAAAATGAAGTATGCAAAGAACGTATTAAAATGTTTCTAATATAATAAATAAACAATTAAACGTAATAGGTTTTTTTACCAACACCTAAACAACAGATGTGATTTATGTAGTTAGCGGCCTGCACGACACAATTAAAATCTGAATGTGGCCTAAGAAAAAAAAAGTTTGAGTATGGCTGCTCTTACTCAATCTGCAGAGGTAGTCAAAACCTTGAAAACTACGTAAAAACAACAAATCGCTACATCAAGATTGATAGAGTTATAGAGAAAAGTTTCCAAAAGGCTCTGTTTATAATTAATTTCACCATCTTTTGCCATTGATGGAGGAAACTAAATATGCTAAAATGATACACTGTAAAATTAAATATTTTAACCCCTTAATGCGTGATTTTTCAAAATTGATAAAAAAAAAGGTACAGTGGGAAAAAGACATATATTTCATCAGAAAAATATTTAAAAAAAATAAAGCACAATATTCTTTGTCAAAAAAAAAGAAAAACTGGTTTATGCCAAATATGGCACAGCATGCAACATGAACTAAAAATATTTTATACAGCCAATATTTCATCTTCATCTGATATTTTGTCTTCACTTTCATTTTGATTAAAATTATGTATAACTACATTTTTTTATGCATAAAATAACTTGGGATCCATATAGGGTTGCCAACCCTCCCGGATTGCCCGGGAGACTCCGGTAATAATGGTTATCTTCCCGACCTCCCGGGTTACAATAATTTCTCCGGTTTTTCTGAAATTATACGTAACCGTCGCTGTAACAAAACTTCGATCTTTAATGATTATGATTTTATGGTGAAAAACCGTCAAATATTAGATACTGCTCGAAAGCAAATTAAATATAAATTTAAAATTGATTGACAATTTCTTACACTACACACCCCCCCCCTTAGTGGATTTATAAAATTCTCCCGGGTTAGTCCTGTCGAGAGTTGGCAACCCTAGATCCATAATATTTCAGAAAAAGATTTCTTTCACATCTTCTAAATTCATAATCGGCAGATATGGTCAAGTCAGATATACTTTTGAACTGCATAATGTTCCATATATGGCACAATATAGTCAAGTCAGATATACTTGAATTGCATAATGTTCCATATATGGCACACAGTGATTTTTAGATGAAAAATGTCAATTATTCAAAAATACGAGTACTTGCCACTATGAGGCAGTTACTAGAAGTATATTTTTTACAAAAACAATTTTTTTAGAAAGTTTCGTGGATGAACTCAAAACTATTACTCAATCTACACTAATACTGATAAGCAGCTGATTCATCGTCACCATTTTGAAAAACGTATATAACTCCGAAATAATTACAGAGAGGGAGCTGCCTCTTTGGAAATATGTTTGTATGTGCCAGAAATGGTAATTCATGCAAATAAAGTAATATTTCTCTGACGTGTGTATTAAAGAGATGTAAAACATTGGTTTGTGCCATATTTGGCACATGATGCAACAAGGGGTTAAAGTAACTTTTTTTTATAATCACAATTTAGAAGAAATGCTTAGATAGAATTAGTTACACATTGTAATAAGAAAACTGTAATGAACTGATATGTTTTTATTTATTTTGCAGGACACGAACAATTAGATGGGGAAGAGTAGCCATTCAAATAATAGAAATTTTTGCCATAATTCTGTCTCTTGCGTTTGTTATTCATAGTTTACTACTACCAAAATATCGAGACTTCGGGATTAGAAAATACACGTATGAAGAATTATTACTGAGAATCGTAGAAATTACTTCGCTATCAAGTCTAATCTCTGTTATGGCATTCTATCTGATTTTACATCAAGTGCAAAACTTATTTGCTGAAATTTTGCGTTTCGCAGACAGAATGTTTTACAGAGATTGGTGGACTGCTACTGACGTGCCAACTTTCTTAAAAAAATGGAATGTAATTGTTCATGACTGGCTGTTTATTTATGTTTATAGAGACTGCTATGAAATTTTTTCGTCTGAAATATTTTCGAAATATTTCACAGTCTTCATTTCAGCAATTGTTCACGAATGGATAGTAACTCATGCTAATGGATTCTTTTTTCCAATCATGTTTTGCTTATTCTTCATTTCTGGCACTTTTTTTAGTTTCGTAAAGTTTCCTCAACACTTTCTTTCTAATGTCTTATTTTTACTATCTTTATCTTATGGTACAACTTTTCTTGTTAGTTGTTATATCCTGGAATTTATTGTTAGAAATAATAACGTCCCACCTCTGATAGAACAATTAGATTTTTATATACCAAGAAGTCTGACTTGTGACTGCTACGTGTGATGAACAATGAGATGATTACTTTGAATTCGAATCGAATTGCCTTTCAAGTCTAAAAAATTCTTGAATGCAACGAAAATAAGTTTCTGCTTGATACAATACATAGATATATAACCAAATGTACAGAAATTCGAAATTGTAAAAATTAAACGCAATAGTTTCTTGTGTCGACGAATTGAACAAAATTGAGTATGAAGTTCACTTAATCAGAAAAAAATTATATGGAGTGTATATGATTTGTTTAGAGAGATAAAAAACGAACAAGCTCTGTAGAAGGATATAGATCCATGTATATAAAGTATGTATCTGGATGGGGTTGCAAATAGGAGAATTTTTCTTATTTTTCGAGAAAAACGTATTCTTCATGAAAGTTTTTGCTTGCCCAAAATGGGTGAAATAGTTTGAAATTTCGTTTCCGTTACAGGTAGATGTAGAAAATTCTCAAGAATGACTTCTCATTTTCATGACAATAGTTGTCATATATATATATATATATATATATATATATATATATATATATATATATATATATATATATTATATATATATATTAGACAATTTTAAGGTCATAAACCCGCATACGGAAGCACCTGTTTATACGTGATTCGGACTTTTGGTCCTCATCAGAGAGATATATATATATATATATATATATATATATATATATATATATATATATATGTATGTATATATATATATATATATATATATATATATATATATATATATATTTCTATATATATAGATATATACAGGGTCATTCTAGAAATTGTTTTATAAATTCATTAGTCTATCGATCCTTGTAGAGATAGGGGGTTTCCATCTGAAAAAAATGAGCCAAGAAATTGGTCTTTTCAACACATGATCTCAACTTGATGTAACTTTATAAATAACTCTACAAAGAAATTTGACTAAATTCAAATAGGGATATATTCGAATTTAGTCAAATTTACAAATTTATTGTAGAGTTCTTTATAAAGCAACATCAAGTTGAGATCAAGTTATGATTTTTCTAGTGAACCCTTACAAGCCGCCAGTTTTTCATAAAATTTATTATATCTGCGTAACCATAGCAACTAAGTTAACAGAACCTGGGTGAAACATGTAGCAAATCACGCAGGGAGTCCAACGGCTATGATGAAAATATATAGTTCCATTTGAAATAAGAAAGTTGATAGTGACTTCCGGTATAACCGGAAATACCATTGGGATGACTTTATTTCAGAAAGATAGTTCACTACAGACTATGGCGGTGCGCCAAATTTCAAATCTCCAACTTTCAAGGTATTCAAATGCGTCTAATAGGCCAGTTATAAAAATCACCCTATATATATATATATATATATATATATATATATATATATATATATATATATATATATATATATATATATATATATATATATATATATATATATATATATATATATAGGTATATTTGACATATTATATAAATGATGGTATGATATATTTTTTATTTTTCACTTGTATATTATTTGTTGATTTCACCTTAGATACGGTTGCTATGAATACTCTCGTTATGCCCTAGGGCGTTACGAGCGGGCATTATGGATCATAACGCCCGCTCATTGTACGAGGACAACTGAAGCAACTTCCATTGATGAAATACTTCATAATACTTGTCGTATACGACTCTGGATTTCTCCGGAAATGAATTATTCCAGCTTTGGCTGCATTTTCTATGATATTCTTGGGTAAATTCATTTTTATTTCCATTATTTCCATAAGACTACACAAAGAAAGCAGCAATGACATTCACTAAATATGATGACAAAAATATTCACAAAGTTCAAAATATCAACAAATGACATGCCTACCATGATAAGAAAAATGGAAGTATAGGAGCAATGAACCGATTTTAAAATCGATATTTCATTAAAATAAAATTTTTTCGTGAAAAATTAAATCTTGTATGCACCACGTGCGTTACTAGATCCTAACGGCGTTAGGATCTATATAACGCACTTGGTACATAAATAACTAATATATATATATATATATATATATATATATATATATATATATATATATATATATATATATATATATATAGAGGATATCTATTTGTAGGGACTGCAGCAATGTAAAAGGAAACTCTTTGAAGTTTTTCCAAGCTTTCGGAATCGTTTATTCCATCATCAGGGAGAATCTGTCGTGAGAATGATTACATAGATGTTGATAATACGATATAAGAAACATTGAAAATGATGCTATTTGTTAAAAAATTAGAAAAGTTGATACATTATTGAAGTTATAATTAAATTTCTGAACGAAATGACAAATCGGTGTCACTCATTTTTTTTATATTCAAATTCAAGTTTGACATTATTTCGTTACGTTAAATTAATTTGATTTTGTGTTATTTTATATCAAGTGAAAGTAAAAAAGAATAAATTTCACTCAAATGGCTTATATCTGTTTTTTTATTGATGGATTTATTGTCTTGATAAAAAAGATCTTTGTGAAAGATGTGATTCTCTTGCTAGAACAGTTGTTGAAAGGTAGTTCATCTGGTGGTCACAATCATTGACATGTTTAGCTAAAGCACATCTCTCAGGGTGTAATCTACTATCACTCTTATGAGAAGTGATTCTGTCTTTTAATAGTCTTTTTGTTTGGCCAATATAATTCTTATCACAATCATGACAAGGGATATTATAAACAACATTTGTGAGTGATAAAATAGGAATTTTGTCTTTTATTTTCGAATATATTTGTCTCATTGAAATAACTGTTCTATTTGCAATTTTGATGTTTTCAAAAGATTGAAAAATTGTGGTCAGTTTAGGTGTTATTTCTTTTATATAAGGTAACGAGGCATAACAAATTGAAGCTTGACTCATATCTGTAACAAGTTCATTATGAGAATTGTTATTTTGTCCTATAATTTCATCTTCTGATAAGGATGTGCTAAATGAAATTTTCTTGACTAAAGATGGTGGGTAGGAATTTTGTATGAAAAGTTCTTGAAGTTTATTCAAATTTTTGTTATGAAAAGATATATCAGAAATTTTGAGTACTCTGTTCTTCATTTGTTTTAACAAATTCACTTTCATCGAAAATTTGTGATAAGAAAAGAAATTCAAATACCTTCCTGAACTGCATGCTTTTCTATACCAATCAATCAATATTATGTTATCAACCGATCGTATAACTTTTGTATCAAGAAAAGGTACTGAAAGATCTGAGTCTTCTGTTTCGATTTTTTATGCCTCGTTACCTTATATAAAAGAAATAACACCTAAACTGACCAGAATTTTTCAATCTTTTGAAAACATCAAAATTGCAAATAGAACAGTTATTTCAATGAGACAAATATATTCGAAAATAAAAGACAAAATTCCTATTTTATCACTCACAAATGTTGTTTATAATATCCCTTGTCATGATTGTGATAAGAATTATATTGGCCAAACAAAAAGACTATTAAAAGACAGAATCACTTCTCATAAGAGTGATAGTAGATTACACCCTGAGATATGTGCTTTAGCTAAACATGTCAATGATTGTGACCACCAGATGAACTACCTTTCAACATCTGTTCTAGCAAGAGAATCACATCTTTCAAAAAGATCTTTTTTAGAAATGGCCTTTATTTATCAAGACAATAAATCCATCAATAAAAAAACAGATATAAGCCATTTGAGTGAAATTTATTCTTTTTTACTTTCACTTGATATAAAATAACACAAAATCAAATTAATTTAACGTAACGAAATAATGTCAAACTTCAATTTGAATATAAAAAAAATGAGTGACACCGATTTGTCATTTCGTTCAGAAATTTAATTATAACTTCAATGATGTATCAACTTTTCTAATTTTTTAACAAATAGCATCATTTTCAATGTTTCTTATATCGTATTATCAACATCTATGTAATCATTCTCACGACAGATTCTCCCTGATGATGGAATAAACGATTCCGAAAGCTTGGAAAAACTTCAAAGAGTTTCCTTTTACATTGCTGCAGTCCCTACAAATAGATATCCTCTAAACTAGTCAGCGACTACCCTCCTCTTATATGTATATATATATATATATATATATATATATATATATATATATATATATATATATCTATTTGTAAATGTCCAAAATATGAGAGAATATTAGTCATATTTCAATTAATCAGAATCAATTCAAACAATAATGTGCGGTTAGTGATATTTTAATTTAGGATATTATGAAGTATGAGAATGTAGCTGAAAGTAAAATCTTGAATATATATATATATATATATATATATATATATATATATATATATATATATATATATTTATATATTTATATATATATATATATATATACATATTTAAAAAGATATATATACATATATATATTTAACCACTAAAACTCTTTAACGCTCACAAACATACATATCTTAGTCACCCTGAAAAATCAATTTATTTATAAATAGTTCCAATCAAACACAGTATCATTTACCAATTTATTTGATTGGAGTCTCACCTTCTCTCATCTTCTGCTATCCTAATCCCAGCAACACCGCTGAGTCAACCGTTTTGCTGGTTCCGCGATTTCGGCCGGATGATGTGATTGCAAAAAAAAACATTCTAATGGTTGTCTTTGTCAATGGTCATTAGTTTGCTTAATTAATTGATCAGCAAGATAAAATTTCTCTAATTGTTGATTCTTTTCGAAGTCATTCTGAATTTTGGCACCTCATCCTAAAAATTAACTAAATGAAGTCACTGTTCAATAGAGAATTTATTAGCATCCGTTGATAAAAATATCAATCGAGAGAGAAATTTAATAATATCTCATCTTATACAAATAATTTCATCAAAAAAAAGACCTGAGGTATCCTGGGATACTCGCTTGAAATGAAGTTTCTTTCGCTATATATTATGTATTAGTTAAAAATAGCACAAACAAGAAAATAAATCAACGTTTCAGATTGATTAAATGAATTGAATAAACAAATAAATAAAAATTGAAGGAATGGTAAAAAAATTGTAATTCATAACTTTTTTCTAAAGTTATGTAAATAGACATCATTATTAATTATTATAAGAATATGAACTTATGAACAATTTATCAGTACATTTAATCTTTATGAGTGATTTGTGGTAGGACAATATTTTTGCGATTCAATTTTACGTGTCTAGAAGAAAGTATACCAATGTTTTTCAGTTTTTATCAGAACAGTTGATTTTTAAATAGCTACTTTTCTGTATAAACAAAAATTTAAATTATTAAAAAATTTGCTTCACTCTGATTATTCATTTCCATCCCTGATTATCATTATACGATACGAAATCTAGTTGATTATTTGTAAAAGTAATAATTAAAATTAATAAATCAATATATATATATATATATATATATATATATATATATATATATATATATATATAATAGATTATATATATATATATATTATATATATATATATATATATATATATATATATATATATATATATATATATATATAGATATAGATATAGATATATATATATAATATATATATATATATATATATATATATATATATTATATATATATATATATATAATATATATATATATATATATATAATATATATATATATATATATATATATATATATATATATATATATATATATATCTATACATCGCTTTCACAATGAATTCTGTATTAATAATAAAATTAATAAAATAACAATAATACGCACACAACTGATGCGTACGTCCAGTGGCGCCAATTTATAAAAAATATTGGGGGGCCCATACCGTGGGTCTTGCCCCGAGGAATTTTCTAAATTTTAGAGGAAATATAGTGAGTTAAACTTTTTTTAAGCATTTTAGATTCATATGATCAACATTAGACCCCGAACACTCGACTCTCGATAACTCGACACTCGTCAAGCCTGACACATTTTTTGGCTTTGAAAAACGAAACAAAACATAAACGCGCACGGTATTTTCGTGAAAAGCTGATTTAATTTACAGTAATAATTAAGCTTATAGACTATCACAGAGCAGTGAATATAAAGCTCTGGAGAAACTGAAATTATATTTAAATAAATCCTAATCTATCATTATAGTAGGGGAGCCCAAGCGAGCCCAAGGTGAGTCCAAGCGAGCCCAAGGTGAGTTGATTACATGCAGAAGAGTATGCATTTCACTGACGATTTGCACGTGGCATAAGGAAATAGGAGACTCACAAAGTTGCAAAAAGAAAACGTCACCTTGACATTCTCGAGCACGGTTAAATTTTTATTTTTATTTTGAAGGAAATGTCACGATTTTTTTTTGCATTTTGGAATATCGGCGATGAGTTTTGGTCTCCCACCATGCAAACCGGCAGATTAACTTATCTTCGTTATCAGAGACGATATATAGAGAGACGGTGTATAAACCGTTAATATCTGACGATTTTTTTTTACTTTTTGAATATCTGCACACGTCTTCCCCCCCAGTGAAATGGCATACATCATATAACCTTTTTTCGTATTAGCATCTAATCTCCACAATCCAAAAGGTCCCCACGACGCTCGAGTAAATCCCCATTTACCATCTCGGGCTCCCCTACTATTAAAAGAATAACACATTAAATATTGCTGTCGCATAGTAATAGTACTTTGATTAATAAGTGAAATAGCCAATTTAAGCTTTCTTTGAATAAGGCTCTTTGTTCATAAATAAATACAATATCTGGAAGTTAATGCTTTGAAAATATTTAATTATTATAAAATAATAAATACAAAATATTTAAGTATTTGAAAATAACTGATATAGTACTATAGTAATAAAGTAATACAGTACTAATATTTCGAAACTGAAAATTCAACATTGTTTATGTACCTATTTATAATTCTCTGTTTCATAAAGATTTTTTATATTGCTCTAAATACAATTATTTGGGCTAGAGTGTCTTTATAAAGGTGCAAATGTGGATCTTCTAGTTCAACTAATAATTTTCTTAAGTTATTGGAGGGGCTCCGCACCCTCAAACAAAATTTTGAGGGGGCTCTGGTGTCCTCAGGCCCTATGGAGTCGGCGCCATTGCGTACATCATGTAAATATGTCTTGTCAGACACAGGCCTATTCCATTAAAGACAAACACTGTATAATAAAAAAAAGGATGCACTGATAATTGGAGAGCTAAAATAATGATTAGGTCGAGTACATTTGTTTTTTAAACATTGAATGATAATGTATGCATCAGACTTTCTATGCTAAATGATACAAACATTCATTTCGAGACATATTTTTTACTTTAACAATACATTGAAATAAATATGCATCAATCTTTTAAATTGTATAATTACTTGTATTTTAGCATCCGCAGAGGCCGTCTGGTTAAGAGCTATTTGTAACTATGCTGTATTATATTAATCTATGCATTTTACATCATATACATCTCCTGTTCTCCTGATGAAACTGGGCGATTTGAAAGTCCGTTGAGGCCATGGTAACAACAGTTAACGAGCAACACTACTGGCATCCTTTCTCAACTATTGTATCGTATAACTCTGTCTCTTTTAAAACTGGTTAGTACATAAATTTATGCTTGACCGCTGATAGCCGCGATGCAAGTTGGCCAGCTCGTTGTTGTCGGTCATACACTTAGGTATAGTTCGAAAAACTTCATTCTAGTAGGAAATAAACATGGCTGAAAATCGGGACTTGTTGGAATATTGTTGAAATCAGAAATTTTATTTTCTGTACAGGTCAGTTCAGGTGATCCTTCTGATGTAGGTAATAAAATAATTAATTGTAGGAGGAATTTCGGAGAATATTCAAATTCATTGGTACGTATTCCCAGCAAGAATATGAAACCTAGTTATAAACTATTACTGTTTCTATTCAACTTCCAAGTAAAAGGGATGCGAGAAATACGAATCCAATGTAGGAATGTCACCAATTCAGATTACGCTTTGAAAATTTAATTCTATTAAAATTTGAATAAAAATTGCTTGTTTGAACATTGACATTCATTCCTTCAAAATTTAACCTTCAAAAATTAACATTTCTGAGCTGAATTATTAAAGTTGCAACAAATTATTCATCTCTTAAATTTAAAAAAAAGATTAAATGGAAGAGAAAAAGATATTTTGGTCTTGCTCTCGTTGCTTATTGCAGCATATAAAATGTAGTAGTAGATTTCTTGCCATGCAAGCGGATGAGGTTGTATTGCTTTATTATTCCTTCATTATTTGCGTTTCATGGGTGCTGGAGTCTTCGGACCCACTAATATATATATATATATATATATATATATATATATATATATATATATATATATATATATATATATATATATATATATATATATATATATATATATATATATATATATATATATATATATATATATATATATATATATATATATATATATATATATATATATATATATATATATATATATATATATATATATATATATATATATATATATATTTTTATTTTTTATTTTTTTTTACCTGTGTATTTTTATGTGGCGAAACGTAATTTTTTTAATATAGAGTTTTTTGATATTCAACAAGTCTTTTTTTGTTAATATTTTTTATATATATATATATATATATATATATATATATATATATATATATATATATATATATATATATATTTTTTATATATATATATTTAATATATATATATATATATATACTATATATATAAATATTATATATATATATATATATATATATATATATATATATAATATATATATTATATATATTTATATATATATATATATATAATATATATATATATATATATATATATATATATATATATATATATATATATATATATATATAAAGTAAATGTTGGGGAATGCAGCTGGTACAATGAAAAACTCTTTAAAGTTGATTCAAGCTTTCGGAAATTTTATTGATTATTTCCATCTTCAGGGATTCTAAAAAGATTTATGTTTTGAGCTCTTACATCTTTAGTGAGGATGAGTACAAGAATGTTAAACATTTTTTAAAACTATTACTACTATCCCACACATAAAGTGTGTAATTTTTTCCTTTTTTGCGTAAATTTATGTTACTGATGTCACTATATGTGTGGGATATAGTAGTAATAGTTTTAAAAAATGTTTAACATCCTTGTATTCATCATCACCAAATATGTAAGAGCTCAAAACGCGAATAAGTTGTAACTGTTATTACTGCTTTAAATCTTTTTAGAATCCCTGAAGATGGAAATAATAAATATCAACTTTAAAGAGTTTCTCATTGTACCACAGTTGCATTCCCCAATATTTACTTTTTAGTTCATACTGGTCAGCAACGATTTCCTATCCTCAATATATATAAGTATATATATATATATATATATATATATATATATATATTATATATATATATATATATATATATATATATATATATATATATATATATATATATATATATATATATATATATATAGGTTATATATATATATATATATATATATAATATATATATATATATATATATATATATATATATTATATATATATATATATATATATATATATATATATATATATATATATATATATTATATATATACATTACAAATACCGATGAGGTTTTTTGAATTCAGGGATGAAGAAGCGAATTTAATCCTAATTTATCAGTATTTATTATTTGCAAAAAAAATATTTCACATTGGTTCCAAATTCACAAAATCTTAAAAAAACGAGAAATGTGATGGAAACAGTATTTTTTCAAAGTTATGATGATGCTTCATTATTTCAATATTATTTGAAATGTCAGTTTCAGGAAATGTTTTTAAATTCCACATCGTCAACTAGTTTGATACCGAAATCATTGGATGAAACTGCATGATTTTGCACAAACACCTGCACCATCTTCTGTACGCCTGTTACATAAGCCCTGTTAGTTATGAATTTATGAGACATTTTTGATTGCTGGCGATCACTGCTGCTGACATTAATTTCTTCGATCAAAATTTAACTGATTCACTGATTAAATTTGCGTTGGTTGTATTCCTTTCTAATTTATGATTGAAAAGAATCTAAAGATTTTCTACTACATAAAATATGAGTCAGGATTCAAAAGATCTCACGCCATAGTCCGTTCATATAATATATTTAATATATTTATTATATTTGCTGTGCAACATGTGAAATTGTAACGAAAGTGACTGGAGGGTTGGTAATAATAATTTAGGTAATAATATATTACTGACCAGATTTAAAAATCTTGAACTGATTCTTTTGCCTCTAAAGTAGAGGAAAAACGAAGGTATAATATGGAACTGTTTGAAGATATTATTAATGATCACCTCTTTGTTCATCATTCCAGGATTAATTACTAATCAAATGTTGCCTGCTTCAATAATGAATTTGTTTGATTAGGAATTGGGCCTGTCCTGTCTGTCTATTGCAGCCGTCAAGTTATCAAATGGGAGCTCCTTTCATTAGGAGAGCATGAAAGCTTCTATATAAACGTGGTAGTTCAATGTTCCAAGAAAGATAAATATTGCCAACTTGTCTCCTCCGTTGTATGCTTTCCTGATACAGCAACCGCCAAATTCGCGCCCAAACGCGCGTTTCCAGCATAACCTTCATAGCGACACCTTGCAATCAAGCTTGGAAATTATAGCAATGTGGCGCCATCTCATGGATACACTTCATTGCAACGATGATGAAAACTGTAATTTTACTCTCTCCCTTCACAGATGCCGCCACCATCCCTAATTTCATATATTTCATCACATGAGATTATTCTGGAGATAAATATACATATGTACCTATGTAGTTATATTAAAAAAGGAAACACACGTGTTTCATTCCTACCTGAAGTATGTGTCAGGAAGGCGGGCAGCTTGAGTTTGTGATTAACTCCTTCAGCCTGATCAGAGGATACACTTGTATGTACAAGTGCATTAAAGGTGAAACGGGATATTTATGGAACATAGGAAGTGTGGGTAGGGTTCAGAGGATTAATACTGGCCCAGCATTCGCCTTATAAGTTTGCAAGCAGTGACTTACATTACCATGAGGAAACCTCTGAGAAAAACTCATGGCAGACCAGTCGGCCCCGGGGTTTGAACCCGAGACCTCCCAAATACTAGCCAGCGTACCTAACATACTCGACTAACTTTCCTTTTTTTAGTTATATTATGTGTATGTGTTCAGAAAGCCGTGCACGTCAGGATACTAATAACCTCTCTTCACTAATTTCAAATTCTGATTGTTATTGATGAATTAATAGAGAAAGAGATTCAGAAGAAGCTGATGATAGTAATGATGTAGTAAAGAATTCATTCATATGTAAGCGAATTCTAGAGATTCATCTATAGAACGCTCAGCAGATACAATAACAATTTTCATGAACTTCTAGGTAAGAGGTAAGTACTAATTTTGGCTGGTGATTTCAACATCAAATTTTCTGATAAAAACTGAGAACCATTGTTGTTATAATTTCTGTTGGATGAATAAGATTTAATAATTAACAATGATGCAACAAAATCTACAGCAAAATACAATTCCACTATCATTTATATCGTTTCATCGAGACATTTAGATACAATTGCAGACATAAGTGTCCTACCTGAGTTACCACAAATCGATCATTACTGAGATTTAGTGTACCTACTACTTGAATTTATAATTAGTTTATATTTTTGTAATAATTCATATTAGAATGTTTATTTATTCAATTTTTCGAAACAAAATTATTCATTCTTCGTTTATTTATTTTTATTTCATTTTATTACTCTCAAACTCAGTTAATTGATTTCATTGTGGATGTTTTTTGATACATAATGTATAGCAAAAGAAACTTCCAGCCGTGTGTCCTACGAGTTCAGCAGTTATATGAAAGAATACTCATTTAGCTGCAAAAGAAGCTTCAAATAATGAAGTACAACTTACGAGATGTCATCATCCTGACTTCTTCCTAATTTCCAGAAAAAATGTCTACAATCTTTGGAAATAAGAATATCAAGAGAATTCTAGAGGAAAATATTATAAACTTAACCAACCGTTTCCGGTATCCACTCCATGGTTCAGGAATTTGAAAAATCGAAGATAATTTATTAGTATTATCACTCGAATGAGGACTGGTCACGCTTCATGTCCTTCTTACTTGAACAAAATAGGTATTAACGAATCTCCTTTATGCGACTGTGGCGAAATAGGTACAATTGATCATTTGTTGTTAGTACCTATGCAGCAATTATCACCACCATAAAACAGTTCTATATTCAAATCTGAATAAAATTTTGAAATTTCATCAACCTTACACCCTTAGTTTCCTCGTGTTACTTGAAAAAATGAATGTCTATGAAGTCCTGTTTGATTTTATTAATGCTTTAGGTTTAAAATTGTGAGAATCGTTATTAACTTTGTGTTTTCTATCCTCGATAAGACCTAAGAAGAATCAAAATTAAAAAAAAAAAAAATTGTTGGCCGATGACGAAGGTCAATGCCATTTAGGCAATCTGCCTATTGATTTGAAAATAAAAGAAGAATACTCTTTAAACAATGTCCGAGCTTTCGTCAACTTTGACTTCTTCAGGGCTGCAATTACAAAATAAATTAAATATTCATCAAACTCACATTATCAAAAAATAAACTATAATTTTATACGACTGTCTCAGAAAATGAGGTTTTGCGCATGGAAAAATCACTCCGAAAGTGGTACTTTGCACACACCGTGAGCAAAATACCACACGGAAATGTCATCTTTGCGCACGCATCACTAGGTCACTGTGATTTTTTTTGGTATCCTACTAACAACATCAAAATGTTGCAATGTTTCAAGCTGGCTGAGTTCCATAGCAACCGCCATAGCTCTATTGTTGATTGGAAAATGAGCTGTTTTGTGGATAAAAACGAGTTTGAAAAAAAATAAGACGTGTGTGTGGTCTATTTGCAGTCTTATAAAAAGTATCGTCAAAAACTCGTTTGAAAACTTCTTCGCACACTCGGCCGACTTGTGGACCTCACCAAAGTAAAAATAAACGTGATATCATTCTAATTTAGGCTAGAATGCTATATTCCTGAAATTCTTGAGATCTTAAAAAACCAAAGGATAATAATCAACTGAATATGTCTTTGTAATAGTTATGATTTAATTAGAATGCATATAGATACTTTGGTCGGAAATTTTCGACTTTCCTTTGTAATTGTTCCAACTACGAGTATAACGAGCCCAATAAAAAAAAATATACTCATTCGAATCGTGAGTTTAGTCTTGAGTTCTACAAAAATTCCATAGAAAAAACCACTCTCAGTGTTTCCCTAATTTTTCGATTTCAGAGCGAGTTTTAAAATCTGTCTTTCCCAAGAAACATTATTCGGACTATTATGAAAATTTTTGAGACAAAATTAGTGTATTCCCATAGAAAAAACTTTTATTTTCTTCCGAAGTTGATAATTTTCCGGTCAACATTTCCAATATTCACTTCCTTAGAAACATATTCGGATCATCACGAATATATATATATATATATATATATATATATATATATATATATATATATATATATATATATATATATATATACATATACATAGGCCCCGACTCCATGGGGCCGGAGGGGTTCCGAGCCCCCCAACAATTCAAGAAAATTATTACTTATATAATGCCTTGGAAAATCATAATCTTATGTATGTATTCTTCATTTTCATTCAGTTATGAGTTAAAACAAATAATTATTATGGTAGTAAGCAGGTTATATAAAAATGAGTGGTGTGAATCATGATAGTGCCTTTCAAAATACATTCACTAATGAGTTAAAACAAATAATTATTATGGTAGTAACCACGTTAACTGTAACCTATTAAACGAGTAGTGTTAATGATGATAGTGTTTTTCGAAGCCAAAAAATGTATCAGACTTATCGAGTTTCTCGGAGTGTCGAGTTATCGAGAGTCGAGTTTTCTAGGTTCTTATGTTTATCATATGATCAATGAAAATTTTCTGGGGCAAGACCCTCGGTATGCCCCCCGCCCAACATTTTTCATAAGTCTGTATATATATATATTTATTATATATATATATATATATATATATATATATATATATATATATATATATATATATATATATATATATATATATATATATATAATATATATATATATATATATATATATATATATATATATATATATGTATAATATATATATATATATATAATATATATAATATATATAGATACCAGTGGCGGCTCGTGAGGTTTTGGTTTGAAGAGGCTACAAGAGGTGTTGAAAAAATACACCATAGGCGAAAATTTTTAGGATTTCAAGGTCAACCGCCTTATAATTTAAAGAAAATCAAAGTAAAACAAGCACCCTAAGTTATTAATTTGTTTTCACTTTCGAGTGTCTACTTTGAGACCTACAACTCCTATTCACAATATTCACAAAAACTCTTTTCAGCCAATTAATCAATTCATCTATTCATCAAATTTTTTCTTTCACAAAATAGGTACCTACCTACCTACTTAACGAATTTGTTAACAGCTGGTGAGAGCAAATAAAAAGTTATTATATATTTTTGAAGATTAGCGGGATTCTACGATCTTTCACGTTAGCAAAATGATCTATAATATCCTCATAAAATTTTTTGTCTTTCGCCAAAAGTTTTACCAATTCCTTTTCAATAGACAACAAACTAATATTTTTCAAACGATCCTGGCTCATTGAATTTCGTAAATAAGTTTTAATTCTCTTAAGAGTGGAAAACGAGCGCTCTACGGAAGCCGATGTCACCGGAATAGAAACAATTAGACATAAGAGTTTATAAACTTGGGGTAAATCTTGATTCAAATCATTATCAAAAAGGTATTTAATAGTCCTCACATGATTTTCATTTTGCGCCAAAATTTCATTGTCATTATAAACAACACACAGTTCACTTTTTATGGCCAAAAAAAGTGTATTTTTGACATAAATTTTCCAAAAGGTTATCTGGAAAGTTAGCCGAAAATCCGGTTCACAAATTTTTATTGAGTAAGTCGAAGAAATGCAGTTCTTTCAAATCAGAGAACCTTATTTCTATTTGACCCCTAATAGTGTCCAAAATTTCATAAAATATTTGCTTATAGTGAAGCTCCATATCTGCGTAACTGAATTTCTTTCGTTTTGGGCTAAATTGAGTCGTATCATCAGTAGTTTAAAATACAGAAAATAGTTTTTTAAAATAAACTTCTGCACGAAATTCTGAAATTTTTTCCAAAAGAAACTTGAGCCGATTTCGTGAGTAAATCACATCTGAAAACTTGTGCTGTAAGATTTGAAAAACTATTTCTGTTTGTGTAAATATATAAATTCCTTATCTTGTAAGTAAGATATTAATCCGCGTTCTGTATTTAAAGTTACTTTATCGGTAAAAATTCCTCACTTTCAACTAGGTATAGAATTAAATCTTCAAATCCTAAGCGGCCCCAAACAGAGACATTTTCACTAGTAAAAAGTAAACACTGCCAACAAAATAATTTATTTTTTACCTGTGATCCGGTTAGGCAAGGATGTCTCTCATAATTTCTTGTATTAAAACCGCGGTTTTGTTGTCTGTTACGCTGCATCAAATTGTTTAATTCAGGAGTATGTCGCAATGTTTTTATCAAAACTTTATCCTCATAACTTAGTGCACTAAAGTTATGGGATAACAAATATTCCACTAAGTCACCATTGAAATTAACTTCAGTAACCAAACTCATTTTAAAACAATACGCGAGCAATATAAGTAAACACGCTGCAATTAATTAATGCTTTCCAACGAATTTACTCGATTTCACGCGAAATTCTATAGTTGTGATTGGTCGACATTATATGAGACTGGGCTTTATCGGTGTTGCCATTTACATGTGTTTTGCTTTTCTATTGCAATGAAGTATTCATTCGGAGTATTTGCACCGTTGTTTGCTTTTCTGTGGCAGGCATAATGAACGTTGAGATTATACGTTTCCATGCCTCCGCAGCGTTGCCACAAATCTTGAAATGAATGAAATGCAGTAAATGAAAATACCTTCTATCTTAATTAATAAATTATATTATGAAATGTAGGTTGAAAGGAAGGTAGGTGCATAAAATAATATGATTTTGATTAATATGAATATGCTGAATAATGCTGACTATTCAATATAATATATTAGTTATACACGGAATATTATTGAGGAGGCTTAGCGTCCTTTGACTAGCCGCCCCTGATAGATACGTATTATTTTGGTACCAATAATATAACCAAATTATACTCGGTGGGAATCGACCCATGAACAACGATAGTCCATCGCAAAATATCTGACTCCAGGCTACCATTCCTCCTCTAACTGACGGTGGGAATACCTTGAGCAAAACGTCTTCATGATGTATAATATCACACATAATTGAAGAAGGAGAATTCAAAGCATGAAAATGTGCCTTCTAATGTATAAAATGGCATAGAATAGATGCAATCGAATGAAAAATTCTAGGCGAGCAGATTAGGTGCAGTGTTCGTTCGAAACAACTAATTTCTCCATCGCCTTTATGTCTCCAAATTATAGCCCTGTATATCTTTGTCTATTTGGACATTATTATTCGATATTTTACTATCACAATCGAGCTATAATTACGAATCTGAAGCTCAGAGAGACAGAGAGAGAAAATCGAGATTCCGAATGAATTACGATAAGACATAACGCTATAATGTAATGTTACACCTTGGAAAAATAATGCTTGTGATTTTTCCACGTCTATTTATATATCAGATAACAGAAGAAATTGCGCATCGTCGGTATCAATAGTCTATATCGAAAAAGCACCAGGAATCTTGGCAAATACTTCTTCTTGATGATGATGTGAAACAGTCATGCTGACCGGTGATGGGGACGGTGTTGCCGATGGCTCTAATTAATTTTCTGTTCTAACAAGATGAGTAGTGCAGCATTTCTCAACCTTTCAGGATTAGCGGCCCAATTTAACATCATAATTTGTATCGTGCCCCCGCATACAACCATATGTAAACAATAATAATTAATGCATTTTGGGGTTTTGGCTCCAAATCTAGACTATTACCTAGAAAAACTCGTGAGCAGCAGCTTGAAAATATTTTATTGAAAAAAAATTTTGCGAAGTGAATAGTGCTTGAGGAATAAAGTTGGAGCCAAAGAAGGAACGTACTTCAACATTAACCCAATCCACGTACCAAATTTCAACCCTCTATTGTAAAAAAAAAATTCACGAAGTGTTTCGTGTACTGATAGCCTTGTAGGTCGAAATGTGAATTAGTGGAATATTTGTTATCCCATAACTTTGGTGCACTAAGTTATGAGGATAAAGTTTCGATAAAAACATTGCGACCTACCCCTGAATTAAACAATTTGGTGCAGCGTAACAGACAACAAAACCGCGGTTTTAATACAAGGAATTATGAGAGAAATCCTTATATAACCGGACCACAGGTAAAAAATAAATTATTTTGTTGGCAGTGTTTACTTTTTACTAGGGAAAATGTCTCTGTTTGGGGCCGCTTAGGATTTGAGGATTTAATTCTATAGTTGAAAGTGAGGAATTTTCACCGATAAAGTAACTTTAAATAATACCGCACGCGGATTGATATCTTACTTACAAGATGAGGAATTTATATATTTTTTAAACATCTTTAAATTAATT
>JARQZK010002169.1:1210000-1290000 GCA_030704885.1 Cynegetis impunctata | reverse complement strand
TGTTTATAGGTTCACTCCACTGGTACGAAATTTACCCTCCACGGATGTTTCGATGGGAATATATCCTTTATCTACTCCTATTGAATATTATATTCATTATTCAACTGCGTTTAAGCAATTAATAGTATCTATTACCAAACAGCGTGAGTAATAATAACTCACTGCTATAACTCACTATATAGTCTACTAAGATCCCAAGTTAGATCGACCGTCAGTCATGTGCTAATGTCACTTGAATGATTCTGACGTTTTCAAATTAAGTTAATACTACCTAATTATCGTGAATTTGTATTTGTATTTTAGTATTTATTGTTATAGTCGTAGATAAAGTATAGTATTCAACTTGCGAGTTATGACGGTAATGGTCATAACTCACTTGATGAATTACAGCACTCGCTTGCAGCTCGTACTGCAAACTTCATCTGCATGAGTTATGACCTACATTACCGCTCGTTGAATAATATACTATTACGAGTCTCGAAATAGCGCATTTTCGACAAGATCGGCAAAATGTCAAACCGATGACTCTAGATGCACACGAACTGTTTGATAACAACGGGACCTATCCATTGCCATAAAGCCCGCTTCCGGCCTTTCGAAACGGCACCGCTAAACGATTTTTGCTGCCCTTTTCCTCATCTCGGCTTTTGCAATTAGAAAGAAATATCGGCCTTCGGCCGCCCTTTTGTGTCAATGATAAGACACTGATATTATACTCATATTATTACATTTATATAGAGTATTTACAAACACTCAACTGACTTCATCATCATTATCCTCAAATTTTAGTAAATCACCTTAAACAATTCTTTATTAATAAACCAACAACAACGTTTAAGAAGGAAGGAAAAGGAAAGGAAAGTCTTTCATTCCTCTCTGAAGTATGTGTCAGGGAAGCGGGCAGCTTGAGTTATGGGGAAGAACTCCTTCAGCCAGAACAGAGCATACACTTGTATATACAAGTGCCGTGAGGATGGGCGAGACAAGATATTTATGGAAGGTGAGAAATGTGGGTAAGGATCAGAGAATAATACTGACCCAGCATTCGGCTTGTAAGTATGCAAGCAGTGACTTCCTTTACGCCATGATTCCTCACCTCTGAAAAAACCTCCCAAATAGCAAGTGTACCTAAGTACTTGACTATCTAGCTTGGTAAAAACATTATCATCAGTCAACCATATCGTTTCCACTACTGGACGTAGGTCTCTCTCATTCTTCTCCATGCATCCTGGTCCTGTGCTGCCTATATCCAGTTGCTGTGACAGCGTTTCAAATCATCGGTCCATCTTGTTGGTGGACGGCCTCGATTTCGGTAGGCTTCTTGTCTCGGCCTCAACTCTAATATTCGTTTTGTCCACCTGTTGTCCGTCATTCTGGCGACATGTCCTGCCCAATTCCACTTGAGGGTTGTTATCTTCTCTATCGCGTCCAAAGCTCATGTTCGGCGTCGAATTTCTCGGTTTGGAATTCCTTGTCTGAGAGAGATACCCAACATGACGCGATCCATAGCCCTTTGTGCTACGCGAATTTTGAGCGCTGTTTTGTTCGTAAGTGTCAGGGTCTCTGCTCCATAGGTAAGAACTGGCAGTACGCACTGATTGAATGTTTTCTTTTTAAGTTCCATGGTTTGGTTATCCCTTCCAAGGCAAATCTCGTGTCCTAGGTATTTGTAAGAAGTAGTCTGGTCGATGGCTGCTCCAGCAATGTTTATGCTTTCGCTGAGTATTAGATTTGTAATAATTTGTGTTTTAGACATATTTATTTTCACTCCTACTTCTAGGGAGGAGCGGTGGAGTCTGTTCAGTAAGTCTTTAGCCTCGTCTGTACGGTCCGTTATTAGCACGATATCATCCGCAAATTGAAGGCGGTTTAGATTTTCTCCATTTATATTGATACTTTTTTCACTCAGATTTGCCCTCTTGCATGCATACTCCAACAGTGTGGTGACCAGTCGTGGTGAAATGGTGTCTCCTTGCCGAACTCCGCGTTGTATGGGGAATTTTTCGGTTTCTCTATCGTCGTGTTTAATACGTTGGTAAAAACGTTTATGAGTAATTCAATGCAGAATAGATGTTATCAGTACTATGACTCGGCTGTTATGGTTAAGGTTAACATTTTTAGGCCCAGCTTCCACTTGCAAAATGTCTGGAGTACAATGTGCCAGAGAAACTTCATTCCGAAAATATAAAGTGAAAATGTTTATTCTATAGGGGAGTAGAGGGCACCTTTGAACACTTTTGAAATAAAATATTATTTTTCTCATATGGTATTATTTTTCAAGATTTATTCTGTTTTATCAATAGATATGGGGTTTATACTACATAATAAAATTGATATTTATTTATTTTGCCTTATTACGGTACCTAACACAATTTCAATTAAAAAAAACCTTATTTTGTTCAAATGTCTATTTGAAACCCATAGGGGCAGTTTTGAAAAACCAGGATAACATGAAAACCATATGATTTAGAATATAATCAACACCATATTTGAGTTATTTGCATCCTATATTATCATTGTGCATTGCCATTTATTCAGTGCACTACCTATTAATTCAATAAACTTCTAAAACTCTTAAACAGTCTGGGGCAGTCTTGAACAAGGGTAACAAACTTATTATTACAACTGAGATCAAATTAAATATTGAAAAACAATATTAAAGAGTATTAACCCTGATAATGTCTCAGAAATATAACTCTTAGGAAGTCACTTTAAAGCTGTCAAACATGAAAAAAACAATCCAAATAGCCTCAATGACCAACATAAAATAAATATTAAAAAGAAACAACTTCAAAACTTTAGTACATAGTTAGTACTCAACCTATGTAGCATAAATTCACTAAAGTCAAGTTTGAAATTTAATAAATCAGATGTAGGTGACGTTCCTGCAGTAGGATATGGCTTTGGAAGTTTTTTCAAAATATCCGTGATAGATATGAAGGATTGATCTTCGTTAGGAAACAAAAATTGAAAACCGAAATTCTTTTTCATGAAAGAAGCTAAAAACCTATTTCCGTCTTTTCTTTGGATTATGACTGTAAAACCAATATAAAATGAAGCTTTTTACTCATATTTACCTAAAATAAAAAAAAACAACATTTGTTTATGCAGCTGGGGGCACCTTTGAACTTTTTATTCAAAAGTGCCCAAGTGATTTTGTTCAAATCTGCCCCAATACCATCCTTCAGAAACAAACATTTCTAGACTGAAAACTAACTTGTGTTCAATGACCTCATATTGGTAATACATTGGCTATAATATATGCAACACTATAAAATAATCACAACTCGAAAATAGTAGGTACTTATTTTGTCAGCAAATTGCTTACAATTAAAAAAAATATGTTTACTTTGGTGTCCGTAAAGTAACCACTGAACGTTTTTCCAAATGACACTGACATTGACGTTATTCGGGAACTGACAGATGTGTAGTTCACTGTTACCAGTATTAAACAAGTTTTGGAGGATTGAACACATGGCTGAGTTGCCAGGTCATAAAATTGAATAGAAGAAGAAGAAGAAGTTTTGGAGGTTAGAAAATGCAATAATTCAAAACTGCCTCTGTTCTAAACTGCCCCCCTCTTCCCTACATCTTATTTTTCCGATGATCTCCTCGTTCGGTCCTGAATCTTTTCACATTGACCTTAAATGAGCGGTCTCTTTGCTGTCACAGCTTCTCCGTATAGTTGGATAGCACCGTCCACGACCTGTAATCCCATGCTATAATTAACTTCAGTTATTTTGACGTGTAAATTTATTTTGACGAGACGAATTAAAGTTTTCTCCGCCATAGACCATCATCGTTGTCGATTCTATCTCATCCGTTTTTTTTTCTCATTTTGTGTTGGCGAAATAACCATTCTTCCGAGATTTGGCAATATATCTACATCAAAGATGCCAATTATAATGAAAGAGATGCCCTGTGGAGGATCCCGGTTTTCTTATTGTTATCATGTAGGATCAATTTGATGGAAAAAGGTTCAAAAGGGAAGTACCGAACATGAGAGCATTTGTTTATTTGTTTTTTATTCGTAAAACTGAAAGTTGGTACCTACATAAATTTTTTCTTGCAAATTATAGCTATGGATTCACTGTGAATAATTTTATATTTTAACTATGTAAATTAATCAGTTGATTGATAAAAACAATATGTTTAGGGAAGATTTTACAACTTTTGAATGCATTTCATCCCGAAAAACAAATTGTTTATGAATAAATATATATATATATATATATATATATATATATATATATATATATATTAATAATATATATATATATATATACAGGGTGTCCCACCGGGAAAGAACGCGATCTGTATATGGAAAACTACACATAGGAAAATTTTGAAAATTTGACAGTATACTAATCTCGATGGGGATAACTCGACTAAAATATGTTCAAGATGGTTGCACTTTCGGTTATACCGGAAGTAGATACCAACTTGCTTATTTTAAATTGGATACCCTATATATTAATACATTTTTGGATTCTACGCAAGATTTTAGGCAAATTTTATGTATTTGTCCTATACCTAAGTCTAACCGTTTTTGACATATTTAGGTTTTTATGTCAAAAATGACGATTGCAAGGCCTAATATAATTATCAATTGTTCCTATAAGGATTCCCATATTACTTACTTTGGGATGGATTCCTTATTGAAGAAGACTTGCTTTAATAGATTTTGTATAGTATTTGGATAAATAATCATACAGAGTGTTCAAAAAATGAGATCTAAAATGAGATTGAGAAAACTGACAAAAGATAACTTTGTATGAAGTTATCTATACCTAAAATTTGAAGTTTTCGAAATATTGCCAATTTAATATTTTTATATGGCGATTTTGCATTTAATCGTTAAACAATTAGATCTAGGATAGCCACGATCGTATTTGACATTTCAAATCATCGTAATGGCACCCCGGTTAAATTATACAAAAAAAAAGAAAAAAGATTATTCAAACCTATTTATTATTTATGGACAATGTGATAAATTATTTCAAGAACATGTGATACATGTGCGACCCGATATCCTCATAAACAAAAATGAATTATAGAAAACTTCAAGAATTTTGGATCCGTAAAGGCATAAGTGTACAAAAAGAAACCACTTGTTAACAATGAGGATATTAAAATAGCAATTTTGGGATCTTTTGAAGCATATCCAAAAAAATCTTCAAGGCAGATAGCATTAGAATTAGGCTTATCTAAATCCTCAGTTCTAAGAATTTTACGGAAACACAAATATCATCCCTATGCTATCCATATTTTCATTAGTGCAGCATTTAAATGAAAATGATTTAGATAAGTCTTAAATAATTTTCGTTTGTACAATTTAACCGGGGTGCCATTACGATGATTTGAAATGTCAAATACGAACGTGGCTATCCTAGATCTAATTGTTTAACGATTAAATGCAAAATCGCCATATAAAAATATTAAATTGGCAATATTTCGAAAACTTCAAATTTTAGGTATAGATAACTTTATACAAAGTTACCTTCTTTTTAAATGCTAAATACTACAAAATAAGAAAAATGGGGGGTTTCCATTTGAAAAAATTGATTTTTGTCAGTTTTCTCAATCTCATTTTAGATCTTTTTTTTCGAACACCCTGTATGATTAGTTATCCAAATACTTTACAAAATCTATTAAAGCAAGTTCTTTTTCAATAAGGAATCTACCCCAAAGTAAGTAATACGGGAATCCTTATAGGAACAATTGATAATTATATTAGGGCTTGCAATCGTCATTTTTGACTTAAAAACCTAAATATGTCAAAAACGCTTAGATTTAGATATAGGACATAATATCTAAAATCTGCCTAGAATCTTGCGTAGAATCTAAAAATATATTAATATATAGGGTATCCAATTTAAAATAAGCAAGTTGGTATCTACTTCCGGTATAACCGGAAGTGCCACCATCTTGAAAATATTTTGGTCGAGTTGCCCCTATCAACATTAGTATACTGTCAATGTTTCAAAAGTTTCCTATGTGTAGTTTTCCATATACAGATCGCGTTCTTTCCCGGTGGGACACCCTGTATATATATACATATATATATATATATATATATATATATATATATATATATATATATATATAATGGTTCTATGGGATAATTCGGCAGCAGGTGCAAGAATTTTTTAATCACAGAAAAGATGTATACGTCTCATTTTCAACCTTAAACCACAAGAATCATGAAGACCGATATTCATCCAACAGAGAATTTTATCATTGCATTCTATTTACATTTCGAATTGTCTACTGTTTATTCACGGCAAATTGTCAAAGTTAGATACGACTTCCACTTTTCACAATTATAACACACGGCATAATTACACCATTTGAATTGTCTCCAACATATATATTGATCAAACTGTTCAATCACCTGCCCAACTGGATCAAGTCCTTTAGGCCACCAAAATACAAGAAGGAAGTCACCAGAATATTATTGCATAAATGTTTCTATACTCTGGAAGAATATTTTTCTACAGAAATTAGTTAATGCTATGTTAAGTGTTTTGACGTATCCTATACATTAATGTAATGTCCTTCAGGATAAATATATATTATTATTATTTTTTTTTATTAAGTCCGTGTGAGAGGAAAAATCTTTTATAGACAACCCTGAGAGTATCCCGCAAGCATTCTCAGGGATGTGTGAGATTCCGGATGTTGCTGGTTACCCACTAAAAAACCTATCACACATTCCTTGGAGTAGTTCTTCATCCTGCCCTTACAGCGTCCCTTAACAAAAGAGATGAGCTGCAAGCGGCCTCTATAGTTCATGGGACCTGATAACTCGAAGTGACCCGAGCAACACTGCTTCTGCATTATGCGCGTCAATATATCGGCCAGAGATCTGCATGCCGAAATAATCTTCAATTCTGTCACATAGTTAGCTCTCATTCCGCCTAGACAACCTATGATTAGTACGACCATCCTAACTTTATGACCTGGGTAAAGTGTCCTCAGCTCAAACATAAAATCTCTGTATTTTTCCCTTTTCTGTTCTTCTTTCATCACCACATTATTTTCGGCAGGGGACGAAAACTCGACAACAAACAATTCTCTGAGCTCTTTGTGCACTAGGACTATATCTGGCTTTATTGCGTGGAACTGCCGAGTTGTTGGAAAAGCATAGGTCCAGTATATGCGAGCTCTATCGTTCTCAACAACCGCTCCAATTTCTAGTGGAACATATGGTAGCATTGGTTCTTTATCTATACCATAAACTTCTCTCAGATGGAAGTAGAGAATTCGGAGCGCCCCATTATGTCTTTTTATATACCCTGAGGGAGCATGAACTCTGCAAGCCGACAGGATGTGCATAAAAGTTTCCTGCTGACTATGGCATGCCCTGCAAGTTGTTGGGGTGTCCACTTTCATTATTTTCTTATTATTATTATTATAAGTAGATGCCTAGGTGAACCATAATATAATGTTTATTGATTGGGAATAAGCTTTGTATTTCAGGCGGATTTATAAATTACACATCTCAAAAAATAACAAAATTCATCACAATATATTTTAGAATATTTATATTTTTTTATGGATAAATTATTATGAAAAAACAACTTCTTCAACTAATAGGTTCTTTGATTGGAATAAATTAATAGCCTTGATAGTTTTGATTGAATGTTGTTTTATATTTCCGTAATTGTTAATTTTTTTATTATCGTTATATTTAAAAACCGTTTGAGGTCATCAAGAGACCTTTTTCGGAAATATCATGAATCTTCTCCCTGTCGATATTGTTTATATTGGTCGAGAACTGCCATAAGATGAATCAAGTATCAATTACAAAGCATTGTCGATTTCATGATAAATCAAGCTTCTCATTGATCCAACTATAATCTGAAAAATTATGAAAGCAAAACTGAATATTTAAAAAGCTTTTATTTGTTGATTCATGCTCAACATATTACTAAACTAACAAATCTATTGTTTTGAATAAATTCTCTTGACTTGAAAAGAAGGGTTTTTAAGTATTGAAACTATTGCTTGCTAGCTTATTTCGGCAATAACAGATTGACTTTTTGGCATCTTAATGGTAGGTATTCATTATTTACATTTTAACATTGACTTTCAGAAAAGTATTCATGAACGTAGTTACTTTTAAATTTTGAATTTAACGACAATTTGAAATAAAAATTCATTAACCTTCATATTTTGAATAAGAGTAGCTTGATGGAAATTATTTTTTTAATAATTCGAGGTTAGGTACTATGAATCTAATTAATATATTCAATGGCTCATTAACATCTATAAAATCAGAATGTATCACACTAAAAATACCCGAAGAAAGTTTGCAGAAGCCTCATTTCAAGATTTCCTACACTGTGTAGTGAAATGTTTATTACTATATGAAAGTCTCATAACAATCAATCACTACGCCCCCTTACAATAAAAAAATTTCATAATTTAGTCGAATGTCCTTTTTTGTCAGTACCAAAAATCCTAACTGAAGTTCACTGAATCTTAACGAAGGTTGTTCCTATTCTCAGAGAAGAATATGTTTTAGTTGAAGATTACATGGAATTAATAATGGCGTTCTTCGGACGAGAAAGAGCAAGCCTCCCACAACATTCAGCTAAATCGGACACCTCTATAAAACGTAAAATCAAAAATCGTGGGTTTTTCTGCGAAGGAGTGGTTAGACACTTTTACTTTCGCGCGCAGCAATTGAGAGTTTCTGTTGATTTAGTTTGCACCTTAGAATGCAGGTCCGACTTCAGGTTTTATGAAAATTTTTATAAATGTTTTGATGAATAGAGCTGCAGTTAAAAATAATACTGCCATCTTGTCATCCAATATGGAATTGAATTTGTCAGTGAAATATTCATTAAACTTTCATTTGAAATAATATGATGAAGTCAGGTTGAAAAATTTTGAAGAATTATTATTTCAAAATATTTTTGTATGATATCTTTTAGACCCAAATAATTTGAAATATTTACAATGAAAATATAAAATAAATCATTTATTTATATATTCATATATATATATATATATATATATATATATATATATATATATATATATATATATATATATATATATATATATATATATATATATATATATATATATATATATATATATATATATATATATATATATATATATATATATATATATATATATATATATATATATATATATATCTATATAGCCTGTTATTGCTAATAATCATCAAGAGATTAGAAATAGTTCACAGGCAACAACAATTCGAATAAATATATATATACATATATATATATTTATATATATATATATATATATATATATATATATATATATATATATATATATTTATATATATATATACATATATATATATATATATATATATATATATATATCTATATATATATATATTTATTCGAATTGTTGTTGCCTGTGAACTATTTCTAATCTTTTGATAATTATTAGCAATAACAGGCTTGCTGAATCTTGAAAAAACTCGATTTAATTAAAAAGTTGATGTTTCGCCACGACATTCGTGGCGAGTTTTTCAAGATTCAACAAGCCTGTTATTGCTAATAATTATCAAGAGATTATATATATATATATATATATATATATATATATATATATATATATATATATATATTTGAATTGTTGTTGCCTGTGAACTATTTTTAACTTTTTGATAATTATTAGCAATAAAAGGCTTAGTGAATCTCAAAAAACTCGATTTTATTAAAAAGTTGGCGTTTCGCCACGACATTCGTGGCTTTTTCAAAACTTTTGAAAAAGTCAGGAATGTCGTGGCGAAACGTCAACTTTTTAATAAAATCGAGTTTTTTGAGATTCACCAAGTCTGTTATTGCAAATAATTATCAAAAAGTTATATTATATAGGTATATACATTTATATATATATATATATATATATATATATATATATATATATATTGATATATATATATATATATATATATATACATATATATATATATACACTGGCCAGCAAAATTAACGCACCACTAAAATTTGGGTCAATTTCAAAGTTAATTTTCTCGCGAACTGCTGAATAGATTTAGATAAAAATTTTTTTCGATGTAGCTTAAATCTTCAGAAATGACGTTATGCAAAGAGAGAAAATTTAAATTCGAGTTTTAGGCATATACTGGGTGATTGAAGAAAAACTAGTAAAATGCACGACTTTTGTCATATTCTGTGGGAATTCCGATCAACAGTATTAGGTGTCTCTCTAAGTCAAAATATAGCCCCATCTTTTACAAGCATTTTGTTTTTTTATTCACTTTTTTATCTTGCTTATTAAATGAAATACGGAATTTGATGTAAAACGTAACAACTAAAATTTATTTTAAAAAAATTTGAAATAAAATCTTAAACATTAAAATAAAAAGTCAACATAGGGTGTTTTCTCCCCTATTCATTATAACTGATTGACATCGACGACCCATATTTTGAACCAGACGTCTAATTTTTGCTTGATCTATATTTGTCCATATTTCCCTCATAATGTTTTCTACATCATCCAAGGAGGCAGGTGGGGATTGATGATCTCTAAGCTGCCTTTCATTAGATCCCATAAATGTTCTGTAGCGTTAAGGTCTGGACTACCTGGAGGAAAAATCTAGGACCTCAATATTCACCTGATTTAGATAATTTAGTTCTATTTTCGCAGTATGTGGTCTGGCATTATCTTGCATTAGTATAAAATTATCTCCAATATAACCAACCATAGAGGCCACATGCTCTGACAAAATTTCGTCAATGTACTTTTCGCTATTTAAAGTCCAGTCCAGTTCACATGTTCCCTAGCAAATTGAAGTCTTTAAGTCTTTTTTCGACATTAAATTCCGTATTTCATTTAATAAGCAAGATGAAAAAGTGAATAAAAAAACAAAATGGTTGTAAAAAATGGGGCTATATTTTGACTTAGAGAGACACCTAATACTGTTGATGTGAATTCCCACAGATTATGACAAAAGTTGTGCATTTGACTAGTTTTTCTTCAAACACCCAGTATATGCCTAAAACTCGAATTTAAATTTTCTCTCTTTGCATAACGTCATTTCTGAAGATTTAAGCTACATTGAAATTTTTTTTTATCTAAATCGATTCAGCAGTTCGCGAGAAAATTAACTTTGAAGTTGACCCAAATTTTAGTGGTGCGTTAATTTTGCTGGCCAGTGTATATATATATATATATATATATATATATAATCTCTTGATAATTATTAGCAATAACAGGCTGGTTGAATCTTAAAAAACTCGATTTTATTAAAAAGTTGACGTTTCACTACGACATTCGTAGTTATTCAAGACTTTTGAAAAAATTGAAATTTCTTTGACATTTATTGATTTGAAAAAATTTGAACAGACAAAGATTGCTTTGTCTTGTTAAAAATTTTTTCGGATGTGGCTGTTCTTTGTTATTTATTACGTGCTATTCAGTCTAATATTAACATTCAAAATTGTTACTATTAGAAGGCAAGGGAAACTACAGAAACCTTCACCCACGTAATGTTCGAAAATAATAATAATAGGGTACTATTTATCTAACAACAAAGAAATTAGTCGTTTGAAAATATTAAAAAAGTAGAGCAGAATTATCGGTATAGAACGCTTATATGGAAGCAGCCGTTGACACGTGTTTCGGACTCTTTGGTCCTCATCAGAACGGCGTAGCTAAGCATTGGATTGAAAATTTGGAGATGAAAATAGTTTAATAAACAAAATCCTCTGTTATGGAAGACAATCATTTATTTGTGGTTTATTTTTTGAACTCTCCGGTTTGGGAGATTTGGTCAAACTTTGCCACGGAGGCGATTAATTCCATCCGCGAGATCTCAGAAAGAGTAAATTAACAATATCAAAGAAAATTAGTTGCGGGAAAATATTAAACAAGTAGAGCAAAAATTATCGGTATAGCTCGTTTATATGGAAGTAGCCGTTTTTAATGAAATTTTTATTTAGAATTTCAAATTTTTTAAATAAAAAAAGGTACTCACAATCTAGAACATGTTTGAAACTCTCAGCTTAAGTGTGGGATTATTGCCATATTTTCAGCTTGCAATATTTAATTATTTATTCGAAATGTTGTTGCCTGTGGTCTATTTTTAATCTCTTGATAATTATTAGCAATAACAGGCTGGTTGAATCTTAAAAAACTCGATTTTATTAAAAAGTTGACGTTTCACTACGACATTCGTAGTTATTCAAGACTTTTGAAAAAATTGAAATTTCTTTGACATTTATTGATTTGAAAAAATTTGAACAGACAAAGACTGCTTTGTCTTGTTAAAATTTTTTTCGGATGTGGCTGTTTTTGTTATTTATTACGTGCTATTCAGTCTAATATTAACATTCAAAATTGTTACTATTAGAAGGCAAGGGAAACTACAGAAACCTTTACCCACGTAATGTTCGAAAATAATAATAATAGGGTACTATTTATCTAACAACAAAGAAATTAGTCGTTTGAAAATATTATTGTTAGATAAATAGTACCCTATTATTATTATCTTCGAATATTACGTGGGTAAAGGTTTCTGTAGTTTCCCTTGCCTTCTAATAGTAACAATTTTAAATGTTAATATTAGACTGAATAGCACGTAATAAATAACAAAGAACAGCCACATCCGAAAAAAATTTTAACAAGACAAAGCAGTCTTTGTCTGTTCAAATTTTTTCAAATCAATAAATGTCAAAGAAATTTCAATTTTTTTAAAAGTCTTGAATAACTACGAATGTCGTAGTGAAACGTCAACTTTTTAATAAAATCGAGTTTTTTAAGATTCAACCAGCCTGTTATTGCTAATAATTATCAAGAGATTAAAAATAGACCACAGGCAACAACATTTCGAATAAATAATTAAATATTGCAAGCTGAAAATATGGCAATGATCCCACACTTAAGCTGGGAGTTTCAAACATGTTCTAGATTGTGAGTACCTTCTTTTATTTAAAAAATTTGAAATTCTAAATAAAAATTTCATTAAAAACGGCTACTTCCATATAAACGAGCTATACCGATAATTTTTGCTCTACTTGTTTAATATTTTCCCGCAACTAATTTTCTTTGTTATTGTTAATTTACTCTTTCTGAGATCTCGCGGATGGAATTAATCGCCTCCGTGGCAAAGTTTGACCAAATCTCCCAAACCGGAGAGTTCAAACAATAAACCACAAATAAGTGATTGTCTTCCATAACAGAGGATTTTGTTTATTAAACTATTTTCATCTCCAAATTTTCAATCTAATGCTTAGCTACGCCGTTCTGATGAGGACCAAAGAGTCCGAAACACGTGTCAACGGCTGCTTCCATATAAGCGTTCTATACCGATAATTCTGCTCTACTTTTTTAATATTTTCAAACGACTAATTTCTTTGTTGTTAGATAAATAGTACCCTATTATTATTATTTTCGAACATTACGTGGGTAAAGGTTTCTGTAGTTTCCCTTGCCTTCTAATAGTAACAATTTTGAATGTTAATATTAGACTGAATAGCACGTAATAAATAACAAAGAACAGCCACATCCGAAAAAAATTTTAACGAGACAAAGCAGTCTTTGTCTGTTCAAATTTTTTCAAATCAATAAATGTCAAAGAAATTTCAATTTTTTCAAAAGTCTTGAATAACTAGGAATGTCGTAGTGAAACGTCAAGTTTTTAATAAAATCGAGTTTTTTAAGATTCAACCAGCCTGTTATTGCTAATAATTATCAAGAGATTAAAAATAGACCACAGGCAAACATTTCGAATAAATATATATATATATATATATATATATATATATATATATATATATATATATATATATATATATATATATATGTCTATTTTTGTGTTTGTTATTTTAGATGGTTCTCTTTTGTATCTTTTTCGAAAGTCGGCATTTAAAAAAAAATTTGTGTATTTCTTTTCTGTACATCTCTTTCAACTAGATACGGTTCTGTCGACTATATGCCTCATATTTTTTAATGAACAAATCCCATGTATGAAGTTTCTTGTCGCGTAGTTAAATAACTGTGGCCATCTTTCCTTTCCATGTTGGAACGTATGCTATTAATTTATCTACTAAGGCTTCCATTTTCATTATGAGGAATTGGTATCTTTGATCATAATTTGTAAACTGAAAGAAAATGAGCATTTCATCTTTTACGAAGAAAATTGGTATCACTTCAAAATATTTCTGAATGTTCTTAGTACAAGATACAAAAAGGAAATTTCTTATTGTTACTGTATCTCTGTATTTGGAATGTTTGCTTAAGTGCACCTATCATATAGTCTACCGAATATTTGTGAGAGTTTTCTGTATAGCATAAAACTAGACATTGAATTTTCACAAGCAAACAACATTACTTTGTTAGTTAACTTACATTACTTAATTATAATCCATCAAATTATGTTAATCTTAATGGAAATTCAATTATATTATGAAAGCAATCAAAAAGAATGGTGATAATGATAGTATTAGTACTTGGTTTCGATTGATGGTTTGTACAATACAAAAACTTTTCAATAAAGGAAATGAAAAGAATGGATTAAATTGTTCTGTATGAAAATATCAGAAAACGGATTTTCATTTATTAGTGAGGCTGTGATTTTTAAACACTTCGGTCTTTTCACGAAAGATTCAATATGGAATAGAAAGAGATTTGATAGATTACTATTCTTCTTGGATATGGAAATCTTGTAGAAAATTCGACTGGTATTTTTTGACGATTTTCAGTTGTTCTTTATTTGTTATGACTACCTACCTGATGCTTATTACATTATATGTAATTACTCCAGTTTTGCTGGATCTAATGTTAGCAATTACTTCTCGGTACCTAATTGATGCATGTCGGACAAATTTTTTTTTACATTAAAATCGATAGAGTGAATTTTATGACTCGCCAACCAGATAGACGTTGTGCTGTCCAAATTTCAATAAATTTGTTTGTTACTTGTTTGGAAAGTTTTGAAAAACTAACGGAAAGGCGTGAAAGGAGTAAACAAGAAAAAAAAATACTTCTTTTACACCTGGAGAGAAGATTGAACAGATTACTGCTAGTTTTGGTGCTCTGGTGGATAAGATTCCATAACCAATCAGGTTGCCAAGATAGTCTATTATCTTCAGCTAGCTCAGAAACCCAAAATGCTAACAAATCCAGAGTTATATATATATATAATTTCACGACTTTACCTGCTTGGCAAATGATGATTATATATTGTACTGGGGAAGACCGATTCGCAGTGACCGTACCGTGGACAATAACCGGCCGGATATTGTCTTCATAGACAAAACAAAGAAATAAGTGCTTATTATATACGTGGCGGTGACTTTAAGTAAGATCCTTGAAACAACGGAAGCAACCAAAGTTGTTAAATATATGAATTTGGCAAGATGAGGGACATATGAAGAACGAACTATAGTGGATATTTAATTCTGAGGAGGAGTGTATTCAGAACTAGGTACACTAATAGGAAAAGAAGTAGGTACCCTAATAGGAAACTTCACATGACATGACATGAATACCTATTGGTAGTGTGCCGCAGAAATGCTGAAAATATGTGCTTTTTCTGAAACCATGTGGTTTTGTTTTTTATGTCAACCAAATGATTAATTCAATAAAATTGAATTTGAAATCGCAATGTATCTCATTATATTAGGGGAGCCCAAGCGGGAATTTTGGGATTTACTCAAGCCCGGGCGAATAACATATTGGGGGAAACCTTGCACCCTGTTAAGTATCCCCACCATACATGAACCCTTAATATGGGGGCGTTCGTCTAGGGCAGCCGATCAGATAAGTGAAAAAAATCGATCGTTCGAAATACTCGAGCGCGTCAGATTAAGGCAAGATGAGTTGATTACATGCAGAAGAGTATGCATTTCACTAATCTGACAATTTTCACGTGGCATAAGAAAATATGAGACTAAAAAAGTAAGTTGCAAAAAGAAAACGTCACATTGACATTCTCGAGCATGGTTAAATTTTTATTTTTAAGGCAATGTCACGACTTTTTTTGAATTTTTGAATATCGGCGATGAGTTTTGGCCTCGTACGGTAACCCCCCCCCATGCAAACCGGTAGATTAACTTACGTTATCAGAGATGTAGTGTGGGGTGTATAAACTATTAATATCTGACGCGCTCGAATATTTATATTTAAAGAATTTTTTTTTCATTTTTGAAGATCTGCACACGTTTTCCCCCCTAGGGAAATGGCCTACATCATATAACCTTTTTTTCGTTTTAGCATCTAATCTTCACAATCCAAAAGGTCACCACGACGCTCGAATAAATCCTCATTTAGCATCTCGGCTCCTATTATGATTTTTGCAGTTTGTCCAATTCTCAGACTACTTTGTAGTAGTCCCGTATTTTTTTTTCCAGAAAACTTTTCGATGACCATGTGGAACAGAACAAAATTACTCGTATCCATCTTTCGAATAGTGAATTATGTCCTTGAGTTAATTCAAATATCCCATATAAAAAAGCACTCTCAACTTTTGCCGAATTTATCAATTTTCCGGGAACCTTTGTCAATTTTTCTTTCCCTCAAAATCTTATTTCGACCTCAACGAATATTTAAAAAAATTGCAAGTTAGGTCCAGCTATTCTCAAGTTATGCGCTTACCAACAAACACCATTGAATTTTTATATACATAGATTCTGAAAACATTAATTGACAATTTTTTTTTCTTCGAAGTTGAAACCCGGAACTCCCGGAAGCATGAAATAACAGTTGGTTATGCACTAATCCATTAATATAAAATAGTTAATCGTTCATACGTATGCTCACGCTATATTTCACCGTCAAAATTAACGTTGCTTTTAGTTTCCCACCGCCGCCATTTGAACGCACCGTCGTCTCACAACTCGCAATCAACGGTTTTAATTTCAAGGATACCAAAATCCAGTCGTAAACTAATCTCATTTTATGATATCTCATGAGATACCGTGGGTTGATAGTTGAAATTCTGCAAGTGCAGAATATCAGTGGCGGCGAGTTGTCGATTTTCTCGGTTATACCTAAAGGGGGTAGAGATTATTGACAATTTCGTCTATAGATATATATATATATATATATATATATATATATATATATTCTAATATATAAAATTCTCGTGTCACGGTGTTAGAAGTTGAACTCCTCCGAAATGGCTCGACCGATTCTCATGAAATTTTGTGTGCATATCGGTTAGATCTGAGAATCGGACAACATCTATTTTTCATCCCCCTGCATGTTGAGGGTGGTCCACCCCTTAATTTTATTTTATTCTCAGGACAAAATTTTCTGTTCTACTTTTTTTATGATACAGCATTCGAAAATACATATAACCCTAAATTTTCACCTGTCTACGATCAATTCCTATTTTCATTCATATTACTCTAAATTTTTCACCCTTCTACGATCAACCCCTATTTTTCCATCGCAATTTTCATTTGTATTTATTTACAGATCCGCAATAGGGTTGCAAGATGGCAATCGAAAATAACAAAGTTGGTCTTAGAATAGGTCGTAATATATTTTTCATACCCCTAAGTGATTAGGTGGTCCACCACAAACATTTTTATAAATTTTTTGAACAAAATTTTTTGTTTTTTTTTGTTTGATAATTCATTAAAAATTACACACAACTCTAAATTTTCACTCTTATATCACCAACCCATATTTTTTAATAGCCATTTTAATAATTCAAACAACGTTTGCCGGGTCAGATAGATTGATAGATAGATAGCTAGATAGATCGATAGTTAGATAGATAGAGATGCATCGGCAGATAGATGAATAGATAGAAAGATAGATAGATAAAAATAATTTATATGGCAGAACAACGTTTGCCGAATCAGCTAGTATATATATATATATATATATATATATATATATATATATATATATATATATATATATATATATATATATATATATATATATATACGCTTGCCATACGTCCCGGTATTTTTCTATTATCCCGGTGTCCCGCCCGTTTGTATGGATGTCCCGGAAAATGGCTGTAAGATGTAAAAAGTAATGAATAATGGCTGTGAGTAGTTTAATCATATCGACAGTCCTATGAGCAGGGTGAGCGGTACCTAGTGGAGAGGTGTTCACTGTCACTTTATCGGAAAGAGCGACGTGAGCGCATTGCTCACCAAAAATATAGCAAGGCTATATATATATATATATATATATATATATATATATATATATATTAAAAATTAAATAATAAGAAAACAACTTGTCTAAAAACCACAAAATGAAAATAACTTTTTATTCGACTAGTTTCGCCTGTTACAGCATTATCAAGACTGAATACATAATTGCAAAGACATCGCTTGAAAATATAAGTATTTCGGTTCGGTACCTGGGGGTGGTAAAATGTAATCGATGGGTCCAAGTTATCAGAGATTTACTTTTGGGATATAATGGGAGTCTATTATCGTTTCTTTTAGCAGGTTTTCACTTTGAAAACCTGCTTATTAAAATGGGTGCGATTAGCAAAGTTGGACCTAGGACCAAGTTTTTCGTTTCATGACTTTTTATGATGCTTGGCACCAAAAACTCAATTTCATAATCTATATAGATAGCTTCGTATGATATCTTGGATGAGATCGTTTTTGGTTTGAATTGGTTGGGGGGGTTGACCCCCCTGGGGGGAAAACAAATCTTGTTTACAACGATAACGGTCGCAATTTTGAAGCAATAGGGTTGAAAGGATGTAAATAGATAGTTTCGTATGATACCTTGGATGAGATCGTTTTTGGTTTGAATTGGTTGGGGGGTTGACCCCCCTGGGGCGAAAATAAATCTTGTTTACACGATAACGGGCGCAATTTTGAAGCAATAGGATTGAAAGTTTGTAAATAGGTATTTCCGTATGTCATCTTGGATGGGTTTGTTTTTGGTTCGAATTGGTTGACCCCCCTGGGGAGGAAATAAATCTTGTTTACACGACACAAGACGCAATTTTGTAGCAATAAGGTTGAAAGTTTGGTAGTTTCGCATAATATCTTGGATGGGATTAGTTTTGGTTCTAATTGGTTGGGGGGTTGACCCCCTGAGGGAAGAAATCAATCTTGTGTACATGATAAAATTTTGGAGTAATAGGGTTAAACTTTTGTAGGTAGGTACTTTCGAAAGATATCTTGAAAGGAATTGGTTCGAATTGGTTGGGGGGTTGATCCCCTGGGGGAAGAAATAAATCTTTTTTACATGATAAAGAGCGTAATTTTGGAGCAATAGGATTGAAAGTTTGTGAGTAGGTAGTTTCGTATGATATATTGAATTGGATAGGTTTTAATGGGAATTGGTTGGGGGTTGACCCCCCAGGAAAAAAAATCACAATTTATTGAATATATTTTTCAAAATGGATACGTTATGAAAACCTGCTCTTCTAATGCAGCTCGCTGCGATAGAGTTTTTTAAAATTATTTTCATATTATACAGGGTCTTGAAAACGTCTAAAAAGTATCCGAGTTGTGTTTTTCAATTGAGACCCCCTGTATATTATTGCATTTTTGGATTATCCGATGAAAATTAACCTAATTTTTTTTCAAATTATTTGAATTTTCGCAAAATATAACCGAATTTTCATGTTTGAAATACCTGAGAAGATTTAAGTAATGTAGAGTAAAATTATCAGAATATTTCATGTTTTATATCCCAATTATTTAGGTATACTTTTTATCCTATACTATACAGGTTTACGAAAATTTGAATTTATCAATTGAAACCAGTAAAGGGCAAAAACTTGATAAACTCAAATATAGTGCATTGACTTGTACTTTTCAATTACCTGTCGAATAGTTTAGAATCAGCTCTTTTTTATACAATAAGCCAATTTTGCACAATTTGCTATTTTAAATTAAAGTTCTAATGAATCTAGTAGCCTAATTTATTTACATTTTGAGTTAAGAACAGTTCTTAACTCAATCTGCCCGATGATGGTCTAATGACCGAAATTGCAATCGCAGTGTTATATTTTTCAAAATATTTTGTGATAATAAACGTAGTAAATTCAAATTTAGTTTTGTTCATCATGTTAAATTATCACGTAGTAACGACGGATTCCATCAACTATTTAAGAATTTTTGGTTTGAAAGAGGATGAGATGTTATGTTTTTTCGACTCTAGATGTTCCCTAAATCCTGATTGTCCGTTTTTTAGATTTTCTTTTAGCCTGGTTTCAAAACATCTCCCAGTCTGACCTATATAAGTTGAATTACATTCTTCACAGTCCATTCTATAAATTCCTGTTCTCTTCATTGGATCGACTTTTGACATTTTGTTATTAAAAATCATTCTATCCAATTTGCTGTGACTCGAAAAAGCAGTATTCAAATTATTATGTTTAAAGAATTGAATGATCTTCGAAGAGGGGATGTGCGTATAAGGGATGCTCACAAACTTTTTTACATTTTTGTTATTGCAGTATGGTCCATATAATTTCAAATTGATAAAATGTTTCTCTTTTTTCGAAATTAAACTATTTATTATTTTTAGTTATTAACAATGGTTTTCCACTAAAAATAATAAATAGTTTAATTTCGTAAAAATTTTTTGTGATGTTCAATCAAGTCACATAAATATGGTAACTACTGTTGTTTTCTCGTTAAAGCTCTCTGGTTAAAGCCATTGTTGTGTTTGGATAATACAGATATATATTCCTTGACATGTCTGAAAGAAATTTCATAATCTTATTCTGATAAATGACCGGCGTTGGATCTTACAATCTTTTGTATATATGTAGATTAAATTTAACTCTACTTACTTGAAAAGTTGATTTCTTCAACATACGGTTTCGATAGATTAATAAATCTTAAATAACATTCGAATTGAAGGTGTCCATATTATGTCTGTTAAATTTGATGATATGTTATTTAAGTTGACTGTTCATTGAAATGTCAAACAGGCACAAAAATTTTTTAATGAAAGAAAATTATTCAGAAATTGGACGAAAAACTAGATCAGTTATAACAATCAAATCATGAAAAACATACTAGTCGACCATGGTCAATTTCATACATTACATAAAGTGAACAAGGAAAATTCTTCAATAATTTAAAAAAATTATCAAACAACTTCCCAAGGAAGCTGGTTATACGTATTCAGCAACGCAAAATCTGCATTCACAATCGAACGGTGAATTATAGAAATTGTCAAGTCACCCCGACTCAAAATCTGCATACAGCTGTTTCGATCTTATTAGATCTCATCAGTGCAGCTTATTTGACTCGGAGTGAATTAACAAATTTCTAATTGTTCCCCAATACAAATCGTGGTCAGTAACAATGGATAAATAACAATCCAGAGCGCCATCCCACCAAAGATATTGGGAAACAACAATTCACCGCTTAGACTGAAAATGCAGAAATTCGCTGCACTGATGAGATCTAATAAGATCGAAACAGCTGTATGCAGATTTTGAGTCGGGGTGACTTGACAATTTCTATAATTCACCGTTCGATTGTGAATGCAGATTTTGCGTTGCTGAATACGTATAACCAGCTTCCTTGGCAAGTTGTTTGATAATTTTTTAAAATTATTGAAGAATTTTCCTTGTTCACTTTATGTAATGTAGATCAGTTATGCTGATTTACTTCTAGGAAATAAATCAATCTTACATTATCTTCGCCATATTCACACCCACAAGCAAATGAATCAGTAGGTTATCGAAATGCTAAATATGAATATATTTTGGTAGGTTCAATGTTATTTATTGGAAACGAATACATTGACATTTGTGTAGCAGATATCAATTTAGTTAGAATATAAAAATGCGGATGTTCTGTATATAGCAACATCAAGGTTTTTATTACGAAAAAAACTTGACTGAAATTAAAATTGAATGATTCTGAAATTTGACATGAATCAACTATGTTGATTTCCAAAAGTTTTGAAGTTTTTGCTCTGAACAATCATATAAGTGTAATGGACTCACATGGAAAGAAGGCAATAAATTGAAATAATGGAGCAGGTTCTCTTTGGTATTTGCGATGGGTCCCCACACAAGAAGTTAATTTTTATAGAAAACACAGATTTTTAATTGAAATCTGACAGTTTTTTTATTGATTCATCAATCATGCTATATGAGGTAATATGTGGGATAGCATGTAGGAAAAATGAACTGCACGACTCAAATGGCATAGACGCACTTTCTTTTCGAAATAATCCATGATCGTTTTGCATATGTGCCTGAATGTCAGTAATACAGCGTTCAGTTGCTTTCCTTAAGAAGAAATTGGCCGCTGGGTTTTTGGCATACACCTTAAACTTCAAAACGCATGAGCAGAAAAGCTCCGGCCATAAAGTCGAATTTTCACTCATTTTTGATCCATTTTACATATAAATTCTTAATCCAGTCAACGTCCATGTAAACCCAGTTCACGTATCAAATTTTAACCCACTAACTCAATCTGCAGAAGTTGTCGAGGTGTGGAAACTCCAACAGCCACGAAAAGATAACAAATCACTGCATAACCAAAGACGCCGGTTAGAAAAAAAAGTTTATACCACCAGAAGGCACTTTCCTAACTTCAAATCAATTCACTTACAAAATGTTAACTCCCTGACTCAACAGGAAAGGGTCGAGAAGAGAAAAAACCATGAACTCTCCAAAAAACCATAGAAAGCTGAATTTCGAATATGTAATTCAGTATTAATATCCACATGTTTTACCACTGATCAGACCTCAAAAAAATCTCGAAAGTTGTGCTCTAGAAGGTATAAAACTGATTTTAAAAACCTCTCCATTAACTAACTGTGCCATAAGCTATTATTTTTGGGGGGGGGGGAAATATATATATATATATATATATATATATATATATATATATATATATATATAATAAATTCGATGGACGATGAATCTACTCTGTGGTAGTTCATATTTATATTAAAAAAATTAAATAATAAGAAAACAACTTGTCTAAAAACCACAAAATGAAAATAACTTTTTATTCGACTAGTTTCGCCTGTTACAGCTGATAATGCTGTAACAGGCGAAACTAGTCGAATAAAAAGTTATTTTCATTTTGTGGTTTTTAGACAAGTTGTTTTCTTATTATTTAATTTTTTTAATATATATATATATATATATATATATATATATATATATATATATATATATATATACAATAAAGAAATTAGTCGCGGGAAAATATTAAACAAGTAGAGCAAAAATATCGGTATAGCCCGCTTATATGGAAGCAGCCGTTGACACGTGTTTCGGACACTTTGGTCCTCATCAGAACGGCGTAGCCAAGCATTGGAGCACAAAATAAGCCACAAATGTGTGATTGTCTTCCGTAGCAGGGGATTTCGTGTGTTGTGCTATTTTCATCTCCAAGTTTTCAATCCAATGCTTGGCTACGCCGTTCTGATGAGGACCAAAGAGTCCGAAACACGTGTCAACGGCTGCTTCCATATAAGCGGGCTATACCGATAATTTTGCTCTACTTGTATATATATATATATATATATATATATATATATATATATATATATATATATATATATCAGTGGCGGCTCGTGAGGTTTTGGTTTGAGGAGGCTACAAAAGGTGTTAAAAACTACACCATAGGCGAAAATTTTTAGGATTTCAAGGTCAACCGCCTTATAATTTAAAGAAAATCAAAGTAAAACAAGCACCCTAAGCTATTAATTTGTTTTGGTTTGAGGAGGCTACAAAAGGTGTTAAAAACTACACCATAGGCGAAATTTTTTAGGATTTCAAGGTCAACCGCCTTATAATTTAAAGAAAATCAAAGTAAAACAAGCACCCTAAGCTATTAATTTGTTTTCACTTTCGAGTGTCTACCTTGAGCCCTACAACTCCTATTTACAATATTCACAAAAACTCTTCTCAGCCAATTAATCAATTCATCTATTCATCAATTTTTTTTTCTTTCACAAAATTGGTACCTACCTACCTACTTACCTACTTAACGAATTTGTTAACAGCTGATGAGAGCAAATAAAAAGTTATTATATATTTTTGAAGATTAGCGGGATTCTGCGATCTTTAACGTTAGCAAAATGATCTATAACATCCTCATAAAATTTTTTGTCTTTCGCCAAAAGTTTTACCAATTTCTTTTCAATAGACAACAAACTAATATTTTTCAAACGATCCCGGCTCATTGAATTTCGTAAATAAGTTTTAATTCTCTTAAGAGTGGAAAACGAGCGCTCTACGGAAGCCGATGTCACCGGGATAGAAACAATTAGACATAAGAGTTTATAAACTTGGGGTAAATCTTGATTCAAATCATTATCAAAAAGGTATTTAATAGTCCTCACATGATTTTCATTTTGCCCCAAAATTTCATTGTCATTATAAACAACACACAGTTCACTTTTTGTCACTATCCTTAACAAAAAAAGTGTTTTTTTGACATAAATTTTCCAAAAGGTTATCTAGAAAATTAGCCAAAAATCCGGTTTACAAATTTTTGTTGAGTAAGTCGAAGAAATGCAGTTCTTTCAAAACAGAGAACCTTATTTCTATTTGACCCCCAATAGTATCCAAAATTTCATAAAATATTTGTTTATAGTGAAGCTCCATATCTGCGTAACTGAATTTTTTTCGTTTTGGGCTAAATTGAGTCGTATCATCAGTAGTTTGAAATACAGAAAATAGTTTTTTAAAATAAACTTCTGCACGAAATTCTGAAATTTTTTCCAAAAGAAACTTGAGCCGATTTCGTGAGTAAATTACATCTGAAAACTTGTGCTGTAAGATTTGAAATACTATTTCTGTTTGTTCAAAAATTAATTTAAAGATGTTTAAAAAATATATAAATTCCTTATCTTGTAAGTAAGATATTAATCCGCGTGCTGTATTTAAAGTTACTTTATCGGTGAAAAATTCCTCACTTTCAACTAGGTATAGAATTAAATCCTCAAATCCTAAGCGGCCCCAAACAGAGACATTTTCACTAGTAAAAAGTAAACACTGCCAACAAAATAATTTATTTTTTCCTGTGATCCGGTTAGGCAAGGATGTCTCTCATAATTCCTTGTATTAAAACCGCGGTTTTGTTGTCTGTTACGCTGTACCTAATTGTTTAATTCAGGGGTAGGTCGCAATGTTTTTATCAAAACTTTATCCTCATAACTTAGTGCACTAAAGTTATGGGATAACAAATATTCCACTAAGTCACCATTGAAATTTTTGAAATTAACTTCAGTAACCAAACTCATTTTAAAACAATACGCGAGCAATATAAGTAAACACGCTGCTGTTTACAGCCATTAGTAACTACGATCACACTACGATTAAATTAATTTCCAACGAATTCACTCAATGTCACGCGAAATTCTATAGTTGTGATTGGTCGAAATTGTATGAGACTGTGCCTTTTACATGTGTCTTGCTTTTCTATTGCAATGAAGTATTCATTCGGAGTATTTGCACCATTGTTTGCTTTTCTGTGGCAGGCATAATGAACGTTGAGAATATACCTTTCCATGCCTCCGCAGCGTTGCCACAAATCTTGAAATGAATGAAATGCAGTAAATGTAAATACCTTCTATCGTAATTAATAAATTATATTATATAATGTAGGTTGAAAGGAAGGTAGGTGCATAAAATAATATGATTTTGAATAATAGATATGAATATGCTGAATGCTGACTATTCAATATAATATATTAGTGATACACGGGATATTATTGAGGAGGCTTAGCCTCCTTAGCCTCCTTTGACTAGCCGCCCCTGATATATATATATATATATATATATATATATATATATATATATATATATATATATATATATATATATATATATATATATAAAACACCAAAAATAACAATCCATTGCTTCAAATCGCATAATTGGCATGTGCAAAGTCTTATTGAAGCTAAATGTTGTTCCCATCCATATCTTGCAATTTAGTTATAAAAGACTGGATTATCATGTCGCGATAGCGGCCTCCATAAAGTGTTATTGCCTGATCAGCGGCATTTTCGAAGTGATACCTCCTACTTAAAATCCACACCAAAGAGTGATACATAAAGCTACAAATCCAATGGAGGAACATTGAGGAACATTTTTGTTGCTGTTTCTTAATTTTTCGGCAACAAATGTCGACTGTTCCTACTTGCCGGTTTCTATTTTGAGCGATAAACTTCAAAAGAAAATAGGAAACATGTGTAAACAAATCCGTGTTGCTATCGCAGTGGAAACGTATCGAGAACGCAACTAGTAAACATTCGTGTCGCAGATTTTCAGTGTGCAGTGAAGTACGAAACTAATAAATATATAACTACGGTTCCACCGGAGGAACATTGGGCTGTTGCTGTTGCTTGTTTCCGTAAATGTTGGAAAAGTCACAAGAATGTTATGTCAGATGCAAAACTTATAACGAAAAGTTAACAGCTATTTAATAAATTCATTTTGTACCTTCCAAAAATATAAATACAAATGCAGCTAAAACAAGAACAATTCTATATATAGTAATAGAAGTAGAAACGAGCAAATCATCAGTTTGATTGGACACGGAAGCAGATGTTGACAGGTATTTCGAAGTTTTTGAAACTCATCAGAGTGGAGGAGCAAAGTTTGAAATGAAAAAAACATAAAATAAAAATATCAAAGCAACCCCCTTGTGAGGAAGAATCGCACATTTGTGGCTACCGCTCGAAATTTTCGCTGTGGAAGATTTATGCGCTAAACGGTAACTTGGACACAATAAAATAAGTATATTTATAAATATACATATATATATATATATATATATAAATAAATATATATATATATATATATATATATATATATATATATATATATATATATCTATATATAGATTATTAGATTCATGTCAGCTTTCCTGCAGTTACAGGAAATGAAAATTTTGTATTTTGCATTGGTTCAGTCACTTCTTATGTATGGAATTGTGGCCTGGGGTGGCTTATTGGATGCACACATGAAGAACTTAAGTATTATTCAAAAGTGGATACTTCGAATTATATTGAAAAAGAATAAATGGTACCCAAGTGATAAAGTCTATAAAGACAGTGAAGTCCTAGATATCAGAAAATTATACATCCATCGGTCGTTGATCTATTGTTTTAGGACATGTCAAATGAACGTTCCCCATCCTGTTCATAGGCATGACACAAGAAGCAAAAATAAACTCTCATTAAAGCCAAAGGTACAGAAACAAATTGGGCAGCGTCACTACAATTATTTAATATTGAAGATTTATGATGTCGTACCCATGCATATAGTGGACGCAAGGACCTTGTACTCTTTCAATAGACAAACTATGAATTTGTTGCGGAGTATGTCTAAAACAGAGGTAGACAAGATACTGTGAATGTGCATGTATCGGTAAAAAAAAAGGAAAAAAATACGAAGAAAGAAGGAAAAGTTATGGAGAAAGAGAAAAACCCTCACAAAAGTATTTACTTGAGAGGGGAAAATTTTGCTTTTGATTTTGTTTGTTTATTCAGGTTATTTTTTTCATTCCTTAGTTTGCAAAGAAAAATTTTGTTTATTTTTATACTAATTTTAGTGTAACGTATTGTCATGTGGGTGAACAAATAAAATTATTATTATTATTATTATTATTATTATATATATATATATATATATATATATATATATATATATATATATATATATATATATATATATATATATATATATATATATATATATATATATATATATATAAATATATATATTTATATATATATATATATATATATATATATATATATATATATATATATATATAAATATATATATATATATATATATATATATATATATATATATATATATATATATATATATATATATATATATATATATATATATATATATATATATATATATATATATATATATATATATATCAACATAAAAATAATTTTGAAACAGAATGAATGATTGAAAGATCCGTTTTTTGGTTGTATTTTCTAGGTATTTTCAGATCTAGCTCAATTTTCATGTTCGAATATTGTATCTTTTTTATTCGTTTGACTAGTTTTGGTTTTTTTTTTGGGGGTGATTACACTTAACAGTTATGGAAGTTATATTTTGAGGGGAATGTTTATCCCATTATTCATAATCTCATCTTATGTAAGTTGTCAGGGTCTCATATGGTCAGTAGATGGTGAGTGTTTGTTTTTTTTGTAGTCATCCTGAACAAGGTCTCAATGTTTTGATCGGAACGTTGACTACGAAATGAAGAAGAGTTTCACACAAATTTCTAGCCCTTTGAGACGTTTCACCCAATAACTGGAATTACAAATATATATATATATATATATATATATATATATATATATATATATATATATATATATATATATCAATATACTTAAATATCTTGTTGTTCGTCCTTAACGAATATTTTATGATACAATTCAATCCTGCACATCGATTGAAATAATAACATTTTCCTGAGTTGTTCAAGGATAATTTCTTTCGAAGCGTCATTCTTCTATTTCTAACAAAAGCTTTCGCTATACCTAATTGTGAGAACTATAAATGATGAAACGAATAGACATGAGTCAGTAGCACCAGGATGTGTTTTGGATTATCCACTACTTCAAAAACAAATACGGTTCTGATTGATTCAGTACATACTTCGCGCTATATTCAATGAATTACAAATATGCATTATGGATAAGATGACTCCTACGACATCCATTTATTTATTTTAGATAAGACATCTAATAGTATGTACATTATTACTTTTTACTCACAATAAAATGTGGTTTTTATTATCATATTCCTTCGTTTGCGTTACCTCCGTATGGTTTCAAAAATTCCGTATTACCAGTAACAGTTAATGGTGTATCGTTAATTGAAACCACTTATAGAACTACCACTTCCATGCAAGAAGTGTGAATCATGATTATAATTAATTCTTACATTCTCATCTGATGTATTTATCTTTGGGGCCGACCATTAAAAGCACGTAACATAGCGAATCCTCACGGGTTTGATCATCAGAAGTTTTAGATATTGTTAAAAAAACTATGAATATTCTTTGGATGCTTTGAAGATGATCTTAGGAAGACAGAATAGAGTATGATATCATAACCAACCAGAAATAAGTTCCGCGACGGTTAAAATGAAGTCACCTTACTGATATGTGCATATACGTTCAAGGTTGTTCTGTTGTTTTACTGTAAATAATGGCTCATGAAAACCAGCATAGCGTTTTTGAGGTAGTATTTTGCCCTAGTTTTTGTTCATTTTGACATTTAAATTCTTAACATACTAAGTCAATTTGGAGGGGCTGAAGAGATACACAAAGCTTGGAAACTTGCAAACACGAAAGCAATTTCAACATGAATCCCCAAATGAAACTTTTCGATAGAGATGCGAAATGCTCTGAAATCTTCAAAAAGATTGTAATGTTAGCATAAAAACTGCTAGTGAAATCATATGAACGCCCAATAGGCACTTCCATTACATCAACTCAATCCAAGTGCTAAATTTGAATCCTCTAACTCCGCAGGAACTTTGTAGTCCCTATCTAAGAATAGCGTAGGTCGAAGAAAAAAATTCATACCTACTATGAAAGGAATTTATGGATGTTGTGATTGTCTAATAATTTTCAATTCGAAATTATATACCTACATGTGAAATGATCTGCTGGGTAGATTACGAACCCATGAGGGTAGATGATGGGACACAGGTGACTAATCGCCTGTATCCCATCATCTCCTTCCTTCAAAAAATAACTTCAAGATTTTCTACTTAATTTTTTTTTCAATGGAAAGTGGTTGTGCAATTTGACTTTTCAATCAACAGTCAACTGAAATAACATCTGCTCAGTCGAATTTAACAGAAATAATATGAACCTTCAATTCGAATGTTAATTAAGATTTGTTAATAATCACAATCGAAACCATATGTTGAAGAAATCAACTTATATTTCAAGATTGAACTGAAGAACAGATAATAGTGAAAATATTCAAGGAGTTTCTTCAAGTAAGTAGGGTTAATTATAATCTACATAGATACTAGAGACAGTTAGATCCAACGCAAGAATAAGATAGTTTATAAAATTTTTTGTCCACGACTGTACTATAAATCATTCATTATACGTGTGCTTCCTGAAGTACAATTATACCTATTATTCACTTGTGTGTATAATGGTTTATTATACACTGCATGACGTCCCACTCAAAACGTATGTCCAAACTTGAGACTATCATTCACATTGTTAGGATAGTATTGTTATTAGATTTTTAGGTTTTATGTAACTAAGATAACTTTTAGGCAAATTATTAAACTAATATTTAATATAATGCCCAACTTATTGAATATTTACTCTAATAAATTATCTATTTCATTTTTATCAGAGTGAAAGAAAGGAATGGAATCGATGTCAAGTGAAATAGTTGACGTTTACGTGAGTATGCAGTTTTCAGTGAACACAGAAAATGTTATGTCAACGCTTTTGATAACTATTTTTATTGTTGAAAATGCAGATTATTACTAATTTTTTCGAGGAAGTCGTGGACAAAGTATAGTATTCTACTCGCACAAAAATAGCAATCATTTTGTGCTCGTTGAATAATATACTATTTATAGGTACATTAAGGAATATATATCGATATAGTCAAAACACAAAAATGGCTTCAACTTTGGGTTCGAAAAAACAACAATAGTTACCACATTAGCAAAAATTTATGTGACTTGATTGAACATCACAAAAAAGCAATAACTTTTTTTAAATTAGTACAAATTTTTATCAATTGGTGGCGGTTTGGATGTGCAAAATTCCTAAAAAAATTTTGTTTTTAGATTCTTGCTCTCTCCAAAATAACACTAGAAAACTTAATTTGGATGTTATTCATTGTTAATTTCCATATTTTTTGCTAATGGTTCTCTTTGCTACTTCCTTGTTTCAAATGTTGATAGTTTTGTTCTATCTCAAAACAAACGAAAAATATCAAATTTCCTCTCATTTGATCTAATGTGTGAATTGCTAAAAATTCCAAAATAAATCTGGTAGAATTTCCAGCAACACACATCAGATCAAGTGAGAGGAAATTTGGTATTTTTTGTTTTCTTTACGGTAGAAGAATATATAGACACGTATGAAGCAGATATTATTGTCGATGAATCTTTACAAATGGCAATATTTTTTGGAGTCTGACCAAAATCTGTTTTTCCTCTGGTTTTTTATTTTTTGTTGATAGTGTTCCGTTGATTCGTTTATGATTGGTATTAGATACATTATATTGGATATACTTTAAGTTTTTTATATTGATGTTGTTTTTTATTTCATTCTTCTATATAAATTGAAGGAAATTCTTTTTTAGACGTGTGCAAAACTGTATAAAGTTAATGCATAAATAAAGTTATTTTATCTTATATACTAGCTGACCCGGCAAACTTTGTTCTGCCATATAAATTATTTTTATCTATTCATATATCTCCCGATGTATATCTACCTATCTAACTATATATCTATCTATCTTGATGACCCGGCAAACGTTGTTCTGCCATATAAATTATTTTGATCTATTCATCTATCTGCCGATGTATATCTACCTATCTAACTATATATCTTTTTATCTATCTATCTATCTATCTATCTATCTATCTATCTATCTATCTATCTATCTATCTATCTATCTATCTATCTATCTATCTATCTATCTATCTATCTATCTATCTATCTATCTATCTATCTATCTATCTATCTATCTATCTATCTATCTATCTATCTATCTATCTATCTATCTATCTATCTATCTATCTATCTATCTATCTATCTATCTATCTATCTATCTATCTATCTATCTATCTATCTATCTATCTATCTATCTATCTATCTATCTATCTATCTATCTATCTATCTATCTATCTATCTATCTATCTATCTATCTATCTATCTATCTATCTATCTATCTATCTATCTATCTATCTATCTATCTATCTATCTATCTATCTATCTATCTATCTATCTATCTATCTATCTATCTATCTATCTATCTATCTATCTATCTATCTATCTATCTATCTATCTATCTATCTATCTATCTATCTATCTATCTATCTATCTATCTATCTATCTATCTATCTATCTATCTATCTATCTATCTATCTATCTATCTATCTATCTATCTATCTATCTATCTATCTATCTATCTATCTATCTATCTATCTATCTATCTATCTATCTATCTATCTATCTATCTATCTATCTATCTATCTATCTATCTATCTATCTATCTATCTATCTATCTATCTATCTATCTATCTATCTATCTATCTATCTATCTATCTATCTATCTATCTATCTATCTATCTATCTATCTATCTATCTATCTATCTATCTATCTATCTATCTATCTATCTATCTATCTATCTATCTATCTATCTATCTATCTATCTATCTATCTATCTATCTATCTATCTATCTATCTATCTATCTATCTATCTATCTATCTATCTATCTATCTATCTATCTATCTATCTATCTATCTATCTATCTATCTATCTATCTATCTATCTATCTATCTATCTATCTATCTATCTATCTATCTATCTATCTATCTATCTATCTATCTATCTATCTATCTATCTATCTATCTATCTATCTATCTATCTATCTATCTATCTATCTATCTATCTATCTATCTATCTATCTATCTATCTATCTATCTATCTATCTATCTATCTATCTATCTATCTATCTATCTATCTATCTATCTATCTATCTATCTATCTATCTATCTATCTATCTATCTATCTATCTATCTATCTATCTATCTATCTATCTATCTATCTATCTATCTATCTATCTATCTATCTATCTATCTATCTATCTATCTATCTATCTATCTATCTATCTATCTATCTATCTATCTATCTATCTATCTATCTATCTATCTATCTATCTATCTATCTATCTATCTATCTATCTATCTATCTATCTATCTATCTATCTATCTATCTATCTATCTATCTATCTATCTATCTATCTATCTATCTATCTATCTATCTATCTATCTATCTATCTATCTATCTATCTATCTATCTATCTATCTATCTATCTATCTATCTATCTATCTATCTATCTATCTATCTATCTATCTATCTATCTATCTATCTATCTATCTATCTATCTATCTATCTATCTATCTATCTATCTATCTATCTATCTATCTATCTATCTATCTATCTATCTATCTATCTATCTAATCTATCTATCTATCTATCTATCTATCTATCTATCTATCTATCTATCTATCTATCTATCTATCTATCTATCTATCTATCTATCTATCTATCTATCTATCTATCTATCTATCTATCTATCTATCTATCTATCTATCTATCTATCTATCTATCTATCTATCTATCTATCTATCTATCTATCTATCTATCTATCTATCTATCTATCTATCTATCTATCTATCTATCTATCTATCTATCTATCTATCTATCTATCTATCTATCTATCTATCTATCTATCTATCTATCTATCTATCTATCTATCTATCTATCTATCTATCTATCTATCTATCTATCTATCTATCTATCTATCTATCTATCTATCTATCTATCTATCTATCTATCTAGTTATCTATCCTTCTATTTATCTATCTAACTATCTATCTATCAATCTATCTGACCCGGCAAAAATGTTAATCATTGGGAGTATGAAAAATATATTACGACCTATTCTCAAACCGACCCTTGTTATTTTCGATTGCGGATCTGTGGATAAAATAAAAAAAAATGAAAAGATGCAAAAATAGGGGTTGATCGTAGAAGGGTAAACAATTGAGAGTAATATGAATTTTTCTATTCTAAGTCATGACAAAATAAAAATGTCATAGATTAGAAATAATTTATATGGTGGTTAAGTATTCTCAAATTGTCTAATTTCCCGCGCAATTTTCTTAATTTTTTCTTTCATAAGAACCTTCTTCTGACAATAAGAAACACAACAAACAAAGAATTTTAGAAATAATTTTATATTCTTTTTAATTATTTTCTAATTTCCCGCGCAATTTTCTTGATTTTTTCTTCCATAAGAACCTTCTTCTGACAATAAAAAACACAACAAAAAAAGAATTAGTGAAATCGGTATAGCCGTTCAAGCGTGATGACGGGACCAATGGAATTAAGGATTCATTTTTATATATAGAGATTTTCTAATTTCCCGCGCGATTTTCTTAATTGTTTCTCTCATGAGAACCTTCTTCTGACAATAAAAAACACAACAAAAAAAGAATTAGTGAAATCGGTCCAGCCGTTCAAGCGTGATGGTGAAACCAAGGGCAATAAGAATTCATTTTTATATATAGAGATTTTCTAATTTCCCGCGCAATTTTCTTAATTTTTTCTTTCATAAGAACCTTCTTCTGACAATAAAAAACACAACAAAAAAAGAATTAGTGAAATCGGTCCAGCCGTTCAAGCGTGATGGTGGAACCAAGGGCAATAAGAATTCATTTTTATATATAGAGATTTTCTAATTTCCCGCGCAATTTTCTTAATTTTTTCTTTCATAAGAACCTTCTTCTGACAATAAAAAACACAACTAAAAAAGAATTAGTGAAATCGGTTCAGCCGTTCAAGCGTGATGGCGCGACCAAGGGAAATAAGGATTCATTTTTATATATTAATATATATATATATATATATATATATATATATATATCATCAAATAAATAGTAGTCCAGGAGATCACTCCCTTACCTCACCTTTCGATACAGTGAAACAGTCTATTATTTTCAGGAAAAATACAACTAAATATGATTGAATATAAGATTGATTTAATCGAATTGAACGTATATACAATACGGTGTAGAAGATTAAGTCAGTGCCTATAAATACTATTAAAATATATAATTAACGAAATGATTACAAACATAATAACAACTACAAGTGCTATTCATCAGCAAAGCAATTTCGTGCACTTACACCTAACCTAATAAATCGTAATTAGTTGCACTTATAATAACACATTCGAATGAAATATCTGTAACGTTTCAGTAATTATACGGGTTTTTTGTTTGGAATCCTAGATGTTTTCGAACAAATCGTTTGTGATTTTTGGTTCCGTGGTCATCCATTAGCAATTTCTCGGTAAAAGAATATTGTCCGTAGAAAAAATTATCCGTCTGTCAAAGCTCTTTAGCTTTAATCATTAACATTTAGGAATAAATGAGCATCTTTGCATCCTTTCAAGTAGGTAGTATTAGAGGTGTATTGCTATATATTATGTTCCAATATAATGTAACGTAAATACATCTAATTTTTTGCAGGAAAGAATTTTTATTACAAAGGGAATAGCTCTTAATCATGTATTTCATTCCAATTTGGACAAGTTATATTTTTGTTTGAATGGAATCTATTTATTGTTTATATATATATATATATATATATATATATATATATATATATATATAATCTCTTTATAATTATTAGCAATAACAGACTGGTTGAATCTTAAAAAACTCGATTTAATTAATGAATTGACGTTTCACTATGATATTCATAGTTATTCAAAATTTTTGAACAAAATTGAAAATTCTTTGACATTTATTGACTTGATAAAATTGAATAGATAAGATTGATCTGTCTTGTTAAAATTTCTTTCAGTCTAATATTAACATTCAAAATTTTTTCATTAGAAGGCAAGGGAGATCTCTCGGATGGAATTAATCGCCTCCGTGGCAAAGTTTGACCAAATCTCCCATACCGGAGAGTTCAAACAATAAACCACAAATAAGTGATTTTCTTCCATAACAGAGGATTTTATTATAAAAATTTCATTAAAAACGGCTACTTCCATATAAACGAACTATACCGATAATTTTTGCTTTACTTGTTTAATATTTTCCCAAAACTAATTTTCTTTTTTAATATCAATTTACTCTTTCTAAGATCTCTCGGATGGAATTAATCGCCTCCGTGGCTAAGTTTGACCAAATCTCCCATACCGGAGAGTTCAAACAATAAACCACAAATAAGTGATTTTCTTCCATAACAGAGGATTTTATTTATTAAACTATTTTCATCTCCAAATTTTCAATCCAATACTTAGCTACGCCGTTCTGATGAGGACCAAAGAGTCCGAAACACGTGTCAACGGCTGCTTCCATATAAACGTTCTATACCGATAATTCTGCTCTACTTTTTTAATATTTTCCCGTGACTAATTTCTTTCTGTTAAATAAATAGTACCCTATTATTATTATTTTCGAACATTACATAGGTAAAGGTTTCTGTAGTTTCCCTTGCCTTCTAATGAAACAATTTTGAATGTTAATATTAGACTGAAAGAAATTTTAACAAGACAGATCAATCTTATCTATTCAATTTTATCAAGTCAATAAATGTCAAAGAATTTTCAATTTTGTTCAAAAATTTTGAATAACTATGAATATCATAGTGAAACGTCAATTCATTAATTAAATCGAGTTTTTTAAGATTCAACCAGTCTGTTATTGCTAATAATTATCAAGAGATTAAAAATAAATCACAGGCAACAACAATTCGAATAAATAATTATATATATATATATATATATATATATATATATATATATATATATATATATATATATATATATATACCCAACTAACAATTTAATTTTTATAATGGTTCTTATAACGTTCACCGAACGTATTTTATAAAACATTCACTATTTTATTAACACTTTCACAATGTTCTTACAGCTCTTATGAGCATGGAATTGGCGCAGATTATAAAACAAATCGCCTGTTAGACTTGCTCTATATATGTTGTTTTCTTCTATAATAAAACAGTTTTTAGAACATTTATGAATGTCTTATAAATATTTAAAAAAACATTTATGAAACTGTTTTATAACAGCTCTGTTACTAGGAAGGAATCAGATATTTAAAGGACTTTCTTAGAGTCGTTATGCAAACGTTTTGTGAATGTTTTATAAAGCTCGCAACTTTAGCACTTTTGCTACGACCGCCAATAGTTACACGATAATAAAGTTTTTTTAACATTCCTATTCACACAAAATTGTTTGTGAATATGCAATTAGTCTCTTTAGTTGTTGTAAGAAGATACTAAGACCTGTTAATATGGTAGCAAACACACAATAATGACAAATGGCTGATTCGGAATAAAAAGTAATAAAAAGAATGTTTAAAAAAATGCACCCATGGTGCAGATGTGGCTGCGAAATTAAATTTACTGTTAAGTATATGGTACAGTTCTAATATAATTATTAACGTAACAAGGCCGATATGTAGCAAATAACGGATGAGGATATTGTATAACTAACCGAATCCGTTATTTGCGTATCTGCCGTGTGTCGTTAAAAATTTTTCGTAATCCCCTTGAAAGATTATATTTTGATTCCGAAGAAAGAAAAAACCCTGTACCTCGCAATTCTAAAGAAAAATCCCAACGTCGTGCACTCTGTTGTCATGGAACAGTTTGACAGTTTTATAAACAACATCAGTTTTTTGTGTTCTCAAGTTCGCTTTAACGACGACCATGGATGAAATTGATGAAATTGGGGAACAAAATCAAATTCCTTTAGAAATATTGGGAGAATCATGTGCAGAGCAGCGAGTGTTGATTAACTGCCGAAAATAACTCAAGAGCGATATCAAAAAGAATATGAAAATTTTGAAATGTGGCGTAAAAGCAAGAATGTAAAGGTGGTTAATGAAGATGTATTATTAGCCTATGAGAAATGAAAATCAGAGGTTTATTCTCCCAACTCGGTGTGGACTAAGATTTCAATGTTGTTAGTGTAAGCAGAATGATGTTTTGAAATAAATATTTGAACAAGTGATTTCTCAACGGCCGCCGGCCGTTATGAAATTATAACGGCCGGCGGCCGTTAACACTGACTTTTCAATTGTCATCTGAATACCGTTAAATCAAAATAACAGTATGGGATTACGAAAAAATTTTAACGCGCTTCCCGAATTATGATAATTAAGGAAATTTAAAATATAATTTAATTAATGGTAAAAAAAAACAAGATATATGTTTGGTAAACAGTTTATAAGGACATTCTACATTATAAACTAATCAGTACAGCATATTCATTTTTCATGAAAATGTTAGGAGACACGAAAAAAATATAGTTTAAAAATGTTGGTGAAGGCTCGCATTTCTATGGCTGTCGATTTAAAGGCTCCCAACATGGCCACTTCATTATACAATCCTTATAAATCAAAATTATCCGATCCAGGACAATTATGCTCTGTAAGTAGTTGTTATTGAAATCAAACAGGATTTGTCTAGGCAGATAGGTGTACTTGAGAGTTGTACATAAAAAGTAAATCACATACATTTTCTGATCAAATCATGAAAAATGTACATGCCGATTATCATGGGCTTAATAATTGGAATCCGTTAATATTACAAATTATGGGCCAAAACTTGTGTTTGCTTCTCTTAAAAATTGGGAGTCCATCCATATTAATGTTAATTCAAATAGTTTTTGGAATGTCACTTAGTTTGTGCAGAGCATTTCTTGAACTTGATTCCAAACCATGATGCCAGTAGTTTCCCAAACTAACTTTCGTTAAAAAAATTGTTTGTCTGGTTTTTAAGAGGGTTCGAGGATCTTGAGGTGGACAATTTGGTATGCGTTCATTAAGTATAGCAAAAAGCCTCTTTTGAGATAAATGGGGAATATTATTTGATACTGCCCATGACCGAATATCTTCTCTTAACTTAGCATTTTTTTCTATCTCACACAAACTGCTTGCAGAATGATGTTGATCGCCAGGATCAGTATCTAATTCAACAATCCAACCTTCTATTTCAGCTTTCTGGTGAACATAGTTCTGTGGTATTGCCTGATGAGAAACGCAATTAATGTTGAGTCCATCAGACTCCTTTGTTCGAATAGTATGGTCATTTCGATTGCTAATCTCCAAGGTCTCTGAATGATTGTTAGAGCTAGAACCACTTTTCTTTTAATTTTTTTCCAGCTACTGTACGACATTTAATTTGTACATCCAAACAAAAATATCAACAGACGAAATAAAAATGAAGGCTAGTTTATAATAGTTTTATAATTATTGTTGTGTTAACATTTTAATTTTAAAAGACGGCTAGTTTATAATACTTTTATAATTATTGTTGTGTTAATATTTCAAATTTAAAAGACTCCCTCATGCAACATATTTGTTTTTCAACTATTTTTTGGAAAACTATAAAACAACAATTTTATAGTCACTCGCTTTCATACCAATTTGCTGCAGAAAACAATTCACTTTTATAAATAACAATTAAAAAACTATTTTGTTATTAGGAAATATGTTCGTAACAAAACAGTTTTGTTATTGCTTTTATAGCAATAAATTAATCCAAAAACGCACCTTTATAAAATGCCTTTAGAGCAAAGTAATATTCAGAGCTAATATGTTTTATAAAAAGTATTTTATAGACGTTTATAAAATAGCTGTGTAACTTATTATACAAATATTTTATAGTTTTGCTGTAAAAACGTTTTCAGAACAGTTTTATTGACAGAACAGTTGAGCGCAACAAATTTATCCTGAATTAATACTTTATAAAACATAAAAATTTTTACGAAGCGTTAATAAAACAATTATAAAGTATATTAGTTCTCTAACGATGTCGAATTGCTAGTTGGGTATATATATATATATATATATATATATATATATATATATATATATATATATATATATATATATATATATATATATATATATACATATATATATATATATATATATATATATATATATATATATATATATATCTGTCTATTTTTAAAAATAACAGGTCATTTAAGTTCGAAATATTAATTTTTATTAATAAATTGATGTTTCGTCACAAATTTTGCGACTTTCTTAACATGTTGTTGTTGCAAAAGCAGGATAGTCGTGAAGATGCATCAACTTAAATGGCCTCTTATCGAATCCACATAACCACCTCATATTTTTTATTTTTGCTGGTAATAGAATCTCACACATGAGATTTGAAAAATGATTTTGAAAAGTGGTTGAAGTTTCGTTACAAAATTTGTAAATTTTTGAATACATTTTTGTGACATTTTTGATATCTCAAAATTTTTAGCTTCAGTTCTTTTTAATCATTATTCACAAATAATATTTATATTCTTATCTTTTGAAGTCGATTATTTGTGAGCACAATATTACATACAAAATTCGTGATGATTGTAAAAGAACTTTAAAATTTGTTTCGTATTAAAACAATGGTTGATAATAACAATTCACACATTTTAAATGTGTAAATTGTTACCATTGTTACCATTGTTTTAATATGTTTGTAAATTAACATCATGTATCGGCCCAATCAATCCAAAATTATCTTTTGTTTTACATTCTTCTTGTAATTCAATTACTCAAGATTCTGAAATTGATCATGAATATGTGAAGTAGATTTGGATTCTTGAAGCAACGGTTATGAACTATTTTTTTTTTCAAAACTTTTACTTCGATAAATAGAATGTTTTAATTATTAATAATTTTTTATTTGTATACAGAATAGGTACCAGTACCATTTTAAGATTAATGGTGATTTCAATCAATGCTCAATTGACCATCAACTGATTTGATTATTCCTATATTTGTTATTGAATAGAAAACCCTCAGTAGTGGGTAATAATTGCTTTCAACGGAAGTATCAAGAAAAGAATGCTTAAATTTGGTATTTGAATTGCTCGTTAGATATATTGTTCAAATTTTTTTATCAGATAGATTCTATTATTTTTTAATGATAACTCTTGAAGAATGCCAAGATCGAAACATCAATTACGCTTTCAAATAAAAAACAAACTTTCTTTCAATAACGTCAATATGTCATATTCCCGAATAGTAGATGATGTAAGATACAAACAAGCATGAGAGCAAAAATAAATTTAAAAGAATTACCAACCTCGGTTTGAATAATTAATTGCTTTTTCATCAATCCAAATCCACTACTGAAACCTTCATTACTCAATTCCATCATTCAATATTTATTTATAATCTCTTCACAACAGATTTTTTTTATTTTCCTTGTATGCGTTAGTAATGCAATGGAATATTGCATTGTAATAACTAGTAGTGATGTCACTTGATTTATAGACTTTTTTTAGCTGAGTGCATTTGGTAGTAATTGTTGGTTGTCTTAGTTGGTTATTCAAATTCAATATCAATAAGGAAGAGAATTCTGCAAAGTAAATATTTGCAGTAATGACAAATAACTGATATTTTAACCTCTCATTCAAATTCATGTATTACAAGATAGTACATATAAACAACTAAAAAAATTAAAACCTAAGTTGCATAAGTTGTCATAGAAAAACAATTTGATACAACTATAATAAAAGATAATCAGAATTACATTTCAACCTGTTTAACTAAAATTATTTCAAATTTGCCGGTCTTATATTGTCAATTGACTGCATGCTCAAAAATTCATGGAATATTGTTCAACAAAGTCAATTAATATAATATTAAACTCTTACTCGACATATAAGTTTCGATCTTTCAACTCATTATAACTTGATAGTGGGTTAGGTGCCCGAAACGTATATATCAAGTAAATAAAGTAATTGAAATTAAGCCCATTGTTTTACTTTCGTTGATTCATATGATTATCATTACTTCTTAGGAACATGGGATATTTTCATATATATATATATATATATATATATATATATATATATATATATATATATATATATATATATATATAGGAACAATAAAAGTTTAGCTCTGACAGGTTAATTTAATTAATTATTATTAACGAATAAAAATATAAAATTGTACGTTTCGGTGGTACATCCACCTTCTTCAGCACTCGATATATAAATCACAAACAACCTATAAAACGTATTATCATCAGTAATGCCGATATATCAGACGATAGGGTACACAACCTTAAATGTAACATACATACATATAAAATCAATTAATACAATAATTTTGTCAAGTAGGTACATCCACAATAAAATCAAACTTAATCAACTAACATAAACACATTAAAAACAAACCGTCTGTCATATAGTACGTCATGTCATTTGTCTTGTCATTTATTTTCTTCTTTATGTTCGTGTATCTGGTCTTGTCAAGAGTGGAAGGTATGTCTGACTTAGTTATTTAATGTCTTGTCTGTCATTTACCGTGTTTTGTAAGTTTAATTGTATATGAATCATTTCCAAACACTCCCTTTGTTTTTGTTTTGGTTTCACTCCTAATATCACAGTTTGTTCATAGTCAAATGGGTGACCCGTTGTAGTATGATGTTTGTTGAGAGCGGTAGTCGCGTTTTTAGTGTATTTATGTGCGTTTAGTCTATCTTGTAGTCTCTGTGAGGTCCGTCCGATGTATCTCTTATCACAATCCTTACAAGGTATACTGTATATCACATTGGACTTTTTGTTTGAGGGTGTTGCTACCTTTAACTTGCTATATATTTGTTTAATCTGGTTTCGAGGTTTGTTTATAATTTTGATGTTGTATGGTGTTAAAATGTTTTTAATCTTATGGGACAATTTGTTTATATATGGTATGGCGACCGGTATTATAGATTCATTTGCTTTTTGTTTTGTCATTGTGTTGTATAGTCTGTCCACCCTTTGTTTTATTATTCCTTTTATCATCGTCATGGGGTAGTTGTTTAGTTTTAATTGTTCAGTCAAGTCTATCAGTATTTGTGGTCTTAATGCAGGCGAAGTCAATTTTATTGCTCTGTCTATATAACCGATGATTGTACCCATTTTTTGTGTGATATGATGGTTGGAGTGGAAGTCTAATATGCGTGTCACAAAATAAAATAAGAACATGAGATGGTGTAAAATAATAAATTATAAAAGAAAATGTGAGAGAGAACCGTTGAAAAACTTTTCATAAAAAGGAAAATGCGAGAAAGAACTCCCACATGACAAGTGATAAAGCAGCGTGGGACGCCGTTAGTCGTCTATGGAAAAACGTAAAACAGTTGACAGATTATATTTCCAACCTTAAGTAACTCGATGATCAGCAAGGTGTGCCAACACATGAAAAATCACTATAAAATAAATTGGAGAACAGAGTTTTCAGCTCGAGAAGGGAGGTTTAACAAATATGCATTAAAAAAAAACTAAGATTAGCGATATCAGCCCTGGCATTCATAGCATGAGGTTCCTTAACAATAGAAGACATTTCTAGGAAACATCTCTTTTTCAAATTTGATTCATGTTCTAAAATAGTAACACCATTATAATCAGGAATGTGATCTTCCTCTAAAACGTGTTGTGCTAAAGTGCATGTAATTTTTGAATTTCTAATAACTCCCCTATGTGAGCAAATTCTGTCTTTAAGCTTCCGTTTCGTCTGGCCAATATAGTTCAAGTTGCAACTTGCAAAGCTTGAACAGCAACAAGAGTTTTCTTTTTAGTCAGCCCTAAGACTGCATACCTGATTAAGCATTTTCTCTCCTTAACTTAGACAGTCGTCTAACCTTAACAATTATATATATATATATAATTATCAGGCGCGGATTCAGAGGGGGGAACTGGGGGAACGTTCCCCCCCCAAATGGCCTGAGCCCCACCTAATTGTTTTTATTGGGAGCTACTCGATTTACCATTGCCCAAAATACCAGTACCTTTCGGCTTTTGAATATATAAAAGTTCCCCCCCCCCCAAAAATCTGGATCCGCGCCTGATATATATATATATATATATATATATATATATATATATATATATATATATATATATATATATATATATATATATATATATATATATATTATATATATTTTGTATGGAAATGGGGTGTGATTTTTATTTCTAGGTATTACATTGTTTAGTTTGTATATTCCCTAATTGATATGTTAATTTTTATGTTTTACATATTTTATTTCCTATATTTTTCGCTTTGTCAATAAATATGTATAATTTTAAGACAAGAGCATATTTTCATTTGATTTGAATAATTTTTTTTCAAACGAAATTGTAATTCTCTTACTGCCTGATTGAAGATAACACAGTTACTATTGTGAAACTTCGGAATGTTTTAAACTTCAACCTCGTAAGCCAAAGTATAAGCCAAATAAATCAAATTAAAATTCCAGATAACTTCCTGTTCAAGGTATGAAATTCCTCATTAAATGAGTTATTAAAATAACTAATATGCCTAATCGAAACTTCAGTTAAACGGGTATCAATTTCTGGAATTGATGGCGAGTAATAGCATATTTTCAAAGGACGACTACTTTCAGCATCTTCTTTTTTATATTATTACCTACTTTCGATTTTCTTGCATCATAAGATTAACACCTACCAAATTCGAAGGTTAGTTTTAATGGCCGTTAATTCTAACGCTAATAATATGTTAGGACGGATGGCATAATCAGTAATCACATCAATATATTCACAAGAAAAATAAATTTTCATTAGTTTTTTATTCGATCAATTTGATAGGAAATGAGAAAAATACAGAGTGTGCGTGTAAATAAGCGGGCGATCCAAGTGCTAAGATTATTATCCGAAGTGATGAAATATATTAGCTGACAAGATGATATATTCCAGTTCTAGATTGAAAATGATTAGTTGAATACAAAATTTTAAAATGTGTTAATTTTTTTTCGAAAACTTCGTTAATTTGCATAAAGCAACTGATCACTCCTTTTGCAGTACCAGCTTTAGCGAGAAGTTATATGTTTCCGAATAAACCACATAAATACTAATCTGTTCCGTTTGGCCCTTGGTAGCTGATAAAACCCCTCTAATAATAATAATAATAATAATAATGAAATATATTAGCTGACAAGATGATATATTGCAGTTCTAGATTGAAAATAATTAGTTGAATACAAAATAATAATAAAAATAATAATAATAATAATGTAATGGCTTGTCAAGATGGAGTGATAAATACAAGATGGTATAAAAAGAATAATGAAAGTGGACACCCCAACAACTTGCAGAGCATGCCATGGTCAGCAGGAAACTCTTATGCACATCTTGTCTGCTTGCAGAGTCCATGCTCCATCAGGGTATATAGAAAGACATAATGGGGCGCTCCGAATTCTCTACTTCCATCTGAGAGAAGTTTATGGTATAGACAAAGAACCAGTGCTACCATATGTTCCACTATAAATTGAAGCGGTTGTTGAGAACGATAGAGCTCGCATATACTGGAACTATGCTTTTCTAACAACTCGGCAGATCCACGCAATAAAGCCAGATATAGTCCTACTGGACAAAGAGCTCAGAGAATTGATTGTTGTCGAGTTTCCGTCCCCTGCCGAAAATAATGTGGTGATGAAAAAAGAACAGAAAAGGGAAAAATACAGAGATTTTATGTTCGAGCTATGTGACAGAATTGAAAATTATTCCGGCATGCAGATCTCTGGCAGAATCTTTTTTGATAATGCATAATGCAGAAAGCAGTGTTACTCGGGTCACTTCGAGTCATCAGGTCCCATGAACTATAGGGGCCGCTTGCAGCTCATCTCTTTTGTTAAGGGACGCTGTAAGGGCAGGATGAAGAACTACTCCAAGGAATGTGTGAGAGATTTTTTTAGTGAGTAACCAGCAACATCCGGAGTCTCACACACCCTGAGAATGTGCGCGGAATACTCTCAGGGTACTCTATAAAATATTTTTCCTCTCACAAGGACGTAAAAAAAATTAATAATAATAATCTTTATTGTACGTATGACTTATAGTAATCGATATAAATATAATAAAAATGTATTAAAAATGATCAGTTTTTATACATCAAATAGAATATGCAATGTAAATACACTCGATAATGTAACATTCACAGACGAAAGACATAATATGAAAAAAATAATCAGGACAAGTATTCGGAAACTGAGTAGAATGCTCTATTCAAAAGAAAATCCTTTATTGCTGTTTTGAATCTGGGCATGGTCAAATTCCTCAGATGTACAGGTAACTTGTTGTATATTACGATGGAAGAGCACTTTGGGCATCTCTCTTAAAATGAAGTGATGTCTGGTGGTCGACATAACATTTGCATTCCTTGTGCAATACCTGCTATGATCACCCAATTTCTCGAATTCGTGGTTATGCTTCTTGGCATGTAATGCAGCTTTCAGTATAAAGATACTCGGGAATGTGAGCAGTCTGTTCTCAATGAAGTACCCCCTACAGGAGTCTCTCGGTTGAAGCCCAAAAAGCAACCGCACAAATCTCTTCGAGGATACAAAAACTCTTCGCCATCCCACCGAGCAACCTCATTGGAGCACTCCAGAGGACAGATGATAGTAAGTCAAACTGTAGTATATACCCATCAGATCCACTAGGTTCAAAACAGATTTAATCTGCAAAATAGCAAAATATATGCCATTCTTAATCTCTGACCCTTCCCTGAGGATGTAGAACGTCCAAAGAATCTATTTATCTTTATCTCACGATTTTTTCCATGTCTTGGACGAAATGTAGCAAAACAATCAATAACAAAAATTGCGTAAATTTTATAAACATAAAAACATTTAAAATCATAAATTAACTAATGTAAAACACTTCGATTGTTTCCACTAGAATTGCTTTATTTACTCGACATATATGTTTCGGACTATTAACCTATTATAAAAATGAAGGACACCCTACTGCGTAGCACTAGGAATGATAAAACCCCTCGGCGCATGTGCATGTCGTCAATATTTTTTGAATGTACCTATTATATAAATTAAAAATAACAATGAAAGTCGATATTACGAATGAAATGAAGGAAAATTGCAATAAATGTATTAATAAGTCGATATTACGAATAAAATCCGTGAAAATTTAGCAAAAAAATTCATTGTTTGACTGTCGAATTTGAATATCCTATCCCGGCTCATTTTGCTGCAAATTATGAATCAAATTGATAAGATATCTCTATGGATGGGAAGCAGACACAGACGCAGAATCAAGCTTAAGCTATCAACGTCGCTTGGTTACCGTGGCACACAGAGCACTTCGACGCATGTTTTGTAGGACTTCGTACATATCGACCTTGGCGCATGCGCATGTCGTAATGTCTATCTAAAAAACGCTATAATTTTTTATTCTTCGTTGGTAAAAATTGGGAATTCAAATTTCCTAATGAAATCATATGTGTTTTATCGATATCCTTCGGAATTTCTAAAATCGGACCAGATCCCAACTTTTTGTCGTGAGACTATAACCCCTTTAGCTTCGGCTCGGGGTAAAAATGCAATAATCTTTCTATTTATATACTGCTTTAATGAGAGGGAATATCCTAAGGTCTATTTGGTCATCAAAGATCGGTAACTGGCGAACGTAATCTCTAGAGCTTTTAAAAGGTCAATCCTTTTTAAATTGTTCAATGAATTCAAAATCCTTATTATTATAAATATAAAATGATTATTCTTCATGTAATGTCCTGAAATTCCAGTGACATTCTTACTTTGGATGATTGATTTTTTATGTTAACGTTATTGAACAGATTATATTAAGTTGAAGCATTTCAATAAAGTCTTGGCTGTATTTTGGTACATTTTCGGTAACCATCATATTAAACACTGTTTGAGTATTTCGGTTGAAAGTAAAATTGTACACATTGAAATTGAAATACCCATCTGAAGAACTAATACCAACACTTGATGTTAGTCAATGTTGACATACATATATTGAGGTGAGTATCCATTGAACCCTTGTTTTCCCGTTGGCTGAAGAGTAATTACCTCGCATTAACATTTGACCGCGTGAATTGGCGGTCATTAATCCAATGATTATGGAGAGCTTCACCACGTGACGAGGGAAATATTAATTTTGGTTCAATTATAATGAATTATGGATGCGAAGTGAAAGATATGCATGAATGCCGTTGTTTCAAAAATAAGAACTACCAAGTGCGAAGATTTTTATTCATGCATGTGAGACACTCGTATAGTGCACTGACAAACATCTACAAATATCGTGTATATTTATATTTTCATTGTATTATTGAAGAATATTCTGTTTTTTGCGGAAAATATCAGATTATTGCACTGTATGGTTCGTCAACAGTGAAGTCTGGGAGAAAAAAATACTACCTCGGTAACGGAGATCTAGATCTACTCAAGCATCGTTTTAATGGTTCTTTGTATCGTTGATATTCCTAAATACTTTTTATATGCAAGAAATTCATATTTTTAAGTTTGAACATTCTGTTTCCAACGGTGAGGGTAGTTTCCAAATCAGAAACGAAATATAACATTGAGGAGCATTGAGGAACACTTTTGTTGCTGTTCGTAATTCCGAAAATGTTCCAAAATGTTCCGAAATATTTCTTGAAATTTATTTATGTTTCGGCAACAAATGTTGACTGTTTCTACTTATCATCCTTCAAGCTGATATTCCACTGGAGAAACATTCTTGTTGCTGTTGCGTGTTCCCGTAAATGTTCCAAAATGTTCCTTGAAATTTCTCAATTTTTCGGCAAAAAATATTGACTGTTCCTACTTGTCGCCGGTTTCCATTTTGAGCGGTAAACTTCAAAAGAAATTAGGACACATGTGTAAAAAAATCTGTGTTTCTATCGCAGTGGAAACGTATCGAGAACGCAACTAGTAAACATTCGTGTCGCAGATTTTCAATGTGCAGTGAAGTACGAAAACAAATAAATATATAGCTACGTTTCCACCCGAGGAATATTGTGGAACATTTTTGTTGCTGTTAATTGTTTCCGTCAATGTTCCAAAATATTCCTAAATTTTCCTTAACCCTTCAGTACCCGTATTCGGTCTGGGAGACCGATGAGTTACCGAACCAAACATTTTGAATCGGCCGAAAGGCCGACATAACTATCCTTTCTTGTAGCTTCATGAATCGGATTGCTCCATATCAGTGTTGCACGATATCCGGATACTCTTAGCAGTTTGTGTTTTATCTATAGATTCGGTTTGCGAGACCGAAACGAGTAATTGAGTTTTGAAATTATTGAATTGAAAATAGCGGTGTGTATTTAGAAAAGTGACTATATTTTCAGTTTCTCTAGTTTATTTTTATTTTTGTTGTCGCACTATTGAATCTGAATATATAACTTCATTGAAAAATTTATTTTCAATTTGACTCATAGGAGATTATGAAAGAGAGCAGGAGAAACTTGATGGAAGATGCTTAGAATGAAACAGATCGATAAATATTTTGATGAAATGCCGGAATCTGAAGAAGAATGTAAACTAGTGTCGTACATACCAAGAAGAAACAAGAATGTCCTGTTGATATCAAGTTTACACCACGACGATGCCATCGATTCAGAGACAGGCAAGCCAGAAACCATAACTAAAAATAACAGGACAAAAAGTGGGTTTGATATAGTGAATCAATTGTGCAGTAATTATAATTGTTTTCATAGTACTCGACGATGGCCAATGGTGATTTTCTCCTCAAGCCTGAATATTGCAGCAATTAATTCATATGTGCTGTATATATCGAATAATTCCAATAAACAAATTGCACGTAGAAATTTCATAGGAAAACTTCCGATGGAGTTGATCAAACCATATCTACTACAACTCTTGAGCTTTCAGAGAATTTCTCGACCAATGAAATTCTGTATTCGAGAAATTTGTGGTCTCGAGGAATCAGTGGATACGTTGGAGCACCATTACAAGAAAGACGCAGATGCTACTACTGTGACAGCAAGAGAAACAAAAAAACTCGCTATTTCTGCAAGAATTGTAACAGATTCATGATCTTAGAACATATAACAATAGTGTGTGATTGTTGTTATCAAAAATTTACATTTGATTGAATATCATTTCAATCATTCAAGATATATTTCAGTAAATAATGTTGCTTTAAAATTATTGTCCAATGAGTCTTTTTTATTGTTGTGTTTAGCTTTATTATATTTGTTTTCAATCCGAATATATTTTAAAATACATCATTTTTGTATTTAGTACCTTTTCAATAGAATATTACAATTTTTTTTCGAACAAGCCTTCTTCGGTCCCAGAGACCGAAACGGGCTCTACAGTCTGGTGAATTTAAACGGGTACTGGAGGGTTAAAGTTTCTTTGTGTTTCGGCAACAAATGTTTTTTCTACTCAATAATATGCAACTATTGACAATTTTAGTGGCTTCAGTGGAAAAAGGAAGTTCACGTATGTTGCCATAAGTTTCTACTTTTGGCAACAAGGAGAAACATTCAGAAACATTCACACATTCAACATTCAAACATTACATTACTATGTATATTATGTATTCTACTAGCTAAATCATGTGTAAACAAATCCGTGTTGCTATCGCAGTTGAAACATATCGAGAACGCAACTAGTGAACATTCGTGTCGCGGATTTTCATTGTGCAGTGAAGTACGAAAACGAATAAATATATTGCTACGATTCCACCGAAGGAACATTTTTGTTGCTGTTGCTTGTTTCCGTGAATGTTCCAAAATGTTCTTTGAAATTTCTTTAGGTTTCGGCAACAAATGTTAATTGATTTCACTAAACAATGTGCAACTAGTGACAATTTTACTAGCTTCAGTGAAAACAAGAAATTTAAATATGTTGTTGCCATAAGTTTCTACCTATGGCAACAAAAAGAATTATTTAGTAACAAAATTTTCCTCAATGTTCCTACGGTAGAACCGTAGCTTTAATTTGCGTATGAAGTGAAGGAAAAAAAACAAGAATGATTCATTTTATCGGTTAAAATAAAATCTGTTATCCTATTTCTTCACAGAGTATATTATTCTTGCGTATGAATTTTTATTTTTTTCAAGTGAGAATATTAGGTGAGATATTCTTAATAGCAGCAATAAAATACGCCATGATTTGCAAAATTTCTGATTATTTCAATGAAAGTCTCCAAGATGAACACTATAATTTTCTAACAAAGTTCCAGGAAATAACAGACCCAGACGAAAGATTGGTACTTTTGTGGGTGCCTGAGCGACGTAAAGTGATTTATGAGCTGTCGTAAACCTGTAATAAAAACTACATCCTAGTTGGAAAGCTTCATATATGGGTGGATCACTCGTATTGGTCCAGAACAGAATTATAATGGTATTTTGCCTTTTACACTCATACTTATATATACATATATTTTATATATAAACATATAAATATATATATATATATATATATATATATATATATATATATATATATATATATAATTAGGATAATAATATTTGGGTATAACAGCAAGCAAAACGTGTACTCTTATAACACTATATTTCCTTTTTTAATTGTTAGCAGTGACCAATCTGTGAACTTTAATTATCATGTTTTCACATTGAATTTTTCTTGTTTGATGCTGTTCTATGTCTACTTTCTTGATCAAGATGGCTGGTCGCGTCTCTTTTTAAGTCAATATGTAATGACGAAGTAGATAATTATATTCTTTAAATTTTCAACTTAACTTAACTTCAACGATGTTTATTTCCTCTAAATTAATTGTGGTTTGTTTTATTTTATTGTGACCATTTAACTTATAATGTTAGTTGATGACATCACAGTGTGTGTTTCTCGATCAATAATGTTTTATAGAAATCAATAATGCTGTATCTCGATTTTTACATCTTTTGCAATCATTCTCAAAGACACAGTGAGTAGGGTTACGGTTGACCGTTATAGAGCAACTTTTGATTTTCTTTTGTGCTTATGTTGTAGCTTCCCTGAAGATTACAATAATCATTGTCGAAATATCGGAAATATAGTGTTATAAGAGTACACGTTTTGCTTGCTGCTATACCCAAATATTATTATCCTAATTGCATCCTAACTAGTCAGCAAAGACTACCCTTCTTCTATATATATATATATATATATATATATATATATATATATATATATATATATATATATATATATATATATATATATATTGAATTCAATTGGCATTTACTTGGTGAAAGAAATAAAAAACTAACTTTTCACAGGTTGAAATATACAAAAATAATGGTTATCCACCCAATATGATTGACAGCCTCAATCAGAGGAAAAAATGCAAAACGGTAATTTCAGAAGTTTACCCATTTATACTCGAGGAAAGTAGAGTATTTAACTGTTTAACATACTTGGGCAAACCTTCCGAAAACCTGAAATTGTTTTTTCATAAACAAAATTTCAAAATTTCATATAAAACCAACAATAGCATTGGAAAATTGATTGAAAACAACAAATCAAAAATTCATAGAGATCAACGTACTGGTGTTTATAGACTCGACTGTAACGATTGTGAAAAATTCTATATAGGACGTACAATTAGAAATTTCAAAACTCGAATACACGAACACCAACGTAGCTATATTAAGCAGAAAACTGACTCTAATTATGCGTGCCATCTTATTCAAGAAAACCATACCATTAATCACAATTATAATATAGGCATTACAATTAAAAAATAGTATCCATAAAACCAACTGTTGGGAATCCCTATACATCCATAAATATAAAAGTTCCGACCAGATTGAAGTCAACCCTTCTCCTCTCCTTAATCTGTTCAATGTACCTACTAATAGCTCTGAATGAATTGCTTATTGCTATTTAGTTTCTCTAGGAACCCCTCTGTTATATTCAATTCTCATATAAATAGATTGTTTTGTAATACTATAGTTTAGTACGAGATGAAGTCAATGTTATGACGAAACGCGTTTACTCAATAGATTTTAATTCAACCTGTGAAAAGTTAGTTTTCTATTCCTTTATAAAGTTATATTTATATATATATATATATATATATATATATATATATATATATATATATATATATATATATATATATATATATATATATGTATATATATATATATATATATATATATATATATTTATTTATTTATTTATTTATATGTTGAATTATTTCAGTTTATATGCTTTTTGATATGGTCTGCATTTAAGTTTTTCTTTTACCGGAAATGAAAAAACACCACATTACCGGAAAACAAGATATGCTCTGTTTATGGCTAAGTTGTTATAGCCGAAAGAAATATGCGGAAGTGGTTTGCTAGGTTTAATGCTGGTGATTGCAACTTAAAGATACGACACGTAAATTAGCAGAAATTTTGAATATGCAACATCCACCATCCACGAATATTTTTTGAAGTTTGGCTACCATGAGACGTAATTTTTGAAGCAGTAGTATCGAAAGATGAAAAAATGGTTTCTTTATAATAATGCTGAGCGAAAAAGATCTTTAGAAAAATGAAATGAACTACCCCAAAGAAGTTCATGCTCAGTGCAGTGGGGTAGCCAGGGTTTTTTTTGGGGTCCAGCGACTGTTATACTGTTATACGATATATATATATATATATATATATATATATATATATATATATATATATATATATATATATATATATATATATATATATATCTTTGTGCATTTCGACTGGGGATGAAGCGCTAACCCAGAAAAGGACATAATAAATTCAGCAAAAGCTCTAGAGGGGTCTAAATGTTAGAATTTGAAAATTAAATATCGAATGAAAATGAAAATCAAGTATACTGCCACATACATCAACTAAACGAAATTGAGAGAAATTATTACCGTACAATTTGTGTATAATGCAATTGATATTATTAATTATTTCATGAAAAACTAGAAAAGTTACTTGAATTTACATCACATAGGAAATACATGTACTATTTATAGACAAAGAATCCAAGGGCAATAATTTAACATAGTATATTTCATTATTCGCAAAACTGTTATTTCAGAATTATTCTCTTATTAACTGATTGACTATCCACTATCCACCTTCCGGAGAAGCGGAACTTTGGCCATGGGCAAGCCGCTGGGCCTCTGCTACAGGACGCGGTTGACGTTACCCACTAGGTCACCCGGAGGACCCTCGGCGGAGTGTGTTATCTATAAATTGTTGATAATTTATTATCAACAATATACGGATCGACCCACTCCTCGGACTGTGACAGAATAATTTTGGAAATTGAATCTTTTCAACGCAATGCTTATTACTGATTAAAGGTATCTCAATTTGTTCAGCATAATCTTGCTTTTGCTATTGGCAAGTGAAATTTTTCTACAAGCCTACATTCTCGAGCCCGAAACGCATCAGGTTCCCCTGATCTCCTCGCTAGGTACTCCCCTGGCACTGTGTCTGATAGGATTGGAAAGGGAGCTTTTATCCAACCACGAGACGAATCAGAGAAATTTTATTGTTCAAACTTTTTGATAATTATTAGGAATAACAGGCTTTGTGAATCTCAAAAAACTCGATTTTATTAAAAAGTTTACGTTTCGCCACGACATTCGTGGCTTTTTCAAAACTTTTGAAATATTGAAATTTCTTTGACATTTATTGATTTGAAAAACTTTGAAAAGTTAAAAATGACTACTATGTTTCATCAAAATTTTTATTACGGCTATGGCCGTCTTCAGTTACTAATTACGTGCTATTTAGTCCAATATCAACAGTCAGGTCTGATGACATTAGATGGAAAGGGAACCCACGTAATGTACAAAATAGGTTTAAAATATTTGATTGTTGGATCTTTAAACATATATAATACATTATATAATGATGAATTGAATCTTAGATTGATGTGATTATATACGACAATCAAATTTATACTAGTGAGAATTTCTAATACCAACTCATCTTATGTTAGTTTCACTTGATTAGTCAATACTTCAAGCATCATTTAGATAATTCATTTACACCTCAATTTTAGTTGTAATCCTTCAAACAATGAATATCTAATGAACACATTTCGTGCCTGGTAAGAATTTGATTCAATCATTTGCACACAGTTCAATCGATAGAATCTAAACAATCATTATAGCAATTATCGAATTATTTATCACAGAGGGAACAAATTTTCATTATTCAATTAAATTCGCTTCTTCATGGTCGACCTATTCCACTAACCACGAACAAAAACAAATATACTTAGGAAACGGTCAAGGCCCACTTCGAGATAATCAAGTGTTATTAGGTGAGTTAGGTACTTCAATTTTGAAATTGAATTCAAAGGTTTTGTTGAATTTATATGCAAATTGACTACCATCGCAACTGCAACTTCCTCACTATGATGCCAATTCGATGTTAAAACAAAGTATTCAAAAGATGAACAAATAATAAGTAATTGCTAGTTCGTGGCTATGAATAAACAAGGTATGGAAATTCAAGATGAAATTCTTATATGTGAATTGTTATCAAATGAGTGTATCCCTCTCATTTGAATGGTTTGCAATTATTGTTGACCAATAAATACCTAGATTTGATTTAATACTAGATGCCCGGCCAAGAATTTCTGCAAGACGTCCCTGTAATTTCTCGCTATTGTTAAGCAAAAAGCGCTTGCAAATCTACCTGGTAGTTAATTATTGTGCTCAAAAATGCGAATTTTAATACTTTTTGTGAGCTCTGTTTGTGCGAGAGAAGCTTTTCTTGCTTAAAACGGGTGAAAAATTATCTAAGATCTACCTTGAGCCAAGAAAAGCTAAATGCCTCAGCACTTTTGTGTATAGAGTCAGAAGTAATGAACAAGATTTCATACGACGATATGATTGATGATTTTGCGAATGAAAATTGCGCAAAAAGACATTGTAAAACTTCCATAACTTCATTAATTGAATTTCATTACCAGATAATTGAATATATTGTGTTTAAACTATATAAGCAATCACAATAAAAATTGTTTAATTACGTTTATCGAATGTACATTATTGAGTAAGTAGAATTAACGTATACCTTACCCCGCCTTTTCAGTAGTACTAGTACATGATTGAGCTTTTATTATCTCAGAAATATACCCAAAAAATATTTCTTGTGCAATCTTACCTAAATCGTTGGAATGTAAAAATAATTTAGAAACTGACACATCGATACCCTAGTTCACAATCATACTAATTACAAAAAAAACTTGGTGTAATTAGGACGATAGTGCACAAATCATAAAGTTACAATTGCATTGACAAAAAAATTGTAATTAATATGATTGTGAACTAGGATATCGAATTGTAGAGGTCGGTAAGGGCGGCAAAATTTGAATAGCCTACTAGCGGAAAGTATCTGAATCCTCCACTGACTCACTCACTTAGTTATCTGAAGATTTTTCATCCCAAATTTTCAACTATTTCGTACATTTTTTCAAACATTTTCTACATTCCTACAAATCTTCTCCTGACAATTACAAACACAAGTAAAATTAGCCAAATAGGTGCAGCCGTTCTGAAGTGATATCCTCACATACATTCAGCAATTAGATTTTTCCATGTGCTCTCAGATTCTAGGACATACTTAAATTTGATCACTTTTCATTGGAAATCACGGAAAACTTCATACTTTTTCGAAGAATTTCAATAACCAAGGTGAGAGAGGTTAATATATTTATTTACCTATGCAACTAATTGAAAAGTTGATAAAAAAAACCAATAAACAAGGATACCTAAATGAGAAACAATATACTTAGTTTTTATTGCTTTTTTCATGAATGAAACTATACCTAACAAAAAATCAGGAGTTGATAAACTTATGCGTAATGAGTGCTGTAACAGTTGTAACACAGGGCAAACAGACAGAAATTTTGCCACTAGATTTACAGAACATCAATATTCCTTCAAATTGAATAAAGAAAACTCGAATTTTCCACGACATTTTCTAGAGTTAGGTAACACATTTCCAGAAATAAAATTATTTATTACTGGAAATGTGTTAATAGAATTAATAAAAATTTTACATATATGTGAAAAACGAAATATTTTGGAATCTATAGAAATATATGAATAAAATAAAAATAACTCAATTTGTGAAATTACCAAATATAGGTACAGACTTTCTCATAACCTGATGTTTCATAAAATAATTTTATGTGAGTATTAAGTCCTTCATTTATTCAGATTAAAATACGAAATATGCAGTTATAATAATCTTCCAACCCCTCTCTTTGTATACCTGTCTATATTATTGAAACTTCTGCTTAAATATTTAGGAGTACCTACTACAAAACTGGAGTAGCAAATATTCAAATAAAAATAGCGATAAAAAACAAATTATAATATTTCTTATTTAAAGTTAAAAAGTATTATCACAAAGTAATGGATAAATCCATCCATTCAATAAACAAGCATTACATTCTTTAAACTATTTTTACAGAACATCTCATATTTTGCCGACTATTTTATTAGCAATATATCAATAAATTCTAGTCCAATCTAATGTATATTCCAATTTAATTTAATAAAAATAAATGAAGGTAGCAATGAAATTATAATTAATTAGTAATTATTTGTTTTAACGTTTTGAAAATAAACATTTTATTAATAATTATCATAAACATATAGATTAGTTATGAAATTGATCAGTACATTCAATCTTAGTAATGATTGGTTTGAGGTAACTAAATTACGACACACATGTTTGCAATTCCATTTTATGTACGATACTCTAAAACCCTGCATCGACAGTATTATTGAAACTGTTGTTGATATTGCTAGATCATTTTTAATGCTTAAATCGAATTCATCCAAAAAAAATTGTAACAGTGGTTCTAAGATTTCATCATAGAAGTTTTTTATGAAGAAAAAATTTGTTTCCTTCAATTATTCTTTGCGATCCCTGATTATCCTTACGCGGATATATAGCAGATTATTTGTGAAAATTATAAACAATTATTCACTCTATGCAATCTATAATATGCCACTCATATTTTACTCATATCATATATCCAGTATTTTATTAAAATTCACAAACACTGGTACCCAACTGACTTCATCATCGCTATCCTCAAGTTCTACTGAATCGCCTTATAATTAATAGTTCATTAATAATAAAACAACAATACACATATACGAATAGAGTTCAAAACCTAAAACACTGTCGTGACAGTCCCCTCGGACACAATTTTAGGACTATCTTTCATTCGCCGATTGTCTAAAGACTAACGTGCGATAAGCAACCGCCTTGTGTTATTCTAGAGCTATGGTGATTCAATAATATCCTATAATTTATAGTTAAGGTGTGTACCTGTAATACCCAACTTTCCTGTAAGATTATATAATGATTTATATCATTCAACTCCGATGACAAAATCAGTTATTGTCAGAGTCTGGCAGACCAATGGGCTTGTGAACTATGTATATTAGTGGTTCTATAAAACGAAGAATATGGTTTTTAGCATATGGTATTTAAATAAGGATACTCAGTGAATAGCATGTATAGGTATTAGACACTGTTGAATATATTTATTTGACCAATATATTTTAATTATAAGGAATGCATTTCATAGCAAATACTTTCACTAAATATCGTGTTTTAAGTGACTGGGTACTTAATGTATTTACTAAATTATTTTTAGTATCCGAAAAAATTCTTGTTGATTGAAATAGTACTATAGACACAATTAATTATCTTGAGCTTATTCTACCAGAGAAAGATTATTTCTTTGCTTTATGTATGAATACATGTAGAAGAAAAAATTCAAAATTGCGTTTATAGTAGTACAAAAACTTTTGATTTCAATCAAAATAAATAACATGATAGTATCTGGTTTCGAAAGGTTGTTATGTTGTATATAATGAAGACTATGCTATACAATTTCTTCAAATAACCAGTCAGTTTTTGCCGATAGATAAATTGAAAATAAGTTCTACCGAACGTAATATATGTATCTGTTTTAAATTATAAGGAAACACTCGAATCTGTCCAGCGAAAACTAAACAAAAAGCCTTCATTTTTGAAGACAAATCTATAAATCTAATAATTATGAACATGCTCTGAGTACAGATTCCTGTGGATTTCCTTACCATCTAATATTAGATCTGACTATTATTAAACTGAATAGGATGTAATTAGCAACTTAAGAAAGCCACAGTGAGAAGAAAATAATTGGAAAAGTCACGAATTTCGTGACAACTTGATTTATCAATTAAATCGATTTTCCTGATATAAGTATATATATATATATATATATATATATATATATATATATATATATATAATTATATATATATATATATATATATATATATTGATATATATATATATATATATATATATATATATATATATATATATATATATATATATATATATATATATATATATATATATATATATATATATATATATATATATACAGGGTGTCCCGAAATTAGACGTCAATATTTCGACCACATATTCTACTTCCAAAAATAGAAATAAAAGTTCATATAAACTAGGGTCCGCAACTTCTTGGTTTTTAAGATACAGGTGTTAAAGGTGAAGACCTGATGGTGATTTTTTGTGAATATTTTCGAAACCTGTGAGGGTAAATGAATAAAATTTGGTACAGATACGAAACTTTTTACGCTCTATTTAATGTACTAAAAGTTAATATTGCAATATTCTCAGGACTGGCAGGGGGGTATTGGCAATAAACTTGGCACACATTTTTTGGTGGTTGATTTTTAGTAATTTTGACTTCAAAATTTGAAAATATGAAGCTTTTTGTACAAATAAGGTATTCTTCTTATACTTCGCTAGGAAGCAGCATTTTGGTGAAAAATGCATTTCAATAATTCTTTACGAATTGATTGTTGTACCGAAATTAGACGTCAATATTCTAACCACGTATTCTACATCCAGAAATAAATATAAAAGTTCATATGAACTAGTGTCCACAACTTCTTCGTCTCAAAGGTGAAGATCCGATAACGGTTTTTTATGAATATCGTATTTGATATCACTATTCTAGTCTAATTCGAAGTGTAGTGCTGCATTTTCTGAAAAAGGTCGGCAATTCTTGGTGTTATCTTTGAAAGTGCGCAACCAATATATTCCTTTTGTATTAGAATTTGTCAAATATGAAATTTGTCATTTTAAAGCCCAAAATTTGTAGGCTCTCCCACCTCCCAATGCCCTTCTCTCCAGTTTGGGAACCATTGAACTAAACATTAGGAAAAAATTATTTGAGGTTTATTTATTCTAACATTTAGATAAGATGCTCGAAAACGTTACCCTGCTCATGATGGAATATTTGGGTAATCGCATGTGAAGCTTGCGAAACTTCAAAATGGTTTTAACTTATTTGATTCCTTGCCACACGTACTCTTTCACAGTCGTTGCCTACTTCTCTTGCGTATACTATATCTTTTATACGGCCCCAAATTTAGTAGTCTAGTGGATTTAAATCCAGCGATCGGGGTGCCCACGGAATAGGAACACCTCTTCTAATCCATTTATACGGAAATTACCCGTCTAGCCAATTTCTAATATTCACACCATACTGAACTGACTTAACGTCGTGCTCTGCCATTGCATAAACCACGTACAAAGTCATCTGATAATACAAAAGATATCTAGCAAAAAATCAATTCGTAAAGAAATATTCAATTGCATTTTTCTCGAAAATGCTGCTTCCTAGTGAATTGTGAGAAAAGTACCTTATTTGTACAAAAAGCTTCATATTTTCAAACTTTGAAGTCATAATTATCGAAAATTAACCACCAAAAAATTTGGACCAAAATTTTCTGCACTACGCACTCCTGAAAATATTACAATACTAACTTTAATAAATTAAATAGAGCGTAAAAAGTTTCGTAATTGTACCAAATTTCATCCGAACACTTTCAGAGGTTTGGAAAATATTTACAAAAAACCACCATCAGTACTTCACCTTTAACAACCTGTATCTTAAAAACGAAGAAGTTGGGGACCCTAGTTTATATGAACTTTTATCTCTATTTTAAGAAGTAGAATACATGGTTGAAATATTGACGTCTAATTTCGGGACACTCTGTATATATATATATATATATATATATATATATATATATATTATATATATATATATATATATATATATATATATATATATATATATATATATAAAAATATATATATTTATATATATATATATATATATATATATATATATATATATATATATATATATATATAATTTGGAATTTTTCAACCAATCAAATGAGCAAATTAATCATTTAAAATTTTTCTGGTAGTTTTGTGGCAACTTTGCATTCATCTATCTTTCATACCTACGATTTCTGATATAAATAATGTTGTAACGGATAATTATAAACTGTATTTTATTGCATTCGTCCTTGACGGCTGGTAGCTTGCGTAATTGTTGCAGGCATATAAATAACGAAAACAATTTCGAGAATATAAATATTCAAGGTGTCAACCACCTACTTCCACCCATTTTGAAAAAATAATCTTGACGTTCCCTCACAATATAATTTTCTCTCTCAGACTCATGAGTCATCATTTGCGGTCTACGAAAAATAACTGAGTATTTCACAATTAGAAAATTATAATAACTAATTTTCATTGTACTTTTCTAATTATTTTCGACGTCGAAGTGGGCGTTTTCCCATTTGTGATTATGATGGTAATTATGAAGAATTAACTGTGGTTGATATATCTGGTAGGTAGATAGGTACTTAGTTCAGAACAATTATCTCATAGATTTGAAGAGTTGAATAAAATATGATAATACTGAGATTTCCGCTTTGAACAGATGATATTCAGTGAACTCTAGGATTTGATGATGACGATGAACTAGGAGAATATAAAGGTGCGTTTCCATCGAAATTATTGGCAACTTTAGTGTTTGCAACTCTTCAAGAAAATGACCAACTTTTGTTGAATTTGAGAAATGTTGCAGTTGACAACAAGCTGTCTCCACCATCGGGAATGTCTCCGACCGACGATGATATGCAAGCAGCCGTAGTAGGTATTTATTATTTTGTGCAAAAATGAATATTGGGTACGGCCAAATCCCAACAAAACGCAACTAAGCGCTTTTCACTTTAACACGCATAGAGCGAAAAAGAAACTGAAGGTCACTTGGGAAGGAAACGAACTTGAATACACAGAGACCCCTAAGTATCTTGGCGGAATCCTGGATAGAACCCTGTCCTATAAACACTATTGCCGCAAAACAAGACAGAACGTTGAAGCAAGAAATAACTTTCTGCGCAAACTTTCAAGCAGTACCTAAATTGGGCGCAAATCCAGACGTTGCCAGAACAACAGCAAGGGCGCTATGCTTCTCAACGGGGGAATATGCAATCCCGGTGTGGAGCCGCCTAACGCATGCTACTGAGGTGGATAGAGCCCTCAACCAAACATGCAGAAATGCAATGGGATGCATGAGAGCGATGCCAGTAGATCAGCTCTACAGAGCTGCCAGTTTCGAAACACCATATCATCGCAGAGCAGCAGCCGAACACGTCGAACGCTTTAAGCAAATATTTGATGAACGCCACATGCTATATGGACAGGAGCACTAGTAAAAGATACTTAAATCCAGTAGAAAGCTTCCTTGGATACGTGAGTCTTGATCCTCCACAACATTTCCCGATTTTCGGAAACTCCCCATCAGGTCATGAACAGGACTGGTCAACCTGGAGAACATTGAACAGAATGAGAACAGAAGTAGCACCTGTGAAAGCTAATGAAATCAAGTGGGGTGATGCCCTGTCCGAATGCGGAGAATTACAGACCATGGGCCATCTGTTGATATGTCGGCAATGCCCAGTAACGTGTACCCTCGGCGACCTCTGGAAAAAGGAAAGAAAAGTAAATGGAGGAATTGAACTATTAAATACTTTGAGAAGAGATGACCCGACTTGTCATTTTTAACTTTCTTTTTCTCTCTGAAAAACTGTGCCATCAAATTCTTTATTTTCCTTTGTATTTCAATTTGGTGTAGCCCCATTGCATGACTGATAACTTTCCATGCATCCTTTATTATATTTTTATTTTATAATTTTCATCAGTTGAGTCCCATAGTACACTTTGTAAATGATATAAATCAATTAACGTGTCGGTTGATTCGTTTGTCCACGTGAGAGATGTGTTTCTGTTTCCAACAAATTTTCCCAACTGAAAGTGAATCCACGGAACAAAAAAATATCTGCAACAAGCGTATTCTTTCGATTGTCACCGCCAAAAATATAAACAAGGTTTCCAACATTTGTTTACAACTTTTGTTGCTTACACGTGGTATTTACAGAAACTTTTGTCACCAACAAGTGTTGTCAACACAAAAGTTGGCAACTTCTCTTTGGTGGATACCCACCATTATAATTTCAGTTTGTGGGATTCTTTAGTGAATTTAATCTTTATTAGCAAGCAACAAGATTATAACAATGGAAACTATGGTTTTAAGATTTTTGACAATGCCTGAATTAATTTAAAATTTTATCTCATGATACAGTAGATATGTTTGAACATTCAGTTTTATCGAATAAAGGTTTTATTCACTTTTCGGACTAAAACTAGTTTACTGGATTTTCTCAAGAATTATTCTTTGTACTAAACATTGAACATAAGGATAAACTATCGTTTGATTTTGTTTTCGCTAGTTTTGTGTTGGAATTAACGCAGTATGTTACAAACGTTGATTAATATTTAAAACTGAACTATCTCTTATGTTTTATGGTATGATTGTCCATTTTCAGAATGTCGAATCTTTGAAAACTGGTTTTTAAAAATGATTATCAAAAATTTGTTGTCGAATCAATTGATATTATTTTATTATTAAGATAACCTATTTCATATAAATGATAACTGAAATTTCAAATGGTATTATAGGACATGTGCTACAACTGGTTTTCAGGAAAATAACAAATTGATTATTCGAACTTTCTTTCTTTAAATTTGATATTGAATAATTCAAGCCAGCTAGGTCTCCTGATTTTAGTTCAATAAACTTTCTTCGGGGACATCTGAAATTGGTGTTTTTGTGTGAGTCAACCCAAACATTTTGGATCTTGACATTTTTCACGGATTCAGAGTCAGTGTCAAAAGGGCTTTCATACGATGTATCAAATGCACTATAAACCATTTGAAATGTCAAAGTTGTTATCTAAATCTTCGAAGAGGTGGAAACTACGAAACAAGTTATATGAATCAAATTAAAAATCTACCTGTTTTTGGGAGTTTTTTCAAATATTCATGATAAACGAAATATTCATGTAGAAAGTTCTATCTGGGACATCCTGTATGATGATGATATAATTTCATTGAATAGAGAATCATTTTGTCGAATATGAAAAATTAACTTGCCTTCTCATTTTATCTAATTCTTGATTACTTATACATATAATTATCCAAGGAAATGAAAATTATATATAATTCAACATTTATACGTATATTAAGCAGTTGATTGTAATCAAATCTTGTGAAATGGTGTTAATATTATAATAAACAATAATATCCTTCTCCTCTTATAACTTCTTACTCTTATATTCCTCCCCTATAATAGCTGTGAATTTATTGAGACCCGTCTCTGTTATTTTCCAGAGCCGATGCAAGATAAAGGAAGGGTAATTACGCGAAATATTTCAAACGCCATTCTAAATCATCTACGCACATTACTTAAACAATCTGATAAGGGAGCAAGGAATGCAAGTACGTAAATAAATCTATAGTCGTTCATGAAGTTGTACTACAATTCCATTGATATGAACCTTTATTTGAGATTGTGAATATTCACTGAAAATGTCACCACAGAGCCGATCTTCTGATTCATTTAAAAAAGTTATGATCCTACTGAGAATATTATCTTTTGATTAATACCGTAAAAACTCCTCTGAAGACTAAGACACTAATTCATTTGTTTATGCCCCAAAGGTTAATATATATAAAATATGTTGTTGCCAAATGATTATCATAAATATTTGATATCATTAATAACATTTAAACAGAAAATATAGACAGCTATGTATTCAAAATGTTGGAAATATACAGTTACTCCTGAATTTGTATGCTAAATAGAATGATGATTTATTTCAAGGATATTTTGATAATAAACTTATTTCATTGGCTCTTTATATTGAAATATATATATATATATATATATATATATATATAGATATATACATATATATATATATATATATATATATATATATATATATATATATACATCAAAATAAAAAGGGAATAGAAAAATTATTAGAAATAAAAACAACTCAGATATATATATATATATATATATATATATATATATATATATATATATATATATATATATATATATATATATATATATATATATATATATATATATATATATATATATATACATATATATATATATATATATATATATATATATATATATATATATATATATATTTATATATATGGAGTGGAGGTAGAAATAAATTTTTTTCCAAATAGTCGGGTGGTTTGCAAGTAATCATAAGTTCTTGCTATTCATGATAAGGATTCAAAAAATTGTACTGAGCATACATGCACCGGATTATCTAACAGTGATGTGGAAGGAATGATTCAATTTGCAGCATTTTTTCTGTGTTTTATGTTTCAGAAAGTCACGAAATTCATGACAAAATATTGACTGTTCCATAAAGTATATAAGAACGATTTGTGATCAATTATATATATATATATATATATATATATATATATATATATATATATATATATATAAAAATATAGATATATATATATATATAAATATATATATATATATATATATATATATATATATATATATATATATATATATATATATATATAGATCACAAATAGTTCTACTGGAGGTATAAAATGGATTTAAAAGGGACTACCGAACCTAGTTGTTGGCGTTCGATACATTGCAATAGTTATTTGCGGGGAAAATACGACTGAAAAATGCGTTGATGTATTAAAACGTATATCCGATCAACAAATAGCAGGTACGTTTTGGCCGCGATTTTGAAGACTCCGGCCAATATGCTGATTAATACGGTAGTTCGGTCGTTCAATCCAGGGCTGTAATTCAATTGTCCAAGAACTTGATGTGTTGATACGTTAACACGGCAAAGATTCTGGTACGAGAGAGTGAAATGTAGATCTCGTGTACAAGAAATCGTTCGTTCTTCACATACTTTCGACGTGATTCGACTCCGACAATGCCATTTTCCCTTTCAAAAATACACATTTGAGAGTATAACACTGCATCTAAACTGGATTTCAAATAGTATCAAAAAAACTGCCATAATTATTGCCTCGCTTCGTTGCACGGAGCATGGAATACTTTAGCGTAGATATCCGATATGAGAACTAACAAATATGTACGATATATCTTTGCGGCTGATTACGGTAGCAGGCAAATAAAAAGTAAAGAGAGCAGCGATGGATGTGGATGTGAGAGGATGAGATGGGGATAGCTGTGATCTCGAGAGGGCCGCAATTAGAACGTACGCGCCATGCAAGGTCCTCCAAGGTCGGAATTATACAGCTGTTCTGAAAACAAACAGTAGTAGGGTAAGCTACATTTCCGGCCTACTCTAGTTAACTGATATAACTCTCAAAGTATTACTCTAATTGATATTTCACTTAGGTATAACTCCATAAAAAAATCGTTGAATTTTTAATGCTAATGATGTTCATTATTTATTGCTATTGTTGTAATCTTTATACAACTTTGTACCCATTTTAGAATATATTGCGTGCACAGAGGAGTGAGAGATTTATATAGTTAAAGTTAACAAATAGAAGGAGTGTAGATATATATATATATATATATATATATATATATATATATATATATATATATATATATATATATATATATATATATATATATATATATATATATATATATATATATATATATATATATATATATATGAATGCGCATTTAAAAATTCAAGCGATTCAGAAAACATCAACGCGGCGTTCATCCGGAGTGTGCATTCAAAAACGTAGGTATTATTGCATCCACAATAAACGTTATTGGTTGTATATATATATACGTACGAGCTCGTATGCAACTTCGATGTGCATCAAGCGTTGGTTGTGCTGAGATTTTCCTTTCTTATTTTCAAATTTTTCATTTTTTTTTCAGTTCTCTTATTTTTTATTTGTTTATATTTATTATATGAGAGATTTTAAGGTTTTTTGTGTTTTTCCTAATAATATTAGTTTCGAGTGAAAGTGTGAAATTATATGTAGTTGAAAATTTACTACAGTGAAAATACAGAGAAAGTGATAGGCTGGAAAGATTAAAATTCATAATGAAATATGGGAAAAATTAAGAGAATTCGAGGCCTGATATCGTCAACTTTACTGCTTTTTGTTCATCTATTTTGATTTGATTTAATTGTATTTGTAAAATTGCTATTCTAAATCAACTTTATTTGTTTGAGTGATATGAAACTATTGATTCGAGCTTTTTTATGTAGAAAGTTTATAATCGGCCAGATATGACGGGCAATTATCAATAAACATACTTCGAAACTTTTTATTGATGATTCTTCATCCAACTGTGAAATTATTCGACATTTTAATTATTTCTGAAAGATCTTTGGACAAAATATGTTTAAAATTTCACGAAAAACATTTATTTAGTAGTATTATACATGAATTCAATGAGAAATCATAATTTTTCATATAATCAAATAAGGATTTCATAATAAAACACCATCAATCATAATATAACTCAAGATGTATTAATAATGAATATAAAAAGAAAAACTTCTTCATTTCGTGTGTATTTTTATTATAACTTACTTCAATCTAATAACCATCATATACATAAATTTGTAACTCCATCATTTCACTTAATCTTCCATGAATTTGTCATCTTCTAAGATCGGAGAAAACATCTTTATCGTACCACATATCATTGTAAAAATGTCTTCTAATAATACCAATAAATGTTCAGGCAACACCAGATCCAACAATTTTAAATGTTTTGGCCGCATCATCTGAAATTTTCATTAATAATGGGAACTAATCTGAGTTTTAATCAATTCTTTTGTAAAATGCAAAGAACACACCGTCATTCTCGGAGTTGTGTGATTCTTTTTCAGATTGACTTTCTACACTTTCAATAAATCAATCTTTTCCTTTTCTCCAAAATGATTTTCTCTCAATAATAGTTATTTTTGTATCTAGTGCGCGAAATGCTACTTTAGTGATCGAGAACTGATTTTTTTTAATGAGGCGCATCCGAGTTAAAAAAAATAGTCGAGCTCACGAAAGTATTTCGCGCATGAGATGCAAACAAAATTTTTTCTACAAACGACGAAAATATTGTTCTAAAATAAGTAACATGCTCAGCTTAATATGAAAAATAGTAAAAATTAAATAATGAGAAAACAACTTGTCTAAAAACCACAAAATGAAAATAACTTTTTATTCGACTAGTTTCGCCTGTTATACATGTATTCAGTCTTGATAATGCTGTAACAGGTGAAACTAGTCGAATAAAAAGTTATTTTCATTTTGTGGTTTTTAGACAAGTTGTTTTCTTATTATTTAATTTTTAATATAAATATGAACTACCACAGAGTTGATTCATCGTCCATCGAATTTATGAAAAATAGTATTGAACTGGCTTAAACTGTTTTTCCAAATCAAGTAATTACTGTAACTATGGAAATAAAATGGCATTTGTTGACAATTATTTCAAAGTGACAGCTCTTGATAATTATTTTGGAGTGACTTTTTATTCGCGTCAATTTCGTGCGTGATATTTATAACTGTAAAATAATGGAAATTTCCAGCAACGATGAAGTAAGCAGTACCTAACTTGACAGATGCGGCCAATTCAGTAATTTCAAAACTTTTACCGGAGGAATCGAGGCGCCAGTATGAAAATGCATATCAGCAATTTAAAGAGTGGTGTGAAGCAAATAAAGCCAGAAAAATATCCGAAAATGTGCTGTTGGCATATTTTGCAGAGAAGTCTAAGAAGCTGAAGTCTTCCACGTTATGGGCAATATATTCTATGTTGAAAGCAACACTCAATGTTAAAGAAAACGTGGATTTTAAGAAATTTACCAAGTTGGTTACACAGTTGAAAAAATTGTGAGTTGGAAACCATCCTAAGAAATCCAAGGTATTGACTAGAGAGGAAGTTGAACAATTCATAAGAGAGACAGATGATGAAACCTATTTGTTGGTTAAGGTAGATTTTTGATGATTGTTTTATGTGTTTTTTAAATTTCTGATTTCCTTTTAGGTTGTTTTAATACTGGTTATTTCGGGTGCTTGCCGTCGTGAGGAACTCACTAAAATGACGGTCGATGACATAAAAGATAAAAATTCCATTTTGATTGTTAAAGTACCCGATACAAAAACGAATATACAACGAATTTTTACAGTTTCAAATTTTGATTATACTGACATTTACCGAAAATATGCGGCTCTTCGCTCTTCGTTATGCTACCAGTCGCCGATTGTTTTTGAAGTATCAAAATAAGAGATACTTTAACCAAGTTGTTGGAATAAATAGTATTGGAAAGATGCCTAACTTAATAGCAAAGCACCTAAAATTACCAAATCCTGATGCCTATACGGGCCATTGTTTTCGGAGAACATCAGCCACACTCCTTGCTAATACGGGGGCCGATATATGTGTTTTGAAGCGACATGGAGGATGGAAATTATAAAATAAAATTCAAATATCAAATAAAATTTTAGACTGTGAAACTTCAGGATCAAGTGCTGTCACCGCTACGGCAGTTGCTTGCAAATCAAAAATGGATAGTCTTCCAACTCCCAAAACTACGATATCACGAGCTGAATCTGATTTATCTGGTTTAGGAATAAATATTGGTTCGTGCACTTGCACCATTAAAGTTAACATTGTAAATAATAAATAAAATTAGGTAGTGTTAAATTTTCTCACAATTTGAAAGCCTTAATTATTAATAAATAAATGAGTTCTTGGATTTTTGCTTGATTGAGGAACATAAAGGTTGAAATATAAAAATCCCATATAGTTTACATGCAGTGTGAGAAGTAAGTATTTCGCACACTACTTCGCGCACGGTGTCATGGTAACGAAGGAAAATGAAAAAAAAGGTCACTTCGCATATTGTTGTCAATTGTCATTTTTTGACGTTTGTAGAAAAAAAATACTTTGGGTTCGGAAACCGATGAAAGCATTTGTATATGCTTTAGAATTACAATTTTTCATGCCACAATACTCTCTAGACTTGCTGATTCTACGTTTTGCAAAATTAACACTTTCCATTATTCAACTTCTGCGACATTATTTGTAAGAAATCAAAAACTTGACATGTAATTGCATATGTTGACGTTGGAAATAGAACTTCATCCATCTGGCCGCCAGAGTTCGCCAGCTGACATGTCAGATCCCAATCGCATCGAAACGAAAACAAAATCGAAAGCGATTTTGGATTTATATGTCTTTTCAAAGGTTAATTTCATCAGCTGAGGAGTTGAGAGAGTACCCAATAAAATTCTTCAAGTATTTTCGAATGAGCATCGGGAGTTTTCACAATGTTGAAAGTACTGGGACACTTATAAATTTATCTTAGTCAAACGACATACCAATATTAGAACAAACAATATTAACTGAAACGTCCGAAGAACAAGAACCAACTGACTCGGCAACTAGAGAATCACCTGTGCAATCAATCAATCAATCAATCAAAATACGTTTATTCAAGATTTCTTGGGGGATGGGGTACATTTTTATTATCTAGCTAAATAATTTATTTTGGGAAGTTATAAGGTTTTGCAACTTTCTTCAACCCTGGCTTTACTTAATTAATTCTCTAACATTTACAATATTAATAAAAAAAACCTAATTTTCCTATCTTTGGGGAGAATGCGGCTGCGGCCGACTTTTTTGCTAATTACGTGCTGCGGCGGCAGGTTTAAATAAGTACGTTGAATATTTCTTGGCAACTGTAGGCAACTGTTCGGTCACCGGCGAAATAGGACATGTCTCAATTTTTCAGTTTCTTCGACTAAAAAATCTCCTATATAAAAGCATGCGTTCTATTTCGAAAACTGCGCAGCGCGGCAGACCTTATGGCAATTGATGAGTCCAATTCCGATCAGCCAAATGGTTCGTTAGCTCGCTAGTGTGACGTTTTATTGACGCTGTTGTAAAATAGGTTCGTACATTTTCCATAAAAAACCACCGTGGAGTATAATTTTCGTGGCCGCGGATGATAATTTTCTCGATCTTCGACATACAGGCCCTTATTCAATACTATACAATGGTGTACTATTTGACAAATGAACCTCAATAATATTAAAATTCATAAATTTTTTGAATTGCAGTCAAATTTCGACCATTGGGCGACCAGTAGTAATTCTAAAATATTCATTTCATTTCTTTTCAGAGAGTATCCGGTTTTAGCAATCAGCGTAAAATTGTAATGTAGTTTTTAATGTCTTATTACGTCTTCATTCTCTAAATATCTCACAGAAGCGATTAAAATTTCTTAAATGCAGAAGGGGTGTAAGTTATTATTTGTTTCGAGAAAGAATTTGAGTTTTTACGAACGTTAGAAATGCAATTTATTTATATGCAGTACCAGTCAAATTGCGAAAAACAACATCAAAGTTTTATTACTGTTAACAAGATTATACTAAAAGGGAGGGTTTCAGTTTCTACATAGCTCATAAATACTACACTTTTAGTCTGTCCAGCGAGAATTGGCGTTCACGTCATCAATTGTATATGACGTCCATCAGGAATAGTGTTGCCAGATATAATAAATAATCTTAAATCTAATTAGCTGACCAATCTTCGGACAAAAATGAGATATAGAGGTTATTTCGGCGACTGTCAAACGTGAAAGTAGGTCGAGAGGGTCCGACATTGCAAATTTTGAAAAAGAATGACAACTTCACATTCAATTCAACTTATTTTCATTACTGGGAATGTTAATTTTTCTTGAGGAATATATACGGTTTTATATGTTATGGACAGAATATTTATCGAAATGAATGATTCGGTCACTATCACCATAATAATATAACAACTCTTTCAGAAAATTACTTATGACAAATATGAATTTTAACAATTTCAAATTTCATTTATTTGAATAGCATTGCGTCGTTATTTGCGCATGTCTGTGACGTACACGCGAATTCTCGCTGGACAGACTAGAGCGAGCTACACACGGACGTTGATGTGTTAGGTAATACATCAACGTGCATCCAAAAACGCGCAAAACGCATAACGTGCAATCAGATTGCGTACACACGTTCGAACAAAACCATAGTTTTGTTCGAAGAAGAATGTTCAGCTTTTGTGACAGTGGCGTGTACTTATGCTCTTGAAAAGAAAAATAGAAATAAAAATAAAGATGCTTTAAGAATGCACAAACATCGGTGAATCGCCTCCACACGTTGAGAGATGCACGTGTTCATTTGAATGCGCATTCAAAAATTCAAGCGATTCAGAAAACATCAACGCGGCGTTCATCCGGACTGTGCATTCAAAAACGTGGGTATTTTGGCATCCACATAAACGTCATCGGTTGCACATTCTTGGATGCACGTTGATGTGTTAAGACATCAACATACGTGTGTAGGGGCCTTATAGCAAATGAATTTTATATATGATCCCATAGAAAAGTTCTTCAATTATTGATAGTAACAACTTCTTAATTGAATCAATGTTTGCTAGGAAAATATAAAACTGATGAGGAAAAACAGTTACACGTGGAACTTCAATATGTTTTTGATAACTAAATATTATGATACGTTAAAGGCTCAATTCAGATTCATGCGTTGAAAGCTAGAACTTGTGCTTCTTCTTGACGTTGAAATCACATTTTTAAATAGATATTGATGATTATATATCAAAATAAACTTTGACGTGATAAGAATGATTAATACAAATGCATATTGAATGTGCATGATGCTGCAAGAAATAATACAATTCTGAATATTAGAATTATACCGTTAACCACTGAAGTGAGATAATTTATCAATATATTGATGATTACTTGGTCACATGAATAATTATTTTTAGTTTTGAGATGTTGTACTAAGAACGGTGATTGAGGGAAAAAGTTCTTTGTGACCGCAGAAGATTGAATGAAGAAGATGAATATCTGGATAATTTAATGACAATCGCTCGATAGTTGGAGTATTTTTTCAGTGTCCGGAAAATACGGTTTATTTTCGAGTCGAATTGAATTTTCGAATTGGATTATATCTTGAAAAGTCACGCTTGAATAGCAAATCGAATTGACAAAAACTTATTTATTTTATAAAATGAAAAATTATGCATCGTGGTTGTAGAAAAAAGTTGAAACCAACGAAGGAACGTATCTCAATATCAACATAATCCACGTACTAAATCTCTCTCCATTGAGAAAAAATTTGCCAAGTAAATCGCGTACTGATGGCAGATCGAGATGCAATTCGAACGGAATAAAAAGTCAACGAAAAAAAAAGTCTACATAAACTTAGTGTACGTACTAAATTTCAACCCTCTAACTCAATCTGCAGAAGTCTGTGGAGTTCGTCAATTTTTCAAAAACCACGAAAAAATAATGGCGTAAAAAAAGTTGTTCAGCAACGAGAACAATCCCAGGTACCAAATTTCAGCTAATTTGGTTTGATGGGAGTCTCTGGAGATACCAGTATGTACCAGTGGCAGCTAGTGAGGTTTTGGTTTAAGGAGGCTACAAGAGGTGTTAAAAAATACACCATAGGCGAAAATTTTTAGGATTTCAAGGTCAACCGCCTTATAATTTAAAGAAAATCAAAATAAAACAAGCACCCTAAGCTATTGATTTGTTTTCACTTTCGAGTGTCTACCTTGAGACCTACAACTCCTATTTACAATATTCACAAAAACTCTTCTCAGCCAATTAATCAATTCATCTATTCATCAAATTTTTTTTTCTTTCACAAAATAGGCACCTACCTACCTACTTAACGAATTTGTTAACAGCTGGTGAGAGCAAATAAAAAGTTATTATATATTTTTGAAGATTAGCGGGATTCTGCGATCTTTAACGTTAGCAAAATGATCTATGATATCCTCATAAAATTTTTTGTCTTTCGCCAAAAGTTTTACCATTTCCTTTTCAATACACAACAAACTAATATTTTTCAAACGATCCTGGCTCATTGAATTTCGTAAATAAGTTTTAATTCTCTTAAGAGTGGAAAACGAGCGCTCTACGGAAGCCGATGTCACCGGGATAGAAACAATTAGACATAAGAGTTTATAACCTTGGGCTAAATCTTGATTCAAATCATTATCAAAAAGGTATTCAATAGTCCCCACATGATTTTCATTTTGCCCCAAAATTTCATTGTCATTATAAACAACACACAGTTCACTTTTTATGGCCACCTTATCAAAAAAAGTGTATTTTTGACATAAATTTTCCGAAAGGTTATCTGGAAAATTAGCCGAAAATCCAGTTAACAAATTTTTATTGAGTAAGTCGAAGAAATGCAGTTCTTTCAAATCAGAGAACCTTATTTCTATTTGACCCCTGATAGTATCCAAAATTTCATAAAATATTTGCTTATAGTGAAGCTCCATATCTGCGTAACTGAATTTCTTTCGTTTTGGGCTAAATTGAGTCGTATCATCAGTAGTTTGAAATACAGAAAATAGTTTTTTAAAATAAACTTCTGCACGAAATTCTGAAATTTTTTCCAAAAGAAACTTGAGCCGATTTCGTGAGTAAATTACATCTGAAAACTTTTGCTGTTAGATTTGAGAAACTATTTCTGTTTGTTCAAAAATTAATTTAAAGATGTTTAAAAAATATATAAATTCCTTATCTTGTAAGTAAGATATTAATCCGCGTGCGGTATTTAAAGTTACTTTATCGGTGAAAAATTCCTCACTTTCAACTATACAATTAGATCCTCAAATCCTAAGCGGCCCCAAACAGAGACATTTTCCCTAGTAAAAAGTAAACACTGCCAACAAAATAATTAATTTTTTACCTGTGATCCGGTTAGGCAAGGATGTCTCTCATAATTTCTTGTATTAAAACCGCGGTTTTGTTGCCTGTTACGCTGTACCTAATTGTTTAATTCAGGGGTAGGTCGCAATGTTTTTATCAAAACTTTATCCTCATAACTTAGTGCACTAAAGTTATGGGATAACAAATATTTCACTAAGTCACCATTGAAATTTTTGAAATTAACTTCAGTAACCAAACTCATTTTAAAACAATACGCAATATGAGTAAACAAGCTGTTGTCGGCCATTAGTCACTACGATCACATTACGATTAAATTAATTTCCAACGAATTCACTCGATTTTACCAGAAATTCTATAGTTGTGATTGGTCGACATTGTATGAGACTCAGGATCCATCGGTGTTGCCATTTACATGTGTTTTGCTTTTCTATTGCAATGAAGTATTCATTGACAGTATTCGCACCGTTGTTTGCTTTTCTGTGGCAGGCATAATGAACGTTGAGAATATACCTTTCTAAACCTCCGCAGCGTTGCCACAAATCTTGAAATGAATGAATTGCAGTAAATGTAAATACCATTATATAATGTAGGTTGAAAGGAAGGTAGGTGCATAAAATAATATGATTTTGATTAATATGAATATGCTGAATGCTGACTATTCAATATAATAAATTAGTGATACACGGAATATTATTGAGGAGGAGGATTAGCCTCCTTAGCCGCCTTTGAATAGCCGCCTCTGGTATGTACCAGGAAATATATATATATATATATCTATATATATATATATATTATATATATATATATATTTATATATATATTTATATATATATATATATTATATATATATTATATATATATATATATATATATATATATATATATATATATATTATATATATATATATATATATCTATATATATATATATATATATATATATATATATATATATCTATATATATAATATATATATATATATATATATATATTATATATATATATATTATATATATATATATCTATATATATGTATATATATTTATATATATATATATATATATATATATATATATATATATCAGACATAAAGTGGTCTGGGAGGCCTGAAATGGATGAAAAAAATACTCCCGCACCTCACTGATTTCCTTCTATACACTGCAGTCGTATGTATTTCATAGAACTATTTCCCTCGTCTTAGTTTCCACCAATCACAAACAATTTTGAATTACAAATTGTTTCTAGATGACTATTTCACTCATTCCATTTTTAGTGAGAAAGTTTCCATAGCTACTCTCGTTTCACAGCGATAAAACATGCAAGCCGGCAAAACTTACTATGTTAGTATTTCAGCGACAATATTTTGACATTTCTCACATGAATCGTTATCTCCTTGACTTTCTGAAATGTGACCATATTACTGTTGGACATATTTTCTCGTGAAATAGTCATGTCGAATACCACTCGAGATGAAATTTAAGCAGGTAAAATTTCTCTCTTGTAACATTCAAGTTTGTTGCTTAGACAATTTCGCTCATGACATTTTTTCCAAAATCACTCGCCTGACGGCTCGTGATTTTGATACAAATGTCATTCGCGAAATCGCCTAAGCAACAAACTTTCATATTACAATCGAGAAATTTTGCCGGCAAAATTTCACCTCTAGTGGTATTATATATGAAAAAATTGTATGACAGCACCTGTCAGTAGTTTTTTCGAGATTACCCACGGCAAAACTTGATAGCTGTTTTGGCCAAGCTATTTTAGAGATTTTTCCATGTAAAAAGTGTTAGAAGAAAACCAGCTGCTCCATTGTTTGTGAAATAGTTCCATATGATATAGTGATATGTTTTTCTTTCGACTATATTATTTATAACTTTCGTATTAACAATTTTATGAAAAAAATAGCGTTTTTTTTTAGTTTTTTGCTTTTAAAATTGAAACTATCAGAGTTATCGTGATGGTGTCAATAGACTAATTATAGAAAATGAAAAGACAAAGAAAATAAGAGGTTGGACGACTCGATCAGACTCTTAGTTTAAGAGATAATCGGAAAAAACCGGCCAAAATGCAGTTTTTTCAAAAATTCATCACTCGGTTGTTTTTTGAGTTGTATCGTAGATCCTACGGTCAATATTAGTTATTAATATAAACTTTGTTTATGTGAAGAGTAGGAACTTTCAGATCACAGATTTCACAGATTTCACAGATCAAAAACATAGTTTTTGATCTGTTTCCATTTGTATATTTTACTATGCAATTTCCAGCAACGAAAAACGGCCGAACGCGTGAGAGTAGTTGAAGAGTGGGGGTAGAGCAGCAGGCAAGGAGAACGAAAGTGTCGGCATTTTGAACATGAGAGTAATTTCTCGGCCGTTTTTGTCATGTTCAACTTCATTTTAAACATATTTCTCAGTGTTTTCATGTAAAACCAAGATAAACGTTTTGAACTATGAGAATTCTACTTAAAAAATCTTTTTTGTAAATTGAAATCGGACCATACCTGTCGCATTAAGGTCTGCTGGGAAATTGCATAGTAAAATATAGAAATCACAGATCAAAAACTATGCATCGCACAGTTACTGCTCTTCGCATAAACAAAGTTTATATTAAGAACTAATACTGACCGTAGGATCTACGATGTCAACTCGAAAACTACCGAGTTATGAATTTTTGAAAAAACTGCATTTTGGCCGGTTTTTTCCGATTTTCGTTTGACCTCCCATTTTCTTCTTCTTTTCATTATCTATAATTAGTCTATTGACACCATCACGATTTCTCTGAAAGCTTCAAATTTAAAACTGAAAGAAACGCGATTTTTACCATAAAATTGTTAATAACAAAGTTATAAATAACAAAGTCGAGTGAAAAACATATCACTATATCATATGGAACTATTTTACAAACAATGGCGGAGCTGGTTTTCTTCTAACACTTTTTACACAAAATGCTCACTATAAATCTCTGTAGCATGGCCTAGTTACTCAGGAAATAGTATTGTCAAATACCATTCGAGCATCTAATTTTTCCTGTGAAAAAATCGAAAATACACAATGCAAAGTAATATTTTTTAACAAAAAGCATTCGTGCAGGTGCAAAAATTCTTGTCTTCGACTCGGATTTTTGTTGCCACCAGCATGCTTCTTGTTGAAATATTACATAGCAACGTGTTTTTTCGGAAAAATTAGATGCCCTTATATTACTCACGATAAAATACGACTAATAAATATTTATAGCCTGTAGAGTGGTATGTCGTTTTTTTAAAAGGACATGCAAATTTGAAATTTTCAGAATGATGGCAAATAAAAGTTGAATGTTTACTTTCTCTTGAAATGTGAGATTAATATAAATTTCAATATAAACATTCAATTCTACAAGTTTACGTTACCTTACAATTATTTTCACGTCGTAACAGCCCTTCTCGATATTATCGAAATTTTTTTCCAATTCAATATTCGCAAATAATTTATGTACGCCACTGTTGTTGTCTTTATTCATGGCATGGATTTCTTACACGAAGGGATGACCAGTATATAATTTCAGGTTGTTGGTACGAGATCGTCGCATATTTTGCCAACGAGAGGGCACACAAAACACTCTCAGCAGTTAATTATAGTCCATACCTACATTGGTTATGTACAAGTAATATATCACTTTCGTTTTGACCCTTTTTTGAAAGTGTATCACTGGGTTGAAGCGCATTTTTCATTTTATAATCGACAGAATTGCACGAGCTACGAATTATAACCATATTGAGAGTGAATAGATTAACATTTTTTAGGTTTTCATTACGTTAACAATTTCACTGGACATATCGTTATGGAAAAAGTTCTTCAGCTTTCGATTAACTGAAAAAAAATAATTACACTGTTTTTATCGATGTATTTCAGTATCGAAACGGCTAGCCAATATCGATCATTGAGAGTTTACAAGCAAGTTTTGATTGGAATATATGAAAATGATAGTCGTTGAACCTTTATATCGCTCGGTGTCTTAAAAATAATCTGTGATTGAATTTTAAGACAAGGATGCCTTTCTCAGCGAATAGCTCGAAAAAAATTTCATATATACTTTTTCTATTGATGTTTTCATTTATTTAAAGCAGCTCAAATAAAAATTGACATCTTTATTTGCGAAATAGTCGAATCTAATGACCTACTCGTCCTTCGATCTAAATATTTGGCGAAAGAAAGAAGACAAACTTCCTTGAGGATGGAAAATTACTTTTCCCTGATAATCTGGCTACTTTTTGCAAGTTTTGCCTCTAACTGGTCAAATAATGATGTTATTGAAACAATGTTTCATAATAGTTATTTATGTACCAAGTGCGTTATATGCCCGATGGTCGTTAGGATCTAGTAACGCACGTGGTGTATACAAGATTTTATTTTTCACGAAAAAATTATTTTATTATAATGAAAAATCGATTTTAAAATCGGTTCATTGCTCCTATACTTTCCTCCTCATCGTAGGCATGTCATTTGTTGATATTTTGACGTTTGTGAATAATTTTGTCATCATATTTAGTGAATGTCATTGCTGCTTTCTTTGTATAGTCTTATAGAAATAATGGAAATGAAAATGAATTTACCCAAGAATATCATAGAAAATGCAGCCAAAGCTGCGAATAATTCATTGCCGGAGAAATCCAGAGTCGTATACGACAAGGATTATGAAAGATTTAATCAATGGAAGTTGCTTCATTTCTCCTCGTACAATTAGCGGGCGTTATGATCCATAACGACCGCTCATTACGCCCTAGGGCATAATGAGTGTATTTATAGCAACAGTATCTAAGGTAAAATCAACAAATAATATACAAGTGAAAAATAAAAACAATATACACATTTATTTAATAAAATACGCACGTTTCGGTAAAACTTCTCCTTCTTCAGATGCTGATTGCAAAATAAATATATTTCTCCGTTATATCGAATACAAGAAATAAAGAGACGACAAATTGTGTTGAAAGGGTGAATAGAAGGATAGTTACAAATGATCAGTGAAATGGGAAATATTTCAATGTAAATATTTCTTTTCTTTTAAGTCACCCATTAAGGGCATCTATGAATTATGACTCACGTTAAGGGGTGGGAGGAAGAGACATAAGCTTCGTGACATCACATGTATGAATCTAAAGCATTTAAACTCCTAACTTCAACTTAAAAAAAAATTAAATATAAGTTACGTCATACCAGAGTCAAGGGTTACCCAAATGTGACCCCCTGGGAAAAGGACTGGAGGGGGTGTAAAAATCAATAAGTACATGTGACGTAATTCATGGTTGACTCCTTATGGTAAATCTGTGATTACTTCAAAAGTCGCCATCACGTCCCTGGTCGATTAACTATTTTCTACCTTTTTGCCAACTGATTCTCCTTTCACAAACTACTTCAGGTCTGATTCTTTATATTTAATTTTCATTAGCATGGAATCGACGCGAAACCATGGATTTATTTCGCTTAAACTGCTTAGTGGA
>JARQZK010002169.1:1017500-1205000 GCA_030704885.1 Cynegetis impunctata | reverse complement strand
CGTGTGGTGAATAGATAATTTGAAATATTAATTTCCTCCACAGACACTATGGAATTGCTATTGGAAGAGTCTTCAAGGCCAATGGTCGTCAGTTTTTAGTCGTATGTCGAAAGTCAACAGTTAATTGGGTATTTGAAAAAAGTTTTTTTTGCTCTTATTGAAAGGATATATGGAATAAAAATGAATTTTTAATTCCAGTACCGAAAATACTCCCAACGTTTCCGAAAAAATAGAAAGCACTAGTGACGTCACAATGTTAGTTTCTACTCATCGTACCACACAGCTGATACAGCGTTCTGGCTTTTGATCGATGAAATCTTGTTTTTATCGTCAATAATATTAATAAATATATCTAAAATATCAAACCTGAAATGTAATCGTGCTTGCTTCTTACCATTATGTACGAATACTACAAAAACAACTCCCCAAAAAATGTTTTTAAATGTTCCACAGGATGTTGAACGTCAAGGATATTATCGGAATTAGCCTTTAAAAGTCCTTTATCACACATGACTAAATAAAAGTAGCTATAAAAATTCTATCGAGAAATTCCTTTAACGTTATAACGTCACAAACATTGCCACCCATCGTGGCGCGTTTGTAGTCTCGCGATTCTTTGCTAAATTTTATCAATTTCAAATTTTTATACATAATGAAAAAAAGTTTTAATGATTTTTTCTTCTACTATAACTATTATTCATAATAAAGTTTCAAAGTAGGTACATAAAAAAATTCATAATTTTCTTTCAAAAATCCAATTTCGAGAGTAGTTTTCATATCTGTTTCAGACCTGGGCCACGATGTTCGAGATTTTTTTTTTATGTCTCAAAGATATATATATATATATATATATATATATATATATATATATATATATATATATATATATATATTATATATATATATATATATATATATATATATATATATATATATATATATATATATATATATATATATATATATATATATATATATATATATATATATATATATATATATATGTATATATATAATTATGGCAGTGCTTTATCTGCTGTGTAAAATTTTTATTCTAGTTGCATGTCTTATACTAGTAGTACCTTGAGGGCTTTACCGTCATAAAACCCTCAGGTATTACAATTTTTTCAAATCATTTGAAGTAATTTTTATCATGTATGAAGATGGGATAAGGCAGAAGCAGGTGTATTTTCGTGTGAGAATCTGACATTTAATGATGAATTTAAAGAATCAAGATAAGGGATGATCAACGACCATCTCCTCTTGATATGAGGTTTCTTGATGAGAAAACCTCATACCGATAGCAATCAGTTCTTTTCCAGCGATATTCGCTGTATCATCAGCTATTACAACGTACGCTTCATATCACTACAGTCAATTCTCAAATTTAAAAGTTCAAATAAAACTCCCTCATCTCGAATTACTTTGCTGTTTTCCTATAGAAAATAATTGAGTACAAGTGTAAGATACTTAAGATCGACAATAAAATAACGATAAATTACCATAATTTCATAATTTTCAATAGTTTATTTTTTTGATTATAAAAATAGTTATTTCAATAATTGTAATAAATTCCAGAAACAAAATTCAATGAAGATTCATTTTTTTGCTTCCAGGGGGGCAGCTATCCCTCCCTGCCCCTAGATGGGTACGCCCATGTATATATATATACAAAAAAAAAATTCTCGGTACATATTGCCAGCTCCAGCAGTCCCAGACAGAAGAAGCTTTTGTGCACAACAAAAATATATTAATTTGGGTGAAATTGTAACACCTTCAAGCTTTAAGCAAGATAGTGACGGGAAGAGCAGTTTTTCAGATTGGTGGCACACTATGTGGGAATTAGGCCTCCTAAGGCTATTTGGAGGGTACCTACCTACATGGAGCTGAAGAAAAGAGGGTTTGCACTCGATACCCCTCAAAATTGAGTAATAATATGGAAAATTTGTACGTAGATTGAGATAATCCTCAGGAACCACCTTTTGGCAGTATACAATTTCTTTTCTGATTGCCGCCATTTTTATGTAGAGAATTCTTGATTTCTCATGGTGTTTACAAAACATAAATTGTACCGTTGAGATAGCGAGGCTATGATCTGAAGTTTTTTGTGAGCTATTCAATTTAATGGACTTATATGATTAAAAATTTGAAATGGAGTAATATCATTTTTCAAAACATTCTCAGTGAAATATTATAAATATACCTTGAATTATTCTCATTTCCAAATGTTAATTTTACAGCATTTGATATTGTTTATTTGTGACATAAGTTCTGGAGCACTGTATCAATTTCCAAGAAAATCATTCGATGAATTAAATCCATATTTCGTTAGTGAATTCCTTTCATTTGATTAATTGATATATTGCATAATATTGCGTAAAGTTACTCACTTTCAATTAGATTCCGAATGAAACAACTTGTTCTAGAGATTTACACTAAACTCCATCACATGGCGACTCAAGCTCTGCCTCTTTATCTTGGCTTCTAAATCTCTTTAAAAAAAGGGTTCCCCTTATTTTCAAATTTATTCAATTGTGAATTCTTAATAATCTATCGATGTCATTGCTTCCATAAACTTTTGCATTAATTTCAATATATTTAAATATCCAATGTGAGCCTTAATATATATTCCATTCATAGATATTCAATTTCTAAAAATATTTCTTTATCTGTCACCATAAAAATTCATTAAACTAATGATGTAAAAAGGATAAGTATTAATAAACAGTTATTATAGGCCAGAACTTTCCAGCTCGCAATATTGTGCGAAGACATACATCATTGAAGTAGGTACCCAGCACTTCAGTTAACTGACAGTCTGTGGATATAATTTGTAACATATTGGTGGCCACATTAGTTTGCCGCTTGGATTCTAATGGACAACTCTTTTGATGACAAAAATGTAACATAAATCAAGTTTTTCTTGCAGTCTCCAAAAAAAGATTATTTCGAAGAACACTTTAAAACTTTCAAGGTCATTAGGATTCTTAGAAGATAAATGTGAAGAAAAGTTTACACTACTAGATGCCAACATTCGTTCATTCCTAAATATCAACCTCTATCCGCATCAATTTATTGAATGGCCTTGTTGTCCTCTGAATTCCTCATCTTCAGATCAAGAGCTATATATATATATATATATATATATATATATATATATATATATATATATATATATATATATAATTATTCATTCGAATTGTTGTTGCCTGTGAGCTATTTCTAATCGTTTGATAAGTATTAGCAATAACAGGCTGGTTGAATCTCAGAAAACTCGATTTTATTAAAAAATTGACGTTTCGCCACGATATTCGTGGCTTTATCAAAACTTTTGAAAAAAATGAAATTTCTTTGACATTTATTGATTTGAAAAAATTTGAATAGAAAAAGACTACTATGTCTCACTAAAAATTTTTTCGGCTGTGGCCGTTCTTTGTTATTTATTACGTGCTATTCAGTCCAATATTAACATTCAAATCTGTTATTATTAGATGGTAAGGGAAACCACAGAAACCTTTACCCACGTAATGTTCGAAATAGGTTCAAATTATTTTGACTTTGAAAAGTCAAAGAATAGGGTTTTTTTCTTGTTTTCAAAAATTTCTCATTGTGGCTGTGGCCGTCTTCAGTTATTAATTACGTGCTATTTAGTCCAATATCAACAGACAGGTCCGTTGATATTAGATGGGAAGGGAAGTACTGCCAAGTACTTATGTTAATTACCCCAAATTATCGGTAGTAATAGGACAAGTTATTGAATAAGTTTGTCGATTTATTTCATAAAGAATCTGAGTTGCTCTCGTCGTGCGTGAAATTTCAATAGACTATTTTACAAATAACTTGAAATGAAAAAAATCTGAAATTCGGCAGAAATAGAGAAAATTAACAAAAACGTTGGAGAAGTTGATCAGAGAAATTAATTTTGTTGTAATCATCTCTGAGAAATTTGTAACATGTTCATAATTTAAAATAAACTAACGATAGATTTAGGGAAATATATTCTTAGTTGATGGAATCCGTCGTTACTACGTGATAAACATGATGAACAAGAACAAAACTTGAATTTACTACGTTAATTATAACAAAAATATTTTTGTGATAATAAACGTAGTAAATTCAAGATTTGGTTTTGTTCAAAATATATTTTTCCTTTAGTGTGTTGATTATATAGGAGTAAAAAGTATAGTGCAAACAAACTATAAAAAATGCAACTAGCATTAATCCAACACAGCACAAAACCTTAGAAGAATTTTTAATCAATAACAAAACAAAGATAGGACGTGAGCAGTGTTGTTGCATCTTTGGAATAACCTGTGCAGACTACCTAGCCTTTCATATAGGAATGACATTGTATGAAGAAAATATTTGCAGAATGTCATCACAAGGCAACCTTTGAAAAGCTGAAAATTTTACATATAGAAAATAATAACTATCCATATTTAACACCTTTCGAGTTCACTTTGCTCAAATATTACCGATCCATATTCAGGAATACGTAGTGATACATTCAAATTTAGTTTTAAATTAATCTAGGATATTAACTATTCTTTTAAAATTACTCATACAATGGATACATTTTGACGTAGATTACGTACTACTATCTCATTTAAAAGTTTTAACCTAAGAACTGAAATTCTGTCTTCCTTTTGTATATTTCAGCTATTCTGATGATGGATTTCTAACCTCGATCGCCTACAGAGAATTAAATATTGAAAAATCTTAAGTTCTCTTTATACTTTTCTCTAATAACGAAAGATTCTTGAAATATATTGCTATATTAGTAAATCACAATTAGATACCCCAAAATTTCAGATATTTCTTCACTATGATTCCGCAAACTCTCATTTTCTCTTATTTTTTCTGCTGTCCTTCGTTCGAGTACTAACAAAATTTTACGCATAATGCACCAACGCTTCCGTTACATTAGTCTTTTCGAAGTAATTGCAAAAAGTAGGAGCAATCTCGTCATTATGGTCAATACTGTCATGCTCTATGATTCTAGGAGAATCCAAGGCGTGACGAGGTAAGGGACTTTTGTCTCTTTCCGACTTACTTGGACGTGGGTTGTTAACCGATTTTTACTGCTAGAGTTGTTGACATTGGAGACTGTGTTGCCGAGAACAAGAGCAAAGGTAACATACCGAAATAATAGTCAAACGGTTTATTGCTTCGTATGCAAGTTTAATATAGACACCATTATTTACATCCTAGCAACAAATGCTCCGTATGACGCGACCAGTTTTTTATGAAGATTTGACATTTCACATTATCCCAATGACGAAACTTTGGAATAAATTTGATGTTGTATAAAGCTAAAACCTGATTCATTATCTGTTTGTGGTACTATTTCTGCTGGTGACTGATTCAAATATAAGATCAAGCATCTAAAAAAGATTTCATGTTCAAACTTTGAAATTGATGCTTATACTTCTAATTTAGAAAAATGAGGAGTTCACAGCTTGGATTTACTTATAGCAGAGTAGGTACCTATACGTAATAATTAAAATAGTCAACATTCAAATAAGTTTAATATGGCATCCTGCTGAAAAATAAATTCAATTCTATTCTTGCCAATAACTATACGGAAAAGGAAAATCATTAACCTTAACATACAACTTGAAGATTATTCTATTTCGAATAAATGATTAAGACTTACTGTGGAAAATATTCAAAGCCAATCATACTGAAGACATCAAAATTTTGGCTAAACTTATTCTTGAACTCCGTACTTTTGTATATAATTGAATGACTAATTTATACCTATATATATATATATATATATATATATATATATATATATATATATATATATATTTATATATATATATATATATATATATATATATATATGTATATGATATATTATTTTATTCGAATTGTTGTTGCCTGGATTTATTTTTAATCTCTTGATATTATTAGCAATAACAGGCTGGTTGAATCTTAAAAAAACTCGATTTAGATTTAAATTAATAAGTTGACGTTTCACTACGACCATTCATAGTTATTCAATATCGTTTGAAAAAATTGAAAATTCTTTGACAATTTTATTGACTTGAAAAATTGAATAGATAAGATTGAAACTGTCTTGTTAAAACTTCTTTCGGATGTGGGCTGTTTCTTTGTTATTTATTACGTGCTATTCAGTCTAATATTAATATGTCAAAATTGTTATCATTAGAAGGCAAGGGAAACAACAGAAACCTTTACCTATGTAATTGTTCCGAAAAATAATAATAATAGGGTACTAATTTATTTTAACAGAAAAGAAATTAGTCACGGGAAAATATTAAAAAAGTAGAGCAGAATTATCGGTATAGAACGCTTATATGGAAAGCAGCCGTTGACAACGTGTTTTCGGACTCTTTGGTCCTCATCAGAACGGCGTAGCTAAGTTATTGGATTGAAAATTTGGAGATGAAAATAGTTTAATAAATAAAATAAAATCCTCTGTATATGGAAGAGAATCACTTATTTGTGGTTTATTGTTTGAACTCTCCGGTATGGGGAGATTTGGTCAAAACTTTGCCACGGAGGCGATTAATTCCATCCGAGAGATCTCAGAAAGAGTATATTAACATTAAAAAAGAAAATTAGTTTTGGGAAAATATTAAATAAGTAAAGCAAAAAGTAACGGTATAGTTCGTTTATAAGGAAGTAGACGTGTTTAATGAAATTTTTATTTAGAATTTCAAAATTTTTAAATGGAAAAAGGTACTTACAATATAAAACAATGTAGTTTGGGATCATTGCCATATTTTCAGCTTGCAATATTTAATTATTTATTCTAATTGTTGTTGCCTGTGATTTATTTTTAATCTTTTGATAATTATTAGTAATAACAGGCTGGTTGAATCTTAAAAAACTCGATTTAATTAATAAGTTGACGTTTCACTACGACATTCATAGTTATTCAAATCGTTTGAAAAAATTGAAAATTCTTTGAAAAAAATCACAGGCAACAACAATTCGAATAAATAATTAAATATTGCAAGCTGAAAATATCGCAATGATCGCAAACTACATTGTTTTATATTGTAAGATCCTTTTTCCATTTAAAAAATTTGAAATTCTAAATAAAAATTTCATTAAAAACGTCTACTTCCATATAAACGAACTATACCGATAATTTTTGCTTTACTTATTTAATATTTTCCCAAAACTAATTTTCTTTTTTAATGTTAATATACTCTTTCTGAGATCTCTCGGATGGAATTAATCGCCTCCGTGGCAAAGTTTTACCAAATCTCCCATACCGGAGAGTTCAAACAATAAACCACAAATAAGTGATTTTCTTCCATAACAGAGGATTTTATTTTATTTATTAAACTATTTTCATCTCCAAATTTTTATATATATATATATGTATATATATATATATATATATATATATATATATATATATATATATATATATATATATATATATATATATATATATCAATATATATTCCCACTGATTGTGCTTCGGTACCTATACTTTAACTAATCAGATACAATGATCAGAGTTCTTTTTTTTATGTTGGTATAGTTCATCGAAACGCGCCATATATAATTAACTACATTAGTGAAAATTCAATATATATTTTATATTTTACGATAACTATATTTAAATTTATAATTTCAGATTCCAGTGTAAGCACTTCGTAAAAGTTTCAAATATTTTTATTAAACTAGATTATAAACTTTCTGTTCGGAGCCCCTGCTGTTTAACCTCAATGAAAGAGTAATAATTTGGAAGATAAAGATATACATTGTATTATACGATCAATCTGATCATGACCATTAGTCCAAAAATGCGGTATCAAATTTATAATCTCATTTATTAAAAGGGTAATTCTGATATATACGGCTGCTATTTTTGATTTTAAATTTTTATATTACTAGCAAAAGTTAATCGAATGAGACTCTCAAGATAATCAATATTGAAACTATAATAATACATGGTTTTGGTGACAGAAAACGAATTTTCCTAAAAAAAGTGATGAGCATTTGAACGGATCTCATGAATTGAATTACAATAACTTCAACAGGTTATATTTAAATTGACATGATAAAGTTGATAACGCTTCTTCTGTTTTAAATATTCAAATTCTGAATTTTTCAGATTTAAAAATAAAAACTATCTAAACTATTTTGAACATTAAAAATAAAAGTTTTAGAATAAATTTGATAAAATACCATCCAGACTATTTTGTGTATTTTAGATATCATTTTGAGAAAATTTGCATAATGAATCCTAGACACGTATTGTAAAAATGAGAAAAACTAAGTTTACCTGATTTTAAATGAAGACTTGGTAGCACAGGGGTAAAGTTCATCGTTTGGATCGTGGGTTCGAGTCCCACCCTGCTCGTGGGTGTTTATTATGTCATAGGAAATTTTATTTTTCGAATTTTTTTATATATGTTAGGTAATGTCATTAATTTAAGCCCATTGAATGTTTAGAACTGGCGTTAAACTGTAGGTCTCTTGAGATAAAAAGTATTGATAATTTGATATCTAATAATGGTAAGAAGACATTTCAACTATTTCATATATTTAAAAAAAATTTCATAAAGCAACAAAAAACTAACTTTTCACAAATTTAAATAAAATTTTATGAGTAAACGCGTTTCGTCATAACAGTGACTTCATCTCGTACTAAATTATGGTATTACAAAACATTATATACGAAAAATTGAACATAACACAGGGGGGTTCTTAGAGAAACTAAATAACAATAAGCAATTCATTTAGAGCTATTGGTAGGTACATTGAACAGATTAAGAAGAGGAGAAGGGTTTACTTCAATCTGGTCATTAACTAGGTTTCCGGAATTTTTATATTTATTGATGTATAGGGATTCCCAACAGTTGATTTTGTGGAGACTATTTTCTAACTGTTATATATTATAATTATGATTGAAGGTATGGTTTTCTTGATTAAGATGACACGCATAATTAGAGTTCGTTTTCTGCTTAATATAGCTACGTTGGTGTTCGTGTATTCGAGTTTTGAAATTTCTAATTGTACGTCCTTTATAGATTTTTTCACAATATTTATGTTTATAGACTCAACTGTGACGATTGTGAAAAATTCTATATAGGACGTAGAATTAGAAATTTCAAAACTCGAATATACGAACACCACCGTAGCTATATTAAGCAGAAAACGGCTCTTATTATGCGTGTCATCTTATTCAAGAAAACTATACCTTTAATCACAATTATAATATATTACAGTTAGAAAATAGACTCCACAAAATCAACTGTTGGAAATCCCTATACATCAATAAATATAAAAATTCCGGAAACCTAGTTAATGACCAGATTGAAGTAAACCCTTCTCCTCTTCTTAATCTGTTCAATGTACCTACCAATAGCTCTGAATGAATTGCTTTTTGCTATTTAGTTTCTCTAAGAACCCCCCTGTGTTATGTTCAATTTTTCGTATAAATAGATTGTTTTGTAATACCATAATTTAGTACGAGATGAAGTCAATGTTATGACGAAATATATGTCATATGACGAAATATATGTCAATGTTATGACGAGATATAAGTCAATGTTATGGCGAAATATATATTATATACTCATTAAATTTTATTTAAACCTGTGAAAAGTGAGTTTTTTGTTGCCTTATGAAGTTATGAATATGAACTTCCACCAAGTAAGTCACAAAAAAATTCTAAATGAAATGAATATATGGTATATCGGTATTTTTCTTCGAAGAAAAAAAAGCTATATGTTGTTTAATATCAGAAATTATCGCTACACTGCGATCATAATTGCAAAATGATCTAGTGACAGAAATTGCAATCGTTGTGAACTAACTTTGTGATCTTCACAAAATTATTATTCTCAGTTTTTGTGATTAAAAAGATTTTATTTCGTCATTTGTTAATGTATGCTGTGTAGGTTATAATTAACAAAACATTAGTTATTTTGAAAAAATATCTGCTTAATAGTAATAATTCAAGTAATTATCAAGAAATATTTATTTAGATTCATTCATGGAATTAATATAATTTAGCCATTTCTTCTTAATTATGTAACCTAGCATCGTATAGTTAATAAATTCTCTAGTTTATAGTTGATCAAATTTCACTGATTATTATTAAACTTCTGAAAGAATGAACATTGCGAAATATTATTCGTAACTTAATGGAAAAAATAAACCATTTTTTCAACTTATTTTCTAATATAGTATGAATTTATTCAATAACTAATTGTAATTACTATTAATCGTTATCATTATTGATATTTTTCTGAAGTTTATGATAATTTACAAGTTAGAAACACAGACGGTGTTCAGATTGGGTATTAAAACTATCAAATTTGCCCGTAACTATTGTAATGAGAAATATGTGATTCTTTTATTTCATAATATATATTGCTATAACCACTGATGGCTATAGTCATAATACAGGATTTAAACCTGAAACTTTTCAAATTTCATTCATTTAATCAAAAATAATGAATGCTAATACTCACGTTAAATTCATCATGTTTGTGTGATTGAATATTCTTGAAAATCAACTGAAATAAATCTAGAAAGACTTTGTCTTATGTTGATATTTAAAAGTAAAATAATATGGTAATTTTCATATATATATATATATATATATATATATATATATATATATATATATATATATATATATATATATATATATATATATATATATATACGAGGATATATTGAAATATAGAACCAAACAAAATTTCAAGGTCCAAATATTTTATTACTCAACATATTCTCCTCTTAATTGTTTACATTCATTACAGCGAATCTGCAACGTCTCTAGACCTTTCAAAAAAAATGTTTCTTCTTGCTCTGCAAACCAGACCTCCACAGCTTTTATTACCTCCTCATTGGAAGAAAATTTACGACCTTTTAAACTTTTTTTCAGTCGAGGAAAGAGGTGATAGTCGGATGGAGCCAAATCTGGTGAATAAGAGGGGTGTTCTAGTAATTCAAACCCTAAATCACGAATTTTTTGCATGGCAACATATTTGTGTGCAGAAACGTTGTCCTGCAAAAACAAAACAACTTTGGATAGCTTTCCGCGTCTTTTCTCTCTAATTTTTTCCCGTAGAGTAGTCAGTAATGTCGAATAGTAATCTCCAGTTATTGTTCTACCCTTATCCAAAAAATCAATCATGATTACTCCATGGCAATCCCAAAAAACTGAAGCAAGAACTTTTCCAGCAGATTTTTGGACACGAAACTTCTTAGTTCTTGGAGAACCGGAGTGTCGCCATTCCATCGATTGTTGCTTTGTTTCTGGATCGTTTAAATGTACCCAAGTCTCATCCATAGTAACAATTCGGTTTAAGAAGTCTACATCGTTTTCAAATCGAGCACAGATCGAACGCGATGCTACTACCCTTGCACGCTTTTGGTCAACATTCAAACATTTGGGGATCCATTTTGCAGCAATTTTTCTCATGTCCAAATTGACGTGAACTATATGATGAACGCGTTCGTATTAAATATTCAGTGCTTCAGATATCCGTTTTAGCCCAATTCGAGGGTTTGTCAAAATCATGTCATGAACTGCACCGATATTTTCGGGGACTGACACAGAAACTGGCCTTCCCGATCGGTCATCATCTTCAAAAGGGAAATTTACCTCTTTTGAAGCTTGCAGTCCAATTTTTCACGGTCGCATACGAAGGACATTGATCACCAAGTGTATTAAGCATATCTTCGTAAATTTGCTTACCTCTTAACCCTTTTAAATACAGGTACTTGATGATGGCTCGATACTCCAATTTTTCGATTTTCACAATTTCGGTGGACATATTTTTTCTTTTAATTTATTGCGTAACTCTGGTTTACTTTTTTGACATCAAACTTTACACTGACACTTCTAATAAGTTATTGTTCGTTGCTATGGTAACGCAATATTTTGTTTATGCAGGGAACTGGTCTAGGCTAACTAGATATCAATACATCGTCGTATATATATATATATATATATATATATATATATATATATATATATATATATATATATATATATATATATATATATATATATATGTATTCCTAGTACATATATTTAAAATAATGGAAAGGAATTCCTTGATTTAGAGCTAATTAAGATATTTGGAACTGGTGTAGCTATAGTAATTACAGAAAACATTAACTAATGATGATGTTTTATATTGCAAACATTGAACTTTCAGCTTAAGTGTTTTCATATTCCGATAGAATTTTAATCTTTTGTTCATTGTTGAAGAATTTATATCAATTGAATTTTTTTGGTCTGATATATATATACAGTGTGTCGCATTTAAGATGAAGACACCCGCATATTATGGTTATTTGAAGAAACACAGATTTGAATTTTCCTACAGTCATAAACGGTGGTAGGTAATATTTTTAAGATACTTAACTGAATTCTGAATTTCAAACTCGGCCTACTACGAATTGACAAATAGGGCCGATTCTCAATATTTTGTTTCGCGTTAGAGATATGGAAAAAAGTTATGGAAAAAAGTTGTTCAGAAAATTTTTTTAGGATCATATACCAATTTTCATGACTAAATTCGCATTTTCATTTTTTTCACTATTTTGATAACTAGAATTTGATAACTAGAACGCTATGGAAACTAAGAATTTGACTACTTGATAGTTTAATACAACCCCATTAGTGATGAATGTAGCGTCATCACTGAACATAATGTTCTTCAAAAAATGTCTGTAGTTTAAAAAATTACCTTGAGCCCAATAACAATAGTCCAATCTTTTATTATTATCGCCTTCTTTAAATGAATGCAAGAACTTAGGTTTATACGGCTTAATTTTGTGACGTTTGAAGCATCTTCTAATTTTATCCTTGCCAATATTAAGTTGAGATCATAAATCTCGGAGGCTCATGAATGGATTTGCTCGATTTGCCACCAATATAAGGTTATCCTCAAGATGCGGGTGTATTCGACGAGGTTGACCATTCTGATACATTTTAACAACACTGCCAGTTTCATTGAAAACAGCATTTACAGCGGCTGTTTTCCATCAGTAACAAAAGCACGTTCGGGGTGTCTCAAGTTAAACTCTGCAGCAACTTGTCTGCTGCTACGAGAATTATCACCAAACAACCCAATTATTTCGATTTTTTCACGTAAAGTTAATGGCCTTTTGATTCTCTGATCACTAATTCACTAAATTTAACTTAACGCAATACTTCAAACTAACTAGTATTCAACACTTCTGTCAATTTTACTATTTTTCATGGCACACTAAGTATAAAATTGAAAAAAGAAAACTCGTAATAATTTTGGGATACCAAAATATTAATAAATTTGAAAATGCGAATTTTGTCAAGAAAATTAGTATATGGGCCTAAAAAAATTTTCTGAACAACTTTTTCTTATAACATTTTTCGATATCTCTAACGCGAAACAAAATATTGAGAATCGGCCCTATTTGTCAATTCGTAGTAGGCCGAGTTTAGAATTCAGAATTCAGTTGAGTATCTTAAAAAATATGCCCCACCGCCGTTCATGACCCTGAGAAAATTCAAATCTACATTTCTTTGAATAACTGAAATATGGGGGTGTCTTCATCTTAAATGCGACACACTGTATATATGTATATATATATATATATATATATATATATATATATATATATATATATATATATATATATATATATATATATATATATATATATATATATATATATATATATATATATATATATATATATATATATATATTTATATATATATATATATATATATATATATATATATATAAATTAATATTTAATATATATATATATATATTTAAATTATATATATATATATATATATATATATTATATAAATATATATATATAGATATATATATATATATATATATATATATATATATATATATATATATATATATATATATATATATATATATATGAGGCGATTAGTTTCAAAACCGGCTCATTCCATTTCCAAAAACTTTACAGGAGACACAAAAAACGTTTTAGAGCCATGCATTATGGTTTTATTGTTATTATTCATTTTTATTCAGAAGAAGGAAGGTCTCCAAACATTTAACACCCACTTCCAATATTTTATTATATCCAGGTTTCCAAAAATTTAAATTTAAATTTTGGATTGAGCCGGTTTTGAAGGAATCTGGGGAGCAAATCAATAACTTTCGTGGAATAAGTTGAAATCTCAAGTCAATTTATTGATTCAAGTCCTACATCTTTTTGTAAACCTTGTTTTAATAAAAAAACAAAACAATAGTCTGAATACTTAGGTCAGAGAAAAAGAAAAAAAATTTATACAAATTTTTTATTGAAGAAAAAAAATAATTAAGATGAAAAATAATTAACATGTATGTATAAAAAATAATTCTGAATATTAAAACACACTACTCTTGTTTATTTGTCTATACACGTTGATAACCTGTACACTTCCACTACAACCTGTTAACCACAGTGACAAACTGACAGTGGCGCTCCAAGCGTCTAAACGCCGAACTTTGGATTGAGCCAGTTTTGATTTAATACCACAACTTTAAATGCATTTTTATACTGGATTGAGTCGGTTTTGGTCAAAACGAGTTTGCTAGTAGATGTAATGCATTGAGAACTTGTGAAAATGAAAAAAAAACAATTTTGCCAAAAATGTGGATTGAGCCGGTTTTGAAACTAATCGCCTCATATATATATATATATATATATATATATATATATATATATATATATATATATATATATATATATATATATATATATATTTATTTAATTCGGTACATTTTGTTATCTCCGTTCGTTTCCATCAGACGAAATGAGCTGAAATTTGGCATCTGTGGTTGACAGAACAAATATATCGATTTTTATAGCAGCGGTCGGAATTTTGACATTTTCAAACTTTAGAAAGGTAGTGGCGGTTAGGTGCACAATCAAATTTTTTTTTAAAAAGTAGCAAAATATGTGAAAATTGGTACTTAGTTGATATTAAGTTGTCTTTTATTTTTTTTTATCGCCATTTTTAAAAATGTTTATTTTTCTTAAGTGCATCTTCTGATTGAGTTAGGGAATTCAAATTATTTCTGTCACTGCTTGAATTTTCATGTTGAAATTTCAAGCGCTATTGAGGATTTTCGAGCGTTGTGCAGCTCTAATGACACTCCAAATTCAATAAGAATGCCGAAAATGCACCAACGAAATGTTTATGTAGACATGTCATGAGTTGTTGCAGGTATTAAGGCTGTGTTAATAGCCCCTTTAACTTGACTTAGACGCTAAGAATTTATATGTAAAAAAAAGTTTGCAAAGAAATATCCTCAGGGAATGAGCTGTGCTGCTCATGCAGTTTTTAAACTATGGCCCTTAGATAGATCAAAAACTCCCAATAGATTGGATAAATCATTTTTAATAACTGTCTATGATAGGTATAAAAATATTTTTCATACTTCGGTTTCATAATTGAATTCCCTTTTTTTCAAAAATCAAATACTAATCGATATCTTTTTCAGCATGAATTATCTAATTTCCAAGTGACTTGTAGAAAATATTAATAAGTTTCAAATTTCTCACGATATTCATCAAAATTCCGTGTTTTTCTACTTGCTTAAACTTGAATAATATTGGAGTTCCATTATATACACCCACTTAGGCCGTCGCGACGTCCTAAGCGACGCAGTCCGTGCAGAAATCTGTGGGCTTAGATCCATACGAAGCCACTGACTCCAGTTACTCAAGATTGGCTGGCTTGGCCAATAGCAGGCCCCGTCTCACGGTCGCAAGAACCCGTACTCGCCGGACTTGGGAATCGAAATCTCTAGTCTACGCTAAGACTTTTGAGTGAGTAGTCGCGCGGTAGATAATCCCGACCGTGGAGTGATTTAGGGCGACTTAGCCCTGGCAAACTAAGGCCATGGCGACTGGTAAGTCGACATTCTAGGGCTTAAGCCCAAATTTAACCCCTACAGTGGTATTGGAAGAGAAAAAATGCGAAAAGTTTAGCAGCTTAATTTCATATTTACAGAAAAAAAATTTCCAATAATTTAAGTGAAGAAAATATCAGCTAAAATTTAGATTAAATGTTATTTGTCCAGCTTTTTTATTCGAAGTTAATCATTATTTATAACGCTAATTTTTTTAAGTTTCTTTATTGAAATTTCCTTATTATTCACTACTTCATAATTCATCAATAATACTACTAATTTACTACAGAAAACAGTAATGATATCTCGGAAATATCCTTATTAAAATCTTCAATACAATTGACCCTGACATCAAAATATTCGAGGGTGAGTTTCAGAAAAAATAAAGATTGTTTTTTTACTACTGAAATTCAAACTTATTCAATCGTGAAGTGTCGCCAAAGCTTCCTCAATTTTCTTTTCCAATACTATTAGGGTATTTAATATGCTCAACTAACAAAACTGTCAAGAATCCAACCACAACTAAATCTCAACAGAAATAGTGTAGTGCCATAAAAACTGATAACAGTCTGGATACCTTTCAACATCAAAGTGCTAAAAAATGACTGGATTATTGTTTTGAGCAAGGAGATAAAGTGTCCGCTGCAAAAATAAAAGTGTTCAGTGTTTAGCCAACGGACTGTGAAAGACTATAATGCCTGCAGCATCTAGAACTCGCTTCTTCTCGCACTTCTCATGGATTGTTAAAACGCTATGCCTAGGTTCTGCAATTTTTCTATGGTTCTTCACACCGCAGATTATACGGTGTGATTATTTTCCATCGTCGAAACTTTGTTAATGTCTTATTATTGTCGAACTCGATCTGAACAACAGATAATGATATTCAGTGTAAATTGAAGACATTGTTGAAATGAGATTGTGGTGGTTAAGTCCTAGGGAATTTTTATCAAGATATAATAAGCATAACATCAGCAGAACAAAAGACTTCAAAAAATGATTAATTATTTCAATTTTTTAACGAGTAAAACATCATATTCTTGACAGCTTGAAAAAAAGTTTAAATGATTTCGCATCTAACTGAAAATCTTATCCACACGGATATGTCCAACTTCCTCTTGTTTACCTTAGATGCCGAACAACAGAAGAGAAATTGGTGGCAACCTCAATACCGAACTGATGAAGTGATCTTACTCTGGTATTAAATAAACTATAATCGAAAGCTACGACATGATTAATCGTGATTTTACAAGTGAATCTGTTTGAGATCAAATCGTTGGATTTTTGACTAGTGTATTTTACAATTTACTAACCCCCTTATTTGTAGATTTCAGTAGAAAGTTATTGCAAAGTAGGCCCTTGCCGCTTTTTTCATGAGACGAATTGACATATTTTTTTCCACATTATTTCAATATATCATTGAAATAAGGAATAATGTAAGAACTGTTAAATAACTCCCGTATGTTGGAGATTCTAACTCCACGTTAAGGAAAAGGAACGAAACTGACAACAAGGAACTTATATTCATGAATTAATTTTATCGATTATTATTTCAACTAATTATATATACATAAATATATATATATATATATATATATATATATAAATATATGTATATATATATATATATAAATGTATATATATATATATATATATATATATATATATATATATATATATATATATATATATATATATATATATATATATATATATTTTTTTTCGTAATATTTTCTTGGTGTTAGGTCACATTAAATGATGCATTTCAGTTGTCGTGCAAATGATTGTTTATTAGTGACGTTTCGACCATTTTATGGCCTTTTTCAAAATCTATAAACTAAAGGACGTATATTACATTAATTTTTAAATTCATCTAAAATATATTCTTACCCTTAACGTATATAATCAACTCACTATCAATTCAATTTGTTGATTATCTACGTTCATGCTAAGAATATTTTTTAGATGTTTTTTAAAATTAATGTAATATACGTCCTTTAGTTTATAGATTTTGAAAAAGGCCATAAAATGGTCGAAACGTCAATAGTAAACAATCATTTGCACGACAACTGAAATGCATCATTTAATGTGACCTAACACCAAGAAAATATTACGAAAAAAAAAAAAATATATATATATATATATATATATATATTTATATATTCATTTGAATTGTTGTTGCCTGTGAACTATTTCGAACTTTTTGATAATTATTAGCAATAACAGGCATGGTTTTAATAAAATCGAGTTTTCTAAGATCCACCAAGCCTGTTATTGCTAATAATTATCAAAAAGTTATATTTATATATATATATATATATATATATATATATATATATATATATATATATATATATATATATATATATATATATATATATATATATATATATATATATATATATATATATATATATATATATATATATATATATATATATATATATATACATATATTCATTTATAAAATAGCAAAATTACCCATTTTCAGAAAAATTGTTGTTTTAGGAAGCTTATAAATTTTCAAAAAAAATTTATAATTTTTCGAATCCAGGTCATGAGAGTAAAAATTATTTGTTTCTTCATCATATTGCCCACATTATCTCAAAATTTTATTGAAATAATAAAAATTGTAAGACTTAACATAGTTCCAAAGTATTGGAGATTCCGACTATACGTTAAGAAACGAACCTGATAAACAACTGAAAATATTAAGAAAGATTTTTCAATATCACTTATTTATAATCTTAATATTCATTTATTACAAACTGAACTTCTATATAAGATTTTGAAAGCCCTGAATCAGATTTGAAAACTTATTCACATAACCTGGAATTATATATACAAAAAATTACGCGAAGACTAGTTCGTAGGTTTATATTTTTTCAAAAGGAATTCTTCAATTCTTTCATCATTTTATATCAATTGAAAATTAAGAAACAAATTGGTTATGAAAACTTGTGGTTACAAGTCTATGAATTTCGGTAGTAATAACCTCAAGGTTCCACAATAATTGCATGAATTATGAAAATGTGGAGTGTACAATTTCGGCTATCATTCTATATAGAATAAATGAAGAATACTCATTATGGAAGTTATATTTCTCCTTTTGATTACCTGGTAATAATAAGTATTATTTTCATCAGTAACTGTTACTTTAAATTGAAAAGACTTGATATATCTTCTATGATTTGACTGATCAAACCAACATGTTATTTCAACATTTATTTCACTGGCGTAGGTACCAAACGTGAACGAATCATTATTCAGCTGTTTTTATTGCTATAAATTCTGATTCTATTTGAAGAGGTCTGTTATAATCGTCGGAATGCGACTTAAGGTACTTAGAATTGAATTATAGAATAACTCACTTATATATTCGAAAGGAAAAAATCATTGTAGCTATGATGACCTTTTTAAGAATAAACTACATCGCTTCAGTGAACATTATTGTAAAGATTCTGAAGAGTGAATGTGAACGGACTAAATGACACGCATTTCCATCTTTTTATCATTTATCACTATCAACTACGATAATTCAGTTTTGATGTCTGAAACGATCCCGCACTTGAAAATAAGATATAAATTATCTCAGAGCTTATTTATATAAATAAAATTATTCACTAGAGTAGTTATTTTTCCCTATTATTGTTTTTTTTCACTCAATCTCATAAACCACGGAAAAACAAGTAATCTCTACCTAAAAATGGCGGTGGTAAAAGTAAAAATGCATAGCCAACAATAAAAAACACTTCTCAAACATCCAGTAAATCCACATAAAAATTTACTAGCCACTTACTCAATTTGGGGGGAGTTCCCAACACTCTCTTTCCCTAAAATATATAGGTACATATAGGCAGATATATATATATATATATATATATATATATATATATATATATATATATATATATATATATATATATATATATATATATATAAATATATAGGTACATATAGGCAGATATATATATATATATATATTTCAAGAGATATCAATTATTGGTATAACAGGTTTATTTCAAACATTACATTTAAAATTAAAATTCATCGGACGTTTCAATGGAGTTTCCATCTTCATCAGCTAAAATTCGGGATAAAATACAATTCAAATGCCTAAATATAAAACATATATACACATACACAAAAATAAAATAAAATAAATTGTATCTCACCAGAATGTTCGTCGGTAGTTGTCACAATACTACTTGACTATCGAATCTCTGTTTAACCGTTGTATAATCGTTCATGCGTATACAGCTCATGTATTACAATAATGGGGCATATATCGAACTTAGGCCTTTTATATCTATTTTGTTGTTAACTGTGTTGTCTTGGTTCTTTTGTATAAAAATCATTTCAAGGATTTCGCGTGATTTTAAGTTTTTCTCTATCGTTAGTATGTGTGTTTCATCGTAATCGAAATCATGTCTTTCTGATTGTTTGTGTTTGTTCAGTGCAGTGTTCGCTGTTTTGGCATATCTGTGGGCTTTTAGTCTATCTTGTAGACGTTGTGATGTTTGTCCGATATATACTTTATTGCAATCTTTGCAGGGAACGCTGTATACTACGTGGGATTTCTTTTCTTTTGGAATTTTGCTCTTTAAGTTGGTGTAGAGTTGTTTTATCTGATTCTGAGGTTGATGCGCTATCTGTATACTGAACGGTTTTAAAATGTTGGTTATTTTCGGTGTCAGGTATGTGATGTATGGAATAGGTACGTATATTTTTTTATCTGTAGATTCTGGTGTGTTAGATCTTGGTTCCTTGTTGTAGGTTTTATGTACTTGGATTTTGATGTTTTTGTCTATTATATGAGAAGGGTAGTTGTTGCGTATCAGAAGTGATTTCGCTTTTTTGAGTGATTCAGGTCGGAATCTGGGAGATGTTAGTTGGACAGCTCTGTATATTACGTTGCTAACAATGGCCTTTTTATGTTTAAAAAAAAAAAAAAAAAAATATACGTACCTATTCCATACATCACATACCTGACACCGAAAATAACCAACATTTTAAAACCGTTCAGTATACAGATAGCGCATCAACCTCAGAATCAGATAAAACAACTCCACACCAACTTAAAGAGCAAAATTCCAAAAGAAAAGAAATCCCACGTAGTATACAGCGTTCCATGCAAAGATTGCAATAAAGTATATATCGGACAAACATCACAACGTCTACAAGATAGACTAAAAGCCCACAGATATGCCAAAACAGCGAACACTGCACTGAACAAACACAAACAATCAGAAAGACATGATTTCGATTACGATGAAACACACATACTAACGATAGAGAAAAACTTAAAATCACGCGAAATCCTTGAAATGATTTTTATACAAAAGAACCAAGACAACACAGTTAACAACAAAATAGATATAAAAGGCCTAAGTTCGATATATGCCCCATTATTGTAATACATGAGCTGTATACGCAAGAACGATTATACAACGGTTAAACAGAGATTCGATAGTCAAGTACTATTTTGACAACTACCGACGAACATTCTGGTGAGATACAATTTATTTTATTTTATTTTTGTGTATGTGTATATATGTTTTATATTTAGGCATTTGAATTGTATTTTATCCCGAATTTTAGCTGATGAAGATGGAAACTCCATTGAAACGTCCGATGAATTTTAATTTTAAATGTAATGTTTGAAATAAACCTGTTATACCAATAATTGATATCTCTTGGAATGAATACGATAAACAGGTAAAAATCAAGAATTTAAATATATATATATATATATATATATATATATATATATATATATATATATATATAAACATGTCAAACATCAGAAAATTCTCAAAAATCGTATTCTAGAAGTTATAAAACGAATTTAAATACCACACTCGCACTTCTTTGTTAACTTTCAGTACAGCCCAATAGTTTACTATTTTCGTTGAGAATACGAGTACTATGGTTAATTTCAATAAAAATATATTTGAAAAATATCATTCGCCATTAGAGGAATTTATATTGTTAGAAATAATTTTATCACGTACTTACTCATAAAATTATTTTTTGATCGAATGTTTTGTTTTAGCATGTGATAGATATATACAACTGAATTAAGATTTTGTTATAATTTTTGATGTGCATATGAAACTAAATGCGATATTTCATCAGTTTATGTGAACTTTTAATTACTCTTCATAATTTGTTTATAAAACATGATTGTATCAATATGTAGAATTTGTGTATCTATCATATGGCGTTATGTGTTCTTACTAAGAACTTCTTAGTACTTTTGATTGAAGAAATCTATCAATCTTCTTGTATATTATTGAATTAAATAACCCAGATTCTGTAGTCTTATATGTGTTTTTTATTTTGTCTGTGATGTGGCATTGCAATTAAGTTTATATCATTTGTCCATGAGCAATTTTGATGCAGGATCGCTTATAAAACATAAAAATTAACGAGAACTAGAAAAAAAATTTCAAAATTTGAACACATAACTTTTAGGATAACTTTTTAGTAATTGCACCACGAGATCTTTAACAAAGACATGATGACGTAGATATACATAATGATCCCACCTCAGGGACCGTACATAAACTATATAGGAATAAATATAATAGAAGTGTCATTTAGTATATGTCTAGACATTTATAACGTCGGATTTTTCAGATGGGTAGATCTAATGAAGAGAGTTTCTTTCATCTTCGCGAGATATGAATAAACATTTATATTAATGGATAGTACGCCAATCGATAAATTACAGCTCGACGCACATCTACTGCCTCAATTACGTTCGGGTAGTATTTCCGAAAGATGCGAAAGAAATAGCCCACCACTGCGCAGATCATTAAATATAATAACTGGTATTATAAATCTACACGCGATTTGACGGTTTAATGGTGTAGTTGCATATAGAACGAGAGTCGACGAAATAACGAAACGGCCTGTATAAAAAAATCTCGTTTATACTTCGAGAGCGCGTAAGGCCATTTATTTTTCAAATGATATAAGTCTAATAGTTATTTCATCAAAAGCAAAGAATGAATTCCAGCTTATTCTTAACGATATGAAGCACATTCTATTCTTTCCTCAACAATGGTAACATACAGATTAGTGTGCTTGTTGTAGTGAAAGTGTTGAAACAGATAAGCTTGACCCTAAGAATATAAAACTTTCAGTAGTCATAAAAACGCGTGTCGTTTAATGACTCTCTCTTCTTTAAATATTTATTCCTTCAACATGGCGTTCATTGTTTGCTGGAGGGTTATTGTTGAACATTTTCTTTTCATATGTCTCGTTAAAGAATGTTCTTTAATTCTCGTTTAGTTTGGAATACCAGTTTCAAGGTTTACATATTTAGCGCGGAACAATGTTATAATTATATATTAAATATATATATATATATATATATATATATATATATATATATATATATATATAATATATATATATATATATATATATATATATATATATAATATATATATATATATATATATATATATATATATATATATATATATATATATATATATATATATATATATATATATATATATATATATATATATATATATATATATATATATATATATATATATATATATATATATATATATATAATAGGGTTGCCATCACCTAAATTGCCGATGCCGGACAAACATTTTAAAAACCCCGGACATTAAAAAAAAATTAAATTACTAATATAACACAGTTAACAGTTTTCTTTTTTTTTTGATATCAAATGAACAACTTATAGCGATAATTTTTGGTAGATCAAAAATCAAGTAGACTAGATTCTACATTTTAATACCAAATTATAGGATAGGTCATCTAGTTCGGTTAGATAGGTTAGGTACCATAAAGTCTAAATTATTTATGAACTATAAATCAAAAGTAAGTAACAAGTTTTAATTTTAACGAGATCAAGTTCTTTTTACTAATTCAACTTAACTTGAAATTTTTCAGACTTGCCAATTTTTCCGAAAATGTCTTCATTTTTCATCATGAATTTGTAAAAGTCGAGCAACTTAAGTCTTTGAAATTAGACTTTATTTTGATCAGAGAATAAAGCGTATGTGTATTTAGCAAGTTCTCTCGTTCCTCCATTACTGCGACCCTAGCGAAAAAACTCACTCTACATTCGTACTGTGAGCTGGTATACAAAAATATAACTATGCAATTTTGAGCAGCTTAGAATATAGATGTTTCGAAAAAATTCGGCCGCAACTGGTTTGCAATTAATAGCTCATCTCCGTCACTGACACTCAAGCTTCACACACCCGGACACAAAATTTGTCCGGGTTTTACCCGGACATATTTTGAAAACCCCGTCCGGACAACCCCCGGACGACCCCCGGACGCCCCCTAAACTAGGACAAATCCGGGGAAACCCGGACGGATTGCAACCCTATATATATATATATATATATATATATATATATATATATATATATATATATATATATATATATATATATATATATATATACAATTACGTATTTGATGATTTTCACTATGTTGGAATTTCAGTAATAACTTACGGCTAAGGAACTGAACAAACTTAATCTTGAAATTCTTAAAATAATAAAAAAGAAATTTCACAAATGTATTATTTTTCTTAATAAATCAGCTTTTAAAAAATTTTAAACTTATTTGAGTGGAAGAATTGTTTGTCAAAGTTTGTGAAGAATGAATATATATATTTATATATATATATATATATATATATATATATATATATATATTTATATATTTATATATATATATATATATATATATATTTATATATATATATATATATATATATATATATATATATATATATATATATATATATATATATATATATATATATATATATATATATATATATATATATATATACATAACTAGAGAGCTGCAGAGCTTTTTCAATAAGGTCGTTCTGTGCCCTTAGTTTGTTCTTTTTCACATACCTGTTCTTAACCCCTGAAGTTATTTTAGAAGTGAAACCAAACCCTGTAACACACAAAAAGCCTCTATATAACATTGCCGGTGTTCATAAAAAAGAATTTAAACCCAGAAAAAATGGTTAGTCAACTTCATCCCCGTACGAAATATTAACCAACAAACTCAATCTGAATAAGCTTTGGGAGGTGCACAAACTCTCAAAAACCACCAAATGCATGTAATCTAAAATCTAAAAAGTTTAAACCAGCAAAAGACACTCTAAAAAAAACTGCATCATTTGCAGGTTATTCAGGAATCCATTTTAGCAATTCATTTCATAAAAGTAATCTTGAAACAAAGCACGCTGCATTTTAAATATATGTTCATGACATAATATAAATTCGAAACGGGAGATTGGCGGTAGCTAATTACGAAATCGTCTTTATTCGGTAATTCACTATTAATAGGTATGACCCAGGAATCCTTGTGTATACATATTACAAGGTTATATACTTTTTCTGATCAATTAGGTAGTAAAATATTAGATGGTGTTTCTTCATCCATAGAATAACCACGCTGGTTTCTGATTAGGTCTTCTAAAACCACAGGAGGAATCATAAACTTCACACATTTCCAAAAATTACTTTTTACTGCTAATAAGATTTCGAGTTTTCGATGTTACACAGATTTAACGACTTTTGTAAAATTGATCTTAAATTATCTTTCTTTTATTATACAAGTTCGTGCTGTGATTTTTTCAAGTCAAAAATATCAATAAAAAACTCATAAAATTTTATTTATTTTCTTTGGATAGATAGAATTTTGTAATTTATTTTTATTTTAAATTGTTTTTGCGACAAATAACTCTGGTCATTTCATGATAATATAATTTTAGTACTCAACATCTAGACTGCCTTTGTTGTACACGGAAAATATTGAAATGTTTTTTGAAGTAATAAACTTATAAATGCATTGTTTTAAAATTGAAGCAATCATCCTTATAGTTTGCATTTTGTAACCAATAGGAAAAAGTTGCAATACAGCAAAGATGGAATCTAGAAATCAAACTGCAACCAGTATCTCATTAAACAGAAAATTACGTATCCCAGATAACTATCGATCAATACAATTTACTCACAGAAAACTATCATTTCAACGTTTTAATACAACAATTTGAAGTAAAGATTAATATTCATAAGTATTAATCTCAAATATAAAATTAGATCTTTTAGTTAAATTACTCAGTAGATACGGTGAAGCAGATAAGATTCAAAGTTGTTCTCGTATATGTAATTATTATATCTCCTTTATTTCAACAAAAAAAATAAAGTAAGGCTACGTCCTTATATTCTGATAGCAAAAAAAAGCACAAATGTCTCTCGTGCATTCTTATCGACATAAACGGATCATTTCTCCTAGAAAATCATATTTTTATTATTACCGTCACAATTTTGAAGGATCTCGCCTCTTTGAGTTGACAATACTGATGATATTTAATAATTTCGAAACATCTGCTTATTTTCTTGAATTGAAGTAATTCTAGATGTTTCATTTATTTCTAGTGATGGAAATACATGTTGCTACAGATTTCACTGTTTTGATACCCATATATTCAATTTTAATACCTTCGGTTAAAAAGTATATTATACTTACAGAAGTTTTTAATGTAAACTTGGGGGATTTAGAATATTATCCGAGATTTTAATTATATTTATGCCGCATTTAGTTCATTATATTGCGACTGCTCACATTCAATGAATATTTTAGCCATTTCATAAGCATGTTGAAAAAACATAAACCAAACCGTGTTTTTCGATTCCCAGATCCAGTATAAAAGCTTAAAAAGTGAACGTTAATTCAATAAATATATAAAGTGGGTAGAACAAACCTGATTATAAACTTTAACATTTCGTTACAAGGTTGCCTTGGCACTCTAAATGTTACAGAGTGAACTGGTCTTTAATTTATATGCAAGTCCACAACAACTGATCGCTTGCTAAATTTTCGGTTGTTCATTCTATTAGGATTTAACTTTGAATTAAATTCTAAATGAAACGTAATGAAATACATAAAACTGTAATATATCATTAGTTTACCTACATATCTTCCGAAAACCTGAAATTTTTTCTTCATACACAAAATTTCAAAGGTTCATACAAAACCAAAAATAGCATTGGAAAATTGATTAAAACAACAAATTAAAAATTCATAGAGATGAACGTACTGATGTTTATAGACTCAACTATAACGATTGCGAAAAATTCTATATAGGACGTACAATTAGAAATTTCAAAAGTCGAATACACGAACACCAACGTAGCTATATTAAGCAGAAAACTGACTCTAATTATGCGTGCCATCTTATTCAATGAAACCATACCTTTAATAACAATTATAATATATTACAGTTAGAAAATATTCTCCTCAAAATCAACTGTTGGGAATTCCTTGACATCAATAAATACAAAAATTCCGGAAACCTAGTGAACGACCAGATGGAAGTAAACCCCTCTCCTTAATATGTTCAATATACCTACCAATAACTCTGAATGAATTGCTTATTGTTATTTAGTTTCTCTAGAAATCCCTCTGTTATGTTCAATTTTTCGTATAAATAGATTGTTTTATAATACCATTATTTAGAAGTTAATGTTATGGCGAAACGCGTTTACTCAATATATTTTATTTCAGCCAGTGAAAAGTAAGATTTATTTCTTTATAAAGTTATATATAGTTATAGCATTTCGTAAGATTCTACTTACCAATTTCATTGAAGAATAAGATTTTTTTATTGAAATAAACATGTTACCAACCAATACACTGACTTTAATTTATCTTATCGTTTGAAAATCGTAGTTTGATTTGTCTGATTTTGTTCAGGAAATTGTAATGATATAAAATTAGCTCGCAAGATTTTCCGTTTATTCAAGTTATTATGGAACTTTGATCCAATTAAAAGATGAAATATTAGCATTTTATATTTTATGGTTTTCATTATAATGAGTTGTGTCGTTGCAATAAAATCGAAAAGATGAGTAAGGAAAAAAACGAGCTATTACTACCTAGGAGAGGGTGATACCACCTTTGATTTTACGCAGCTACTACATCGTTATTCAGTTTAATTAGTGCTATATATAGTTATAAATGGAAGTAACGATAATTTAAGTTAACGTTACGTTATGTCTTTCATATTGCTATTAATCAATACGTAGAAAATCAACTGCTCACATCTTTTCGTATGAGCTGTAGTTTCCTGTGATAAATCTATGTTTGAAAATAAATAAAACGAAAGTACTGGTCAAGATGTATTAGAAATGCAACGAAAATAGAATTGCCTGAATAATTAAATTAGCATATATTATTTTATAAACCGGATCTTAAATGTTGTATTGAATATATTTTGATTGAAATGACTGTGAAAAACCTTGAGTTAATATTTCCAAATTTTCTGTAGAATGAAAGGCGAGAAGTGTCGTGGGTCACCCAGACGTTCGTTTCACTATATTTTATGTATTACATAGCAGTCATAAAGGAATACATTACCAAAATTTAAGAATCACTAAAGGAAGAAACGATTGAGAGTAATCAAATGAGAAAAAAGAATGAAGGAATGGCAAAGAAATTGTAATAAATAACATTATTTTTTTTAACTTGGTAATTTCGAAAAGATTCGGAAGGGGGCTTGTAATATAATCAATTCGGCTATTCAATAGGAGACCTGAATATTTGTATTTATTTATCTGTAATGATTCTAGAAACTTAAGTTTAACTCCCTTACTTTCAGAATTTAATATTTTAAAGTCAAAATTGAATGTGTTTGCATAATGTGAATCCTACTTTTGATTAACAAAGCTACGTTTGTGGTCTGAAAGCTTCTGAAAGTTCTACCAGTATAAAACTTATCATAATCACCACAATTAATTTTATAAACTCCTGATTTATTGTTTTTGTTAACTTTTCATTCATTGTTTTTTATATGATTTTCTAATTTATTCCGGGTACGGTAAGTAATGTTGAAGTTGTGTTTAGATAAAAGTGATTTGAGTTTTTTAATTGAATATTCGATGAAAGTGAGGCTGTTATATTTGATATCATTTTTGGTAAACGGGAACACCTGGCTAATTGCATTTTTGAAATATTCCATTCGCCAAATATCTGGAGTGAAACTTGAAATGAAGAATTTCATTCCAATAATAAATGTCAATGCCAGCTGGTGATTTGAATTGAGGACTATTTCAGTAATAATTGTACAATATGTGACAATCGCGACCATATGTATGTGCCTCATCAATTATTCATTAAATTGTTCATAAAACGGAATAATGTAAACGCTTGTAATTGTCAATTATAGACTGAAGTATCTCCGTTCCAAAAACGAAACTCTTTTCACGGCATTATGACCCAGAAGTAGTACTTCTTCGTGATTTACATGAAGATGTTTTCGGAATTAAAAACACTATATCACGATTTTCATCCTTTCCGACTCTAGAAACCGATTGACATGAAGATAAGCAAAGAAGGTAAATAAACCGTAGGAATATACCATATGCGTTTCTTCAAATTACGGTTCTATTTTCTTCCTCTACGGTCTACTTCAACGCTCTCTTCTTCTATGAAGATAAAGTTAATATTGACTTCAGTTAGAGAATATTCTTCAGTTTGTAGAAACAATTTCAGGTGTTGTAGGTATGTCAGTCATATTTATTAGTTGGATGGACCAAGAATTATTCAGGAAGGTTGTTATGTTGAAATTGTTGTTTGTTGTGACGAAACTTGACAAATATAGAGAATTACGGTATACTGATGAATCAGAAATTCTTGAATTTCAATTATCAGAAATTGCGTTATATACTTGAAGGTTTCACAAGTTGAAATCTTAAGTAGATTCTATTATAATTCGTTTTTGTGATTCTATGAATTATATTTGCTTGAAAAGTCGTTGTTTGAGTCTTAACATGCGTAAAGTAATAGCATCATTGATTCTTCTCTTCTTGTGGTGCCGTACCCGGTTTAGGGTGTGGCGACCTCTCTACAACTACCCGTGCTGTGCGTGATACAGCGATACACGCATAGAAGGGACCTACAGTTTTACGACGGTTCCGAACGTCTTTACAGAGAGGCTTTACTAAGCAGAATACTGCTCGGTCGTTTGCCATTGCCTTCCGAGAGGTGGCTCCGCATAAATTCGTTGTTCCGGCCGGGATTCGATCCAGCGACCTTCTGTTCAGTAGCCCAACGCACTGACCACTGAACTACGGAGCCACTCATTGATTACTCCATCGCTATTATCAGAAGTGGGATAAATTGAGTTAAATATAATTTTCTTTCAATACAAGCAAGATGTTTCAATAATAATCACGATTGAAGACGTTTCAAGTATTCAGCAAAACTTTTCATTTAAAAAGAAGCTTCACTAATGCCCGATTTCATCAACTAATTCCTAAAGTTAGGCAACAATTAAATCGTTTTTAGGAATTCCTAAGTGCAATTTGCGTTTCACCACGCGTTAAGTAGTGCCTAAGGACGATAGGAAATACCTAACGTTAGGTCTGCCTTGAGTATTTAGGAAATGCTTAGGCTGCGGTTATAGTGGATGCGTTTTCTGACGACCAACTAGTCGGACGTACACGTCAGATGTCGCAGGAATGAATCAAATACATAATAATGTATCACTATGGTTATAGTGCTTGCGAATCGGTCGTCCGATGACGTTAGAAGTCGTTCAAACGCTTTGATATTTCATGCGACTTTGTGCGAACGTCAAAATGGATATTGAAAAATTGATATCATTAGTTTTCAACATATTCACTTCTTCCCAACAGTAATAAAACTTTTAATAGCGGACTTTCTACATACTGATAATATTCTTCAAAATTATTATTGTTGATATCCATGTTTTATGTAAGTTACGAATGACAGTCTAGGCGCGAACACAGAAAAAAATACGCATTGACTATAACCACCGTTGTCTGACGATCAGTACTGACGTGTACGTCCGACTAGTTGGTCGCCAGAAAACGCATCCACTATAACCGCAGCCTTAACCTCAAATTGATATAATAAAATTATTATATTTCTATCATTTGGGGCCGTTCAAGTATTACGTAACGCAATTTTTGAAGATTTTTGACCCTCCCTCCCCCTATGTAACGCTCCGTAACGTTTTCATGAACCCCTCCTCCCCCCCTATAAACGTTACGTAACACCCAAGCGACCATTTTTACCTAAAAGTCACAAATATGTTGCGCAAAGTCCGGAAAGTTGCTAAAATACCGTTTTTATTGTTTTAATCGTGTAATCGTTAATAATAAACAAAACAAGAGATTTTTATTTAATAAACAATCATACATAATGTGATATGTTGAAAAGGGCTCAAATTTGTCCTATTAAACTTTTACTACTACTCTTACATTTAATTATGCCGTTTTCCTGACTCAGCCCTGTCGTTGCATACATTTTTAGCTAACTTCATCCACCATTATTTTTCTCATGCATTATTCAATTTTCGCTTATTAGCAGGTTTTCACTTTGAAAACCTGCTTATTGAAATGGGTGCGATTAGCAAAGTTGGTCCTAGGACACAAATAGTTTTTCGTTTCATGACATTTCAGGATGCTTGGCATCAAAAACCCAATTTCAAAAGTGTCTCTTTCTCTACATATGTATATAATATATATATATATATATATATATATATATATATATATATATATATATATATATATATATATATATATATATATATATATATATATATATATATATATTCATATGTATGTAGGTAGATAGTTTCGTAGTTTCGCTCCTGTGTATTACGTGTTTAAAACACTTAATGAAAACTGGCAACGGAAACAAAATATAAATGACGAATAATACAGTCGAGGTATTCCCCATAAAACATAAACGGATAGAGTTGCCAACTTGGGACAACAAAATAAAAGTGACTTACAATACAATCGAGGGATTCCCCGTAAAAAATAAACGAAAAGAGTTAACAACTTCGGAGATTCAAATTCTCTAGTTTTTTATTTCAATAAAAATCAATGTTACGTAGCGCGTTGTTCGAACCCCCCTCCCGCACCTAGAACGCATCGTAACGTTTTACAAGACCCCCCCTCCCCCCCAAATTGCGTTACGTAATACTTGAACGCCCCCTTTTTCACTTCTTACTTTGTCAAATTTACAGTCTAGTATTGAACAGCGGTACCAATTATATGTAAAAAACTTTTCAAATCAAGTTTTCAACAAGGTATTTTTTAACTAAGAATTTCTTAGGTTGGTGAAATCCGATTTAGGTTAGTATCGGATTTAGGTATTTCCTATCTTAGGAATTACTTAGTTAGGAACTTCCTTACATCTCGTTGGTGAAATCGGGCATAAGGTCGTTATTTGTTCTCTTCATATACAAATTCTAAACCTGAGTCAATTTCGAGAGGTTGCGAAGGTAAACACAACAGAAAATGGACTCCTTTCTAACATCAACTCTATCCATGTGACCTCTAACCCAATCTTCAGGCACTATAAAATGAGCAAAACCTCAAAAACTGCGAAAATCATAAAATCCTTTTAATAATATAATTGCGACAGTTCAGGAAGATAATCGAAGAATTTTCTTCTAACATCAAATCAATCTACATAATGAATTTCAACTCTGCAATTCAATCGGCAGAAGCTTTGCAGGCGAGCAAAGACAAAAAACCCACGAAAAAAACAAGAAATGTCTACATAAAATAGCGGCGGTTGGAAAAAAGTATACATCACTGAAAGGTACTTCCTCAGCATCAACTCAAATCACGTACAAATTCTAAACCCACTCACTCAATTTGGAGGGAGTTTGGAGTTCCATTTCAATACACCTTCCAAAAACCTATAAAAGGTTGGATTTAGAAAATGTTATCACAATAAATTTATACATTTTCTGCAACATGTTTGAAAAAATTTTCACTTCAGAAACACTTCAAAATTAATGATAAAGGAGGTAGAAAAAGATTTCAAGACAATTTTAGCACCGAACTGTTTTTATCATTTTCGTGAAAAATATGACTAGAACTTATGTATTTCGAATTATACCGAAATTAAAGTTCTGATGTAATTAGTGTTCAACAGACTGAAAAGAGAATAAAAATGTTTGTACTTTGAATATGACGAAAAAATAACTTTTTGTAGAGATCTTTATAATTTCCGCATGAGCTATAAAAAAGTACTCGACAATGAATAAATAGGTACTTCATAATCCGGAAAACAAATACTTCACAAAAGACTGCACAATTTGCTATAATTGAATGTGTTTTCAGAATGCATCAATTCGTGTCACCATTAAACACCTTGTAATTTAATATTGTCGATTTGTGCACACTCTTATTCTCAGTTGGTATCCCATTCCTTTAATGAATTCCACTTTCTAATTATTTCGTGGACAACAATTACAGTGTGGTTTTCAATGACACGACACGATTGACCAGACCATGTATAAGCACGTAATTGCAACCATGTATTCAGGTACTGCATCGTTGTCATATCTACCGTTTCAGCAGAAAATTACAGATGTATATAATGGTAATATATACATACAATATAAATGTAGATAATTAAAAATGTATATAACATGAATAAAGTGATGAACATATAAAATTGAAAATTATACACAAGTTCAATTTGTAGATTGCTCGTTACTCCCCATTGAATGTATACCTATCAGATTACATCAAAATAAATTGAATTAATTTCCAGAGATGCATATATTTTGAAGAAAATATTTATTGTTGGGTATATTTTTCTCAAATCACAAAAAATTCATCCTTCAAAACCTCGTAAGTTTTTTATTAAAGCCTGTATAAGCACCATTTTTTAAATATTTTGGTATGTATGTTTGCTAAAATAATCATAAGATTTTTATTCCACAAAATTAGTGATTATGTGAAAATAAATCAACTTCAAACTTCAATGCAGAAATAAATAACAACAACTGCGAGCTTCATTTTCTCTTAAGAACTTCTTTACTTGATGATATTTCTAACGGTATGCTACATATTGATAAAAAAAAACATTTCTGCTCAAAATTACGGATATTCTGTCAGAAGGGCGGCTATCTTTAGGAAGTGGTGAGAAAACAATTTTATTTTTATGATCCTTCATTTGAACAAAAATAAAACTATTCACAATTATTTAATACCTAACTGTTTTCTAGTTTGAACAAAAAAGGAAAAATATTTCTGCTTCAAGAAATAACTAGCTACCGTGACGGTTGAAGGAAGAAAGAGGTGTCGGGCGTCGATTATGAACAAGAGAGAATAGTTTGAAGTTGTAACTAGAGAACAGTTAGGTATTATTCACTAATTTTCTGGAGTGAAAATTCTTGCACTGCCCATTGGAATGAGAACTGTTGATTATTCGAACGTTAATTCTACCTAAATTTTGCAAACAAAAAAATCACCAGAATATTCGATTGGCTAGTGTGATCGAAATTTCCTGTTGTGTTACAGTCGGCAACAATGTTTTTAACCTTAAAATGAATGAAGTCGTTGGGAATATTGAATAGTGTAGTTTTCCAATTCTCCGAATTTGCTGATATACTTGGCAACAACGGTAGTGACCAAATAATAAGATTGTGAGAGGTAGAATACGTATGATACATACAGGATTTCAGTCCATGCAAATCGGACTTCGAATATGACGTAAACACTTTCTCTTCATCTTGTTCGGTCGCGGGGGCGACCTCCTTGTTCTTGTTCTTACATCAGCTAACATATGGTAGCAATTAGCAGGCCAGAACGCCCATTTTTCGCGCTGTAGATTCAGCTCTTCGTCATTTGAATGCTAATACTATAAAAACCCTTACGCATGGGTATTTTCGAAATTTGGATTTATTTCTTAATTGATTTTTATGCGAAGTTTGAAACGTTGCCATATTAAGTAGGATGTGAAATTTCGCCATGTGAGCATAGAATGGCAACACGTATGTGGAAAGAGAACATTCGAAATATAAATTAAAATTCTCATTTGAAAGTTTCTATGAATCTCCAGCATTTATATCCTATTACATTTACATTAAATTGATGAAATTTCGTTTTCATAACATCAGCAAAATAAAACTCAACTTTACATAACCTACGCAAATATGGATTTCGTTCGTTTGTTAAAGCTATAATATGTATAACTCTCATGTGGTTTATGCAAAATTTTTCGTTTTATTTTCCCCGAAAATAATTGACCACTGTATATACGAGAGTCAAGAGAGCGGGTGGGAGTGAATTTTATAACCGTGAGATTATATTTTTATATCTTCAGTCACCTTTATAACACCAAATGAGCTGAAATTTTGTATCTGCAGTTATTCTATCTCTAGAATAACCGCAGATACCAAATTTCATTTTCTTCTGTCTCCAGAAGAAAACAAAAAAGGTGCATGGGCAGAAACAGGTGGCAAAAAGATGAGAAAAATTGAAAATTGGAAAAACAGGTTTTTAGTGCTTCTTCGAAGGCGTATGAGGATTAGAAACAGAGATTCTTTTACCCCTGAACCTCCTCTAAATCTAGTTAGGTAGTTGAAATTCTGTACATGGTATGAAGTGTTAGGGAAGTGTTTGTTGCAGTATAAACTTTTTTCTCTAACTGCTGCAGCTTGTATATGGAGATTTCATTTTGTTACATGGTTTTTGAAGTTTTCTGCACCTCCTCAGCATCTGCAGATAGAGCAAGAGTGGTAAAATTCAATACGTGGGTTGATTTGATATTAGGGAAGTATCATCCCTTGGAAAATTATAGTTTTCTGGTATTTCGTGGATTTCAATGTTTTACTCACTGTAGCAGCTCCTTCAAATTGATTGAGGGGTTTTGAATTTTTATATAAAAAACAACCAAAATGCTAGGAAAATAAGACCTTATTAATGGCTTCTAAAACTATTTTAGTTTACTACAGAAGTTTTCTTTCAAGAGAACGACGAAGCATTTCTTCTTAAATATTCAGAAATGTTTATATCATGAAATATAATAATTCGTGTGCCACAAATTGACTCCATTTTGTTAGTTAGTTTGTAGGTTGTTACCGCATGGTTTCACTCAACTAAACATTAGACACGTAAAACATCCAAATACTACAAAATCATGTTACGAAAATATCAATTTAATGCAACTTGATTATTCTTCTTCTTCGGATGCTATTCACTAATGGATGTTTGCGATCACATTTTCCATCTCCTCTCTATCCCTTGCGGTATGAATTAGGGTCTGTATGTCATTCACTTCTGTCCACTGTCTTATATTCCGCAACCAGGACAACTTGATTATAATACTTCAAAACTTGTATTAGCTATGAACTTTGTAATAATTCTGTATCCTGTTAAATATAGTACAAGATTGTAAATATTAATTTTCATCAAAGCAAGAAAATAAATTATATGACATACTGAATATTACTCGGACCAAATTCATGTTTTATTTATTCATTGGGGTTATGTAAATGTAGGTGTACATAATAATTTGCTGGGATAAACTTCAATTAATTTTCTTGAAGGCTACAAAATATTCTTTGAGAACATTCAACTAATTTGAGTTAAGATAATTGTGTATCTTGATTACAAAAAGTTCTTTATTTTTATTTCCACCATTGAGGTATGTAATAAACTATTTTCAAAACCATCCATTATACCGTTACAAATTGATTCTAATAAAAGTCATAAGAACTTGACAGCCGGTAATATTATCACATCGTTCAATAAATGATAGGTATATGAATAATGAATACGTGGAAAATAACTGAAGATGAACTACTAACATTAATACTGAAGTTTACTGAAGCTATAAATCAGAAATGTGACAACTTAGACTTAGAGGAATGCATTCACTAATATGATGACAATAGGCCCATCTCAAATTCGTCGTGTATGGAGGGACATGATCTCACCATAATTATTTATAGTGGTTATTCATGGATTTGTTTTTTTCTGGGTTAGTATTTTTCGAGGGGTTCCCATCATTCTATTGTTTGGTAAAATCTGTCTGACATTTGACCTCGAATAACTACAGTTTAATTTTACGAGTACTACTGATTGATGATGAATTTTTGCAAATTTCTCATTCATTTCTCACTTTTTATTTCCAACAAAATATATTTTGAACATTAAGCAAGAAATATATTTCTTAAGAATCAGAATGAGAGCATTTTTTAGCTTGAAAAAAGTAGATACTAAAGAGAAATTGACTCACCAAACCATTAGCATTGTTTGATTCCCAAAATGTGAGGTATTGCAACAATTAAGTGGATATGTTACCTGATTTATAAATACAAATATTAAAATATTTCATCTTATTAACAACCTGTAATATGTGTAGATTGAGCTAGCATACAGAGAACAAAAAATTTTTCGAGATGTACTCTGTAAATAAATACTGAGCGTATAAAAGGTACCGCACTCTTAAGGTAAGGTATTGAAAGTGGCCCAATAGGCTGAAAAGCCTATTGGGCCATATTGTCTGCAGTTTTCAGGGTTTTTGTGAAAAATGTAAATATTATTGATAGTTTCTGGAGTAAACAAGTAGGTACTATGAATTGCTAATCTCCGATATAAGATATCATTGAAAAAACACAAATAAAAAACAAAGAAGAATTGATCGACTAATGTATTGTAGGTGCTAGTACGTAGTACATTTTTTTCTGCACTACACCATTTTTACAGATAATTCCCACTGTGAAGACTTGCTCTCTAGCAGATTTTTTCTATCTTTTAACGGTTAGTGTGGATATCTTTTTTTTAGATCAATATTTCAACAAGTACTGCATTTCCATATTTCATGAATATTTTCATGAATGCAAGTATTGTTATAAATCAATGATAGCTTGAGAATCTCACTAACTTAGAACACTAATTACCATTTCGTACTGTAATATGGTTACCTCCAATGTGAATATTTTTTCATTTGAAGGCCCGTCTCATTGTTTCATGAATACATAAATATGGGTATTTGCTAGCCATGCTCACGTGACAATTCAGCTATGCTATTATATTGTCATTAATGGGCATTTTTGTCTACTTGGAAAGAAGTGGTTATTATCATCTGAGGGTTTGTCATGGTTCAGACAATTCTTTTTTGATTTGCATGCACCGAATAACTACAGTGACTTAAGTTATAGTTATGGGAGAAAACCTAATCTGCCGTCATTGTTGCTTTGTGCATCTTGCAAATTGGAAAATTCCTTTCCTGAAGTATCTGAAATGAAATTGTTGGATGCTGTTGCTTGATGTTAATCTATTTCAATTGGAATGAAAACTTAGTATTATTTATTGTTGATTAAGCATCCCACTGGATGAAAAGAAACCACAAATTTTAATGTCAATTAGGTACCTAAAAAATTTTTTTATTAATGAAGCATTATCTATTAACCTTTTAGATTTACCAATCGACATAATTACCAACACGCCAACGCTATTTCGAATAATTGGTAATACTAGTCAACCCACCTATGTAGACCTGTTTTATTTCTATATATATATATATATATATATATATATATATATATATATATATATATATAGGTAGAATTTCTTGTGCTATATTTTATATGATAAACAGTAAGTTAATGTAAACATAGTGAAGAAATTGTGACTGATTTTTAAAATATATTTTAGATGTAAATGTCCCAGCCATTGTTATAATCTTGAAAAAGGCACAAAGCCGAACATAATGTAAGTTGATTAATATCTGAAATACCTGAAGTATCTGTGGCCTCTAAACTAAGAAAACGTACACCTTGAATTATTATATATATATATATATATATATATATATATATATATATATATATATATATATATATATATATTATATATATAATTAATAGTAAATTCAGTTTTTAAATATTTTCGTATGAAAAAGTCATGATGTTCAGAGATTTATATAACTTTATAGAGTTTTTATCTCATCTAGAATATAACCTATCTCAAACAACGACGTATCAACGGAGGACCTAGGGAGCACCTTCCCAAAATGTTGAATACCTACCCTAGAGTTACAAGAAATAGGATATTAAAATTTCGTTCACACAGCGATTATAAAATCTCCAAAAAATACTTTTAAAAAGTAAAAATGACGACATATAGCTAGAACAGTGATCTTTTGAAAAGAAAAATGTAATAAGATAGTATATCCTAGTTACGCGAATGATGTCGAAATTAATCTTTTTTCAACTAACATCATGAGGAAATATAAAATTCAGTAAACCGATATATGTTACGCGAATAATGTTTTATATTATGTTATAAATTAATAATTCGATGTTGAAATTCGAAAAAATTCATTAAAGTACTTGCGAGCATATTCAAAATTTTGTTGATTTAAGGTCATCAATTAGGATGTCATCATCAGGGGAGGATGTACAAAAATAACAAACTGATCCACTCACTTTCTCACCAATAATCATAGTCAATTTTTATACTACTATAAATTAACATATTATACAGACGGTGAAGTTGAACAGTCTGATGGGTTTTTCCACTGGTGGTATATTGAACTATAAAACGATTGTGAAGGTTAACCGCATCAAATTGTCGATACACTAGAATGTTACCATACATTGAGTAATACCATCAATTTAAAATCTACCAAGGAGCTCTCGATCAAATGAACGAATAGTGTGACAATTGAGAACACTCGCTGTTAATATTCTCTTATACTCTCTATGAAAGCATATCTTATTCACTTCACGAACATGGAAAGCAGTTTGATTTGATTCATTAATTGTGATCAGTAAAAATTGATCGTGGAGATTAAAATTGATCGCTCTAATTTATTGCACGTTCAAGTTTCAGCGAACAAATGGGAGTAATGATGCTGACAACATGACGTTTGTACAGATATAAATTGTTCTTAAAGTTTAAAGTATATTATACTTTCACATTATTCAGCTCTGGGCGCAATTCTATTTCTGTAATATAATAACTATGGGCCTTTCACATCAGGTGAATAGAACGAAGATCAATGGATAGATACACTAAACAAATAACTGTCTTCATAAAGCTCGGGTTATTTTGTACAGCAGGTCGAGTTGAGTAAATAGAGGTTGAATTAATGACTTTACACTCAGACAGTTCATACCAAAGTTGATGATCATTCAAAAAACGGTGGAGCTCGAGCAGTTCAATATATATTCTGATATAAAATAGCGTTGAAACTTTATTATTTTCCAGGTCAATTAATGAAATACTTAACAGTTAAAAAAACAATTGAAAAAATATGAATAAGTTTTTCTCGCCTTCAAGATGTGAGAATACAAATCTATTTTTATATCGACAGCTGTTCGTAATTTGGATGTATATATATATATATATATATATATATATATATATATATATATATATATATATATATATATATATATATATATATATATATATATATAAATATATATATATATATATATATATATATATATATTTTATAAAAGGTTATATTGGGCACTCGGCAAAAAGGAGGCTAGATTTAAATCAAACAACCATTGGTCATGAACATCTATATTTCGGTCCTTAGTTTGGGACCTTCATCAGGATGCTAGAAGTCAGAGAACTCAAATAGCAACACAACAAATCAACCAAAAATGCAAGAAGTGGAAAAGCCACACAAAACTACACTTATAAAGTTACTTACATGTGACGAGTTGTGAAAATAGAACGGCGACAAGCGAATGACTCGAAGGGAGCATCCAAAAATTTATTTAAACACAAACAAAAGCATAATGATGACAAATATAAAAGGAGATATTAAATCTCTGGCACATGATAATCAACTAAAATTAACGTCAAAAAAGACCGGCTTCAACATGGCCAGGTCAGGCTATGCAGTAATTGACAACTAATGAAGATGGAACAGTCTTGATAGACCGACCACAGAAAAGCGAGAAAGAATAAAATCAATGGTGACAACAGAATGAAAAAATAACTAAAAATCAAAACATAATAAAATTGTACTTATACTGAGCTAAAATTTAGATTGGCAGAACCCTTATTAATGGAAAGAAGGTAACTGTAGATATTGCTAAGACTTTTAATGTCAGCTCTCTTGTTGACGGCATTGTCATACTCATTGATGTAGCACATCTCCAAAAACAATCTCTTATTATAATTAGATTCAACGGACAAAACTCGAGTGTTCGAAAAGTCAAAACTATGCGACCAGTTCTTCGCGTGCAAAGCCAAGGCACACCTATCAGGATGGAGACGGACATCACTTTTATGTAAACTGATTCTTCTGTTTAAGGGCTGAGAAGTCTGGCCAATATAAACATTGGAGCAATCTGAGCATGGAATGGAATAGACACAATCCGACCTGGACATAAGGGGAACCCTATCTTTGAGATTGGTAAAAACACACCTATTTGTAACAACATTGTACTCCATTCCATGCTCAGATTGCTCCAATGTTTATATTGGCCAGACTTCTCAGTCCTTAAACAGAAGAATCAGTTTACATAAAAGTGATGTCCGTCTCCATCCTGATAGGTGTGCCTTGGCTTTGCACGCGAAGAACTGGTCGCATAGTTTTGACTTTTCGAACACTCGAGTTTTGTCCGTTGAATCTAATTATAATAAGAGATTGTTTTTGGAGATGTGCTACATCAATGAGTATGACAATGCCGTCAACAAGAGAGCTGACATTAAAAGTCTTAGCAATATCTACAGTTACCTTCTTTCCATTAATAAGGGTTCTGCCAATCTAAATTTTAGCTCAGTATAAGTACAATTTTATTATGTTTTGATTTTTAGTTATTTTTTCATTCTGTTGTCACCACTGATTTTATTCTTTCTCGCTTTTCTGTGGTCGGTCTATCAAGACTGTTCCATCTTCATTAGTTGTCAATTACTGCATAGCCTGACCTGGCCATGTTGAAGCCGGTCTTTTTTGACGTTAATTTTAGTTGATTATCATGTGCCAGAGATTTAATATCTCCTTTTATATTTGTCATCATTATGTTTTGTTTGTGTTTAAATAAATTTTTGGATGCTCCCTTCGAGTCATTCGCTTGTCGCCGTTCTATTTTCACAACTCGTCACATGTAAGTAACTTTATAAGTGTAGTTTTGTGTGGCTTTTCCACTTCTTGCATTTTTGGTTGATTTGTTGTGTTGCTATTTGAGTTCTCTGACTTCTAGCATCCTGATGAAGGTCCCAAACTAAGGACCGAAATATAGATGTTCATGACCAATGGTTGTTTGATTTAAATCTAGCCTCCTTTTTGCCGAGTGCCCAATATAACCTTTTATAAGTTAGAAGTTACGGCAATACTCCTTGTATAAATATATATATATATATATATATATATATATATATATATATATATATATATATATATATATATATATATATATATATATATATATATATATATTTAAATATATATATATATATATATATATATATATATATATATATACAGGGTGATTCACGATGGATGGCACATTAGACGTTCCTGGTGAACCATACAACGGATCACTTTGAAAATTAAATGGAAGTCATAGTCGGACATTCTCTACCCAACTAAAATATTTTTGGTAGTTCGGCGTTGCCACTCAAAAATTAAAATAATTTTTATTTCGAAAACGGTAACAGTTAGGTAAAGAGAATTATCATGAAAAGTTATTGGGAAACTGTTGTAGATTCTAAAAATAATATTATATGGAGGCTGTTCCATTTAAAAAATCAAAGTTGCTACTACTATCTAATAGAAGTGGCAACACCGTGAGAAAAATATTTTAGTGGGGTAGAGAATGTCCGACTATGACTTCTATTAAATTTTCCAAGTGATTCGTTGTATGGTTCACCCGGAACGTCTAATGTGCCATCCACCGTGAATCACCCTGTATACCGAGCTAATAGCCAAGAGGTCATTCTCGTGTATTAGAAGTATAGGGGCCTTAGGTTCATATTCCGGCGTCCACCTCTCTAGCATGAGTTTTTCTAATGAGATTTCCTCATAGCATAACTTAAAAATGTGAATGCAAGGTAATTATTCTTTCTCTGAATCCCACCTCACCTCTTCTCTTCCATTAATGAACTCTCCACCTATCCTCGATGCACTTGTAGATACAAGCTCATTTCATGATCTAGCTGAAGGAGTTCCTCTCCATAACTCAAGCAGCCCACCTGTTCTACAAATACTAGTGGCAGGAACTAAACACGTGGCCTTACCTTCATATATATATATATATATATATATATATATATATACATACATACATATTTTTATGATCAACTCTCGGTAAAAGCTGAAGCTTATAAAGCTTCTTAAGCTCCCCGAGATGATTTAGACAAATGGGGGTTTATGCTGGATATAAACCTCTGCAAGTTATATCAAACTGTACACACCTCTGAGGTTAGAACGTTTCATACTCGTAGGTTTGCCTTTGGGTTCTGAAACGCCGTCTGGTAAACCGATGTTCTGACTATCTCAGAATAATGTAAAAAAGGAAACACACGTGTTTAATTCCTTATTGAAGTATGTGTCAGGGAGGCGGGCAGCTTGAGTTTGGGATTAACTCCTTCAGCCAGATCAGAGGATACACTTGTATGTACAAGTGCATCAAGGATAGGTGAGACGGGATATTTATGGAACATAGGGAGTGTGGGTAGGGTTCAGAGGATTAATACTGGCCCAGCCTTATAAGTTTGCAAGCAGTGACTCACAGTACCATGAAGAAACCTCTGAAAAAAAGTCATGGCAGACCAGTCGGCCCCGGGGTTTGAACCCGAAACCTCCCAAATACCAGCCAGCGTACGCTAAGTACTCGAGTAACTAGCTTGGTCAGAATAATATAGGCTACTTACCTACTAAGACCAAACTGACTGCCAAATCTGAGTCGACGAGCAGTTTGTTCTGTAAGGTATTGCTAAACCAACAATGCCTTAGGCCAACATAGCATACAAACAGGTACGTTGCTAGTTGACTCTTAGTAGACAGATTGATGTTTAGGAGTAGAAGCAGCATTTCGGTTGGTAAAATAGGCAAATTGAGTCCTTGTAATCTTACTGTTTGTGACCTTTCCTAGTTTCTTTTTCGGTTCGTGGATTAGGCAGATGGAGACCAGGCACTTTAATTAACCCTTACCTTGATCATACATAGAAACATTTCTGACTATATACCTCATAATGCATAGATCGGTCGAAATTTAATCAAAAATTGTTTTTCAAATGAGCTATCGGTTCTTAGGATACCAAAGTTATTTCTTCATATGATAGGTAGGTGTTGAACATGTCGCCCGAATGAGTATTTCATGCGACCTTCTACGCTTCAAATGCTCAAATAACTAAAGCCGGTATTTTGATATACGCCACCGAAATACCATTTTTCATTTTAAAATTCAGTGCAGTATTGTGACGAAATCACTTTCATTTGCTTCACAAATCTAGACTATATAGCAATATGTTAACGATCTCGATACGGTCCTGAAGTGAAGATGTTCCAAAAATAGCCGCCGAACTCGGCCAATTTCGAAACAATGCAACCTAAAGAAAAAGCACGAACCAGGCATACTTATAGATCCGAGTCGGGCAGTAAGAATGCATAATTTACCGAACCGTGTGAGTCAGATTTCGCAACTTATTGAGGTCAGCCAGTCGGACCACCCGATTTTATACTTATGGTTGTAGAAGGTAATTTTCGATTCCGCGTTACTGATTTCTACCCACTTCGAGGTGATCGTTACATGATAGATAAATTTTAGTGATTCATTAGTATTGAATTATGAAAGATCTTATCGAACATTGAACACGATAGCTATAAATCACGACAGTGACAATTCTGTGAAAGTCTTTGATATAATATTGAAAAAATAGCAGAGCTTCATCATTAAGCTCATATGTTTCCCTCTGTTTCGTTTTTTACAGATCAATTTCTAAACTTCTTATTAAATTTGAAGGGACTGAAGAGAAGCTTGAACACATGCCAAAAAGCTATAATTTTTTCAATCAAAATTGCTGCGATGGGTGAGAATATTTGAAATGCCCAAATAGCACCTTCTTTATATCAACCCAATTCACGTAAAAATATCCAGGTTTCTATTGAAGTTGTAGTACTTTAGAGGTGCGCAATAGGGCATAGCCCAGTTGCGCCAATTTTAAACAGGTACAAGAAATCGTATAACCCAATTGCGCCCCAAACCGACCAGCCCCTAAAATCACCATGACCCACTTGCGCCGATTGTCTCTACGGGAGACCTATTAGAGATTATAGCGCTAATTAAGAGGACGGGAAGGGTGCCCGATAGGAAATAGGGTTTTGGGAATGCCGGTTTTACTTTTCAACTAAAATACTTCAAATAATCATTGACAAAGTGTACAAGACATTTATTTATATACAAATTTTATTATAATGATAAGACGCAATTTTTACAAAATCGAACCTTTCAATTTGTCCTTGTTTAAATAAATTTAATTTTTCGGCTAAGATTCCAATTCTGTCTTTATACGATTTATATTTATATTAACAAATTTAAAAATTTCCGGATGAGGTGCATAAAAACTTTTAGTTAAATCAGAATGAAAGGATTCACAGCAATTTGTTGTTCTGTAACTACTAGCTTCAGCACAAGCCCAAATTTTAGGAGGAAATTTAGAATCCTCGTCTATATAATTATCAACAAGATAATCAAAATAATTTCTCAATCTTGCGTCATTCGTCAACATTTGATCAAAATCAAAGGCAAAACAGTCTACCACTGTTTCTGGCTCTAAAAATGTCAAGCCAAGTGTCCAATGTAAAATACTTCCAATAAGTGACTCATTGTTCTTGTATTCGGACATCAACCCTAAACTTTGGATTTTTCTAATCCAAGCTTGACTTAGATGAAATCTGCATCCTATAATTGTGTAATGGAAATGGAAAAGGCTGAAAGTGCCACAAAGTAAAATTTTCAGTATTCAATAAAAACTTCATAAAACTTATACTGTATTCTTTGAAAATCTATAATTTTCATTAGAAATACAAAATATATTTTTATTTGTTCTTCAAGAGTTGTTTTTTTTGTTGTACATATATAACTTGATTTTGCACGTGAAAAGCTGAAAGTGCAATCATATCTTTTTTTGGGAAACGATGTAAGTGCCATATCTTGTTAGTTAAAAGGCTGAAAGTCCAGTGCTCATTGCACGTAGAGGATGAATGTTCATAGTGGTTTGAAAAAATCCAATGCAATGGAAAGGCACATTCATCATGGCGGATGGCACTTTCAGCCTTTTCCACTGACAGTCAGCGGGCACTTCCACGGTGCTGATCCTTGCGACTGCTCTAGTAACTAGTAGGAATTTTTCTGGCACTTTCAACCTTCTCTAGGTTATTGGCGATGTCGCTTGCAACGCATTCCATGCAAAAAATCAATTTTTTATTTTTTGGCACTTTCAGCCTTTTCCATTTCCCCTACACAATTTTTGTTTCTGACCACATTAATCTAATGGATAAATGAATAGAGTTTTCAAAATCCGATGCAACTTCAGCAGGTTCAAATAGATATCCTAGTTTTACGCATTCTTGGCTTACGATTTCAAAACATTTCAAATATGACTTATTTGGCAATAAACAAAAAACAAGAGGAACATAGTGGCCGTTTTGCATACCGTGTATAGTAAACAATTGTAAAAAGAATTTTGGGGCATATTTAAAAGTGCCATCTACATATATTGTTTTACACTGAACTAGAAACTTTAATAATTAGTAACACAAGAAAAAATTACAATGTTTGATTCAAAATCATTATCTAGTAGAAAATTTTCTCCCTCTTTGAACGTTTCAAGATTTACATCAGTAATGAACAATTTTTGTAAATAATTCAGATTTTATGGTATTTGTTAGGGTAGGGGGTGGTCCGATAATGAGCAGGGACAACCTGCTGAGATTAGGCTTATTTTTACCATCGGCGCAACTGGGTTATCATAAATTCCCGACCCTTTTGAGACCCGGATTAGACCAGGTAGAATAGGCGCAATGGGGTTATCCCCGCGCAATACGTGTAAAACGTCTAAGAGGCCTCAAATCACAAAAATTGCGGTAGTTAACAAAATTAATTGAAGCCCCTTATGGTCATCAACTCGATCTACGTACCAAATTTCAATCAGCAGAAGCAGAACTTGTTGAGGTGCTCGAAACCTCAAACATCAAAAGATATCTCTGAATAAGAGAAGGAGCGGTTAAAGAAGAAAAAGTATATAGTTCCGAAAGGCACTATCCTAATATTAACTTAAACCACGTACAAATTTTCAACCATCTAATTCAATTTAAGGGTGGTTTAAAGGTACAAAAAGCCCCTGATGTTTCAAACTGAAATGTTGTTTAAAATCGATTTCCATATCTTTTTTATACTGGATTGAAAAATGTATATTCTTGCACCTCCAGGTAACTCCCTGACCCAAAGTTTGAAGATTCCAAATTTGGACTGCTTGTTTTGCCCCTGAACAACCCCAGAGACGAAATTTTAACTCCTTTGGTTTGATAGAGAACGCTGGAATTGTCGAAATGTACCGGCAAAAAATATATTCAAATTAGAAATAAAACAAATCTCGTAAATCGCGGTAAAGAAGGTCCAAAACGGATTTAAAAATCACTCCACCGCCTCACTGTTGACTTTTGCACACAATATTATTATCGGAGAAAATAATACTTAAAGTCTCATGATATTGGCCTTTTTATTGTATACAATATAGACTGATATGTTCCAAAGTGTTTGATAACATGTTTGTCAAGAGCGTAAATATGTTGATTTTTGCATCAGGCACAGGTGGAAAAAGGAAAAAGGAAACACAGGTGTTTCATTCCTCCCTGAAGTATGTGTCAGGATATTTATGGAACATGGGAAGTGTGGGTATGGTTCAGAGGATTAATACTGGCCCAGAACTCGCCTTGTAAGTTTGCAAGCAGTGACTTACATTACTATGAGGAAACTTCTGAAAAAAACTCATGGTAGATCAGTCGGTCCCGGGGTTTGAACCCGAGACCTCCCAAATACTAGCCAGCGTACCGAACGTACTCTACTAACTAGCTTGGTGCACAGGTGGATGAATTAAGATAGCTAGATATAATAGAAGAATTTTAAATAAATATATTCTAAAATATTCTAAACATTTTCTGATGTTTCCCCATGTGAAATTTTTGTTGTTAGTTATGATTAAAAACGAATTATAGCTGTATAGTTATCACAATTAGGGTAATTGTAAAAACAATGAATCAATAATAAAATTCAGGCATACAGAAAAATAAATATCTTATGTGATTTCAACTCGACTATCAGGTCCTACTTAGTAAATTATTTAGGAAATCAACTTAAAAGAAATGTGGATAATCAAATTACTCATAAATTCAATATTACAAAATAATAACATCGTAACATTTGGAAGAAATATTCTGATTTATTAATGAAAGCTACTATCAACTTATTTCGACTCCGCTCACAAGAGCTAAATCTTCGAACATAATTAATTAACACTTTCACTAAACCAGATGTCTCTTAATTTGTCACACATTCTTACTATTAATGGCAGAAACTATGCTGATAGTTCGTCGATTCCAAATCCTAATTTAGTTTAATCATGGGCTATTTTCATCAACTATATAATCAAAATAATGACGCACATATCAGTCTCTCAAGAAATTAGAATTAAGATGAGTAGATGAAGCAGCCCTTATATGGATTTCCTTGATTAAAATGACGTTAAAAAGCTACTATCATGATGTTTCCTCACCTCTAATCTACTCTTGAAGATAGTCCAAGAAAATATTTTCTTTCTCAGTGAAAAATAATGGCCGATTTATCTGGAAAACAATCACTGCAGCTGTTCGAATAAGTCAGTTAAAAATGTGATATAATTAAAATTAAATTAAAAAAATTTGAAGAGCTGAATATATAATAAAAACTCCAAAAATGATTAAATTTACCCAATTTATATAATGTACTACTGAATTTGTTTCTATTCTCTGTTTAATTCAATTAAAGTTAATACATTTATGGAGAATGTTCTGGTTATATTCAAATTAGTTTAGAATCATCTAAGTTATCTAGGTATAGTGGAATTATCTTAAAATTTCAAGTAATGCAACATACACATAATCCTGAAGTCAATTTCTAAATGCCAATCTAATTTACTACAGTATTACCTGTAGATGAAGTCATAAAAAAGTAATTATGGCCGGTTCAAAAGTAGATCACACCTTTCTACTATAAATTGAACGATTATTAAAACTCAACCTTGTAGAAAGTAAGTGACGAGTAATAATATAATAATAAATAGCATAATATGTTATAGAACGACATTCAATAAATATGATTTCACTACATTTCACTATCTCTTTCTAATTCATCACTAACCAATTACAGACGTACGTATCATACGACGAATGATACATGTTTAAGCTAATGAAAAATATTAATTATTGAAAATTTGAATTTGTAGCTTTGAAAAATAATTGAATGAAGTTCCTCATCGCATGTTACACTCCAGACACTAGGCGAATGAAAGCTAGTAAAACGTAATGTAAACGTAAAATAGCCAGTCCTTTCAACGCGGGTAGACTGATAAATTCAATATGTGAATATAAAACTAAGTAATTTTTTTTGTGTACGTATATACATATTGAACCTTTTTAATAATGTCGATAATTAGAGAAGTTTACTCTTGATCCAAATTTCTATAATTTTGTTCTTCGTATAAGAAAAGAAAAACTGCAGCTTAATCCTTCATATAGTACCATAACCCCAAAAATTTCCTGAATACTCATTTTGAATTCAAAGATAATTTGCAAGATCTACTGCCTAGTTTGCCTCTTAATAATCTTAAAACGTACCTCATTAACTGGGTGGTATCCGAAATGAGGAATTTATATTTCAAACATATGTTACAACCCGCCAACGTTTTGAGCATACAGAAGAAACCGTGAGACAAAAGAATTATTATCTAACCAACTGACGGAAACGGGCCATTGTTTAATATTATAAAACACCCTTATCCTGTTATCTCGTCATATTCACAGGTAAAGATACTACTCATAATTGCCTTCTTTAAACGCCTTCTCCTCTCTTTAGAGAAGTGAGGCACAAAATACGAAAAAATATCTGGACAACTGAAAAATTCCTATATAGTTATGAAAATCATAACATTGAATAGTTTTCAATCAGTTAATTACTAAGAATACTTCATTTTTAATACCCCGTACTTCCCTCATTACAACTGTGAATTTATCCGTGAAGTGGAATACAAAAGAATGGATAACTATAAAAACTCAAGGTAACATATCGAATTCAATAGGAAACTTGCTTTCTCAGAACCTAAATTTGATGTAAATTTATTATTGGATAATAATTGAGGGAAGCGAATTAAAATATTCCAACAACTTGTTAACAAAACATTAATGTATTCATTACATCAAGTGTAAGGAATCAGTGGAAAAAGGGGCGTTGTATATTGTAAGTATGGGTATACTAAAAAGCAAAAATCCAACGAATATTAAAGAAAATGTGCCCATAGAACATATATATATATATATATATATATATATATATATATATATATATATAATATATATATATATATATATATATATATATATATACATATATATATATATATATATATATATTTATATATATATAATATATATATATATATATATATATATATATATAATCTCTTGATAATTATTAGCAATAACAGGCTTGTTGAATCTCAAAAAACTTGATTTTAATAAAAAGATGACGTTTCGCCACGACATTCGTGGCTTTATCAAAACTTTTGAAAAAAACGTAATGTTCGAAATAGGTTCAAATTATTTTGATTTTGAAGAGTCAAAGAATAGGGTACTATTTTTCTTTTTTTCAAATTTTTTTCATTACGGCTGTGTTGATATTGGACTAAATAGCACGTAATTGATAACTGAAGACGGCCACAGCCGTAATGAAAAATTTTTGAAAAAAAGATAAATAGTACCCTATTCTTTGACTTTTCAAAATCAAAATAATTTGAACCTATTTCGAACATTACGTGTGTAAAGGTTTCTGTGGTTTCCCTTACCATCTAATAATAACAGATTTGAATGTTAATATTGGACTGATTAGCACGTAATAAATAACAAAGAACGGCCACAGCCGAAAAATTTTAGTGAAACATAGTAGTCTTTTTTAACTATTCAAATTTTTTCCAATCAATAAATGTCAAAAAAATTTCAATTTTTTCAAAAGTTTTGATAAAGCCACGAATGTCGTGGCGAAACGTCAACTTTTTAATAAAATCAAGTTTTTTGAGATTCAACAAGCATGTTATTGCTAATAATTATCAAGAGATTAGAAATAGTTCACAGGCAACAACAATTCGAATGAATATATATATATATATATATATATATATATATATATATAAATATATATATATATATATATATATATATATATATATATATATATATGTATATATATATATATATATATATATATATATATATATATATATATATATATATTTTTTTTTTTCTACATCCATAGAAGGAAGTGATGGAGGTCATTTCCATTCAAAATAACCATACATTATTTTATCTAATTATTGGTGGTTCAAAGTTATTACTTTTTTTGTGCTTTTTTCTGAAAATCGCATAATGCACTTAGTAGAAAATAATAACTTTCAACCATCAAAAATTGAATAATATATATGGTTATGACCTCCTCTATCACAGCCTTTCTTTTGGACGTCCATTTTTGGGACACTCTATATAAACTTTAGCATTATAGATTGAAAGGCACATTTTGATATCCATGAAACTATAAAGAAACCACAGGTAGGAAATAGACCAAACAGTCAACAGCAGGTGGTTGTAATTATGAAACCCCGAATAGAAGTAATCGGAAACATGGGAATCTTTAAGACTACAGGAAATGAATAAACATTATTTTATATAAATAACCAGCTGCAGCTTAGTTCCTTCCAAAATATCTTAATTACAAAATACAGAGCGTTTCAAAACATTTCCGAAAAATTTCTATCAGTGATTTTCGATAGTAAAGTATATGAGGTATTTTATGTAAATAAATGGAAGTATTGAAGTTTGATAGACAAGTTCATAAAATCACATTTTATGATAGGTAGCTTTATTAACAATGACATGTTAACTCAGGAGGGCAAATCAACTAACTAATACTAGTAGTCATTTTTTTTTCTACTCCAGAACCATTGTAGATGTTTCAGTTTTCAAAACAAACATTTACCATTCATTGATTATAAAACATTTAAGAATTTTGTAAAACAATAAGTTTTGATCCATGAGGATGTGATAGACATATTTTATGGCTTCTACAAATTGTTGACAACAGTTTTTCGTCTCAAAAAGCATAGATAAAAATTTTGCAAAATTACTATATGTAATCATTATTGACTTTGAAGATATTAATATTTAACAATTTCCAAGAAATCAAAATTGTTAAAAATTCTAAATAACTGAAATAATAGTCCTTATAGATATAATACGCTTCCTTAGCGTGTTGTTTTTCAGTTAATGATTTTAATAGCGAATAACTGTACATAAGAGTTATGTACAAACACTTGTTAAACATCAGGAAAATAAAACTTTATGGTTTATTCTACACGGTTAGTTCCTCCTTTGATTGAGCATGAAATAATATTTGATTGCTATTATTAGAGTAGAGGTACAGATTTCTAAATCTGAATTGATAATAACTTTATCGCCAATGAAAAATGCAGAAATATTTGAATTTTTAAGTACTTAAATATCTTGAAATTTGTCATTCTAACGCCTAATTATTTAATTCTGTTTTTACCGACAGTGTTGCCATTATGATGTGAATATCATAGAATATATTAGCCTAAAACCTAACAATTCAATTTGAAATTATGCAATAAATAAAATTAAATATCCGAAACATTCTTCATTGATAAATATGTATTGCGAAAATATTCTATGCATGGTACAACCAATTTTCGAAAATATTCATGAATTTATAACGTATTGTTATGGCAAATGTGGATAATTCTGACATATGATTAATTTCATTTGAATATATAAAATTTAAAAAGTATTATTTGTTGCGAATGATGTCTTTAGTTACATTCGTCAGTTGTGGGCGTAAAGTCACTGCGGACCTTTAGAATGTTGTAAAGGTCGACCAGATCCACTCTTGAATCTATACTGTTAGTTCCTGATATGAGTTGTGTTTTAATATACAAGTATAAGAATAATAAGAATACAATTCATATCAGAAACAAACAATATAGATTCAAGAGTAAATATGGTCGACCTTTGGAATACTCTAAGGGTCCGCATCTACTTCACGGCCAACACTGGCGAATGTCACTCATATATTTCATGGAATTATATCCACTTTAATTTTGAATCATCTTTAAAGCTCCATATTCAGCCAAGTTATGAGTTGAATATAACAACATAAAACGGTGAATGTCTGGTTTGGCAAACCGAGAATCTCAGAATTATGATAGGAAGTATTAAAATATTGCTCATAACGCAATGAGATACACTGATAAATAGTTTTGTTTTATTCACGATCCGTTATGCGAAAGGTAGAATAGGACCGGTACCGATTGAATATAATAACTTGGCTCTATTTCCTCATGAATACTAATTGCATCACCCCATGCCAGGCCCAGTAATAGATTGGAAAATATATGGACTCATTCATTTCAAAGAGCCGATAACGGTTGCGGTTCTACTAATTTCTACGTTGGTCCAGTTATCCTAGATTTATTGTAAGCACTAATTGTTTTGATGTATAATTTTTTATATTGCGGAATGAAATATTGATGTTGACTTTGGATGTGATATTGACTTGGGAGCTCCACTAAATCTCCACACGACACGACAGCATCTTCGCCAGTGTTGTCAAGTTGTAATATTAATTTCACAAAGAAGTTTGATTTGGGATATGTTAGTTTTTATTATTGATTTTAATGATAGCAAGAAAAGTCCGAATAACGATTATTGACTCATGGTTGCCACAACTATCTAATTAATTAACATTTTTTTGCTATCCATTGTACCAGATTTCATAATATCTACATTAGTACACCATAGTTTTTTTTACCATAATATTCTTTACGATTTCTTTGTTATCATAACAGAATGTTCCTTGTTTGTTTATGTTCATATAACATCCAATATTGACTTATAGTTTTCACAAATTATCAAGTCAATTACCTATTATTTTTATACATTTTATCAATTCTCATAATATCTACATTATGAAAACATATTTTTTTCTTATGCATAACCTCAAGAACCTAAATATTTCAACATTTTGCTAGCTCAGGAAAGTTATGGAAGTCCGGCAGCACTGCATGCGTATTCTTTTTTTTGGTATGAAAGCGATTACATTTCACTTGGATGCATTGCTGTCGTGATGCGATCTAGACCTCATTTACTTTCGATAACTCTGCATATTGGAATGAAGATAGTTATTTTGAAATTGGAAATCATCGTAAGATTTCCTCAGGTAACTCGCTATATGACTCCGAATAAGGAAACATTTATATTTGAGTAACAGTAATTAGTAACAAAATTATGGAAAATTACGCAGATTCGGCGACAGAGTCATTATCAGTATTTTTTACTCGCGATTCGTGAAATTTCTTATATCAAAACAAATCAAAAGTGAAAAATTTTTTGGTGAGGTGTTCAATAATTGTCATTTCATTTCAATAGTTGGTTCTCAATATCATCAACTCCTTGATGAATATCATTTTGAACTCTTTTCCGCACACTGTTTGTTTATTTATTAACTCACATGCTTAGCATCATTAACGATCGTTTAATGGATATAGAATGAGTAATCAGGCATTTTAATGCTCGAAAATAACAGTTATAATAGTAAAAATGTTATCATTTCACTATAACAATAAGCGTTTAGTAAAAGTAATTACGATCGATGCATCGAATTAAGACATCGAAACATAATTATGTTTTTATGTCTACTGAGTCAATTGAATATATTACTGAAGATCATTCGTGGATATACTGATTATAATGAATATAAAAATGCATAATAAATTTGAAAAGTAGTAAACCGGTAATAGTACATTTTTTAATAATTTTACCCCCTAAAAAGTAACAAAACTACAACAAGAATTCTGTCAACACATTGTTCAACTCGCAATCGCCTATTATTGCTAATGAACGAAACACCAAAAGAAAAACCAGCAAAAAAAAAATAAATTTATATATATATATATATATATATATATATATATATTTATAGATATATATATATATATATATATATATATATATATATATATATATATATATATATATATATATATATATATATAAATATATATATATATATATATATATATATATATAAAGTATTTTACGCATTATATTGCAATATAAATAAAATTAAGAGGTGGATCGTTTTCATTGGAAAGTTTCGTGTCTATATTTTCTTAATAATTTTTCAAAAATTACACTAACCAATTTCTAAATTTCAATTGTTTAAACGTGATCATCTAATTAATTGAATCAATAATCTCTTTCTTCTTTAATTAAAATATAAACCTAAAATTTGTAAAGTTGGTGTAAAGTATGTAAACTGGATCATTGATTCTTTATATTGATTAAATAACTAATGGTTTCATTATTTTTTTATGACCAAAAATGGAATTTCCTTGAATTCTAGTGAACCAGACAGATATATAGGAGAAAGTTGCTACCGTTCGAAGTATTTACAAACCAACGGAAATAACATGAATATATCTTCATTTTCAATCAGATGTAGCAACCATCTGCACCGAAATAACTCACCTGCCTTTAACCCATGAGCGCCAGACCCTTTCATTGAATAAATTATCTCGTCGTGATCTTTCCAAACATCTCACCACTTCATGGCACTTCCATGAATTTAACCATGTGGTCCAGTGAATATAATTGGAATAATTAGATGGATTGAGAAAACATGGACCAATTAACCGCTCGGTGATTCCTTGTCCGAAATGTATCAGATTTTAGTGATAAGGTCTTTATTATGTTGCACTGGGTTTCTTTGATGGTCATTTGAACGGCCCTCCGACTGAAAAGAAATCCATTAACAGCTTGATCGATGAATTAATCTGTCGGGATGAACGCAAAGATGAAATTGATCAATCAAATTGATTTTTTTACCGAATATTTTCGGTTCTGTCTCTCCTGCATCAATGGACCGAGATGCAAAAATGTTTTTTGAATATACACATTTTTACTGTTTTTTTTTCAATTTTGAACGATTTTGAAAATTCTTTCTGTATTTTATTATCATTTTCAATCTTTTAACTTCATTTCATTCTAGTCGTTAAAAGAAGTTACTCTAAAATGAGCAATATCTTATATGATAGTTAAAACCGAATTAAATGTTGAAAAATGATCCAATGAAATGTATAGTGCTTCACAGTTATGGTTCTACCTAATCTGTTTCAATTACTATATAGAATCTTTTATCTTTTGAAATTTTCTAAAGTGATTTTTCAATTTTACAAGACATATTTTTGATTCATGTTGTCGTTCAATTTTCTTCAATAATTCTGTATTTTTCAAATTGAAATCACAATCTTTCATAACTGTAAAAAATAGATGAATGTTTAAAATCAGCCCGTTTATTCTAGTTGACAAAATTACAATAAAATTCATAATATATCTTTTCTACTAGGTAAGTATTGTATTCTGAAACTAATTTTTGGGAGATAAGTACGTTTTACTACTCTAGGGCGATAAGTTAAATACTATGTATGTATGACAGACTTAAAATCCTAGTGGCCATTGACAAGACTAACTTTATATAATTAATATATTAATATATAAGTATCAGTTACCTTCCTTGTAGTATAATGGCTATTTCTACTACCAGGTAATCCTATAAATGGATACGAGTATTTTAAATCTGTCATATACACAGATTATTTTACTTACCTCCCTAAGGAGGTAAGAAATACATACTTTCGTACTTTTCAAATCCATAATTTTCAAATCAGTTTCATAATGAAGAACCATGACATTGACCCTCTAAATCAATCGGATAATTATGGAACTACTCAAAAATTCCTAACCTTCAACCTTAAATTCCTAATAGTTCAAAGGTCTATTGAAAATATAAAATAAACAATAAACCACTAAGTTAGTAGATTAACCAAAAAATGTTGTAAATTATACACATTCATGAGGAAGAGGTTATATATATATATATATATATATATATATATATATATATATATATATATATATATATATCCAATCATATTTAGTTTTGAAATTAACTTTCAAGGAATAATGTATAGTTTTTTGAAAGCAGAACGATACAGGAAACTAGAATCTAATGTTGTTTTGGAATAATATGGGTTCAAGATACCAAACCCCAAACTTAAAAAAATACAACAAATATGTTTTATTTATGTACAAAGATATCAAGAGATAAAATCAATAAATTTCGAGATGGCAATGAAATCTAATCTTCTTTCTTCAACGTTCAACTATCTCGAAATTACCTACTAAGAAATACCAAAGACATAATAAATCTCAAAAATCAACATATAAATCAAATACGATGACAGAACTGCGTTGAAGTTTACATAGGTAACCTAATCGACTGATATCTGTGAAGGTATAAACCACAAATTTTCTGTAACAAAGAGCATTCTCGCTATGGGTCGTTATAACTCAATATTCTCATTCTGTTTCAAATCAGAACGAATTCATAAATTCTTTCATAAAATCAATTTTACTGTTTATAGTTTATTTATATGGGAGGATGTTCCCTGTTTCAGAGCAAAAACATTCAATTTATTCTCAATACACTCATTCTTTTTTTTTAATTTGCGGTGGAAGAATTGAAGACGCACCAGCCTTAGATATATTCCTTTAAGATTTCAATGATGATAAACATATTTTTGAGTTATTTGAAAACCACAATAAAATAAGATACTTCTTGGATATTAAAATATATATATATATATATATATATATATATATATATATATATATATAGTTAAAAAAATATTGAATGAGGAGAGTAATTATCATATCATCAATCGGCCCTATTTTATGATGACGATGAATACATGAAAATTGAATTGAATGCTTTTTTTACTTGATGGACCTACAGTTTGACTCCGGTTCTGAACGGCTTCTGATGGGTCTGTAACTACTGTCCCAGTTGCACCCAACTACCAATTTTTTAAATCGAACCACTGAAACTCAAAAACATACACAAACTACCATACCTAAGCCAAGATTCGAACCCAGCACACCTACTTCACAGCCGTTCATCAACTTCTGCTCTCCAAAATCAAGCGTGTGTAAATTCTATCAATTCTAGCAGTTCGAAGGAAAATAAGCATTCAAGCATTCTGAAATAATAAGACGAAAAAACTATTTTATTGCTCTAAGTAACACATAAAAAAAAATTTATTCGCATCAAAATCGTAAAAAAAGTTGTATGGAAAAACATCGGGAATTGTATAATAGCACATTTTGCATTAGTGCAAGAATGTTTAGAGAAATTAGAAAAATAAAAGATTTTAGTATAAGTGAAAACGATTGAATAACAAGTATAATAATAAGAAAAACCATTAAGACATTTTATTACCATATTAAATATAAAGGCCAGTTAGAATTATATTCATCTAGCTTTCTAAACTCAAAAGTTAACTTCAGAGTTATCATTGTAAAGTACCATCACATGAAATAGGAACTATGACTTATTTAATGTGTAGGTATACGTGAAAGTAAGAAAACCTGAAACAGCATTACTATTCAATGAAATTTACGAAATAGTTCATGAAATTATATTCGATTTGCAGAGTTGAATTCAATTAATGAAGCGTTTTTTTCGATATTGATTTATGAAATTATATTCTGCATAGTTGAAGGTAATTAATGAAGGGTTGTCCAACGGTTTTTTTCAATATCGGTAATATTCAATGGATTTATCAACCTCAATGTAATTTTTGAGATGGTACTTATTACATGAAATCACGAGAGAAATTTCAGAGGCAATCGAGCCGTTTTTGGTTAAACAACTTTCACTGTCTACGAAATGCAATGAGATATCAATATTCGTATAGCAAATGCCGAATAATGCCGAATATGTGCATAATCGACCCAACGATGACAAATGAAAAGGTGAAACTCAACTGAATCATTGCCCAACTATATATATATATATATATATATATATATATATATATATATATATATATATATATATATATATATATATATATATATATATATATATATATATATATATATATATATATATATATATATATATATATATATATATATATATATATAATTCAGGCGCGGATCCAGAGGGGGGAACTGGGGGAACGTTCCCCCCCCAAATGGCCTGGGCCCCACCTAATTGTTTTGATTAGGAGCTACTCAATTTACCATTACCCAAAATACCAGTACCTTCTGACTTTTGAATATATAAAAGTTCCCCCCCCCAAAATTCTGGCCTGGATCCGCGCCCGATATATATATATATATATATATATATATATATATATATATATATATATATATATATATATATATATATATATATATATATATATATATATATATATATATATATATACATATATACAGGGTGTTCCAAAATTGAACGTACAAACGAAAAGGGGAGATTCCTCAAGTAAGTTCAAGAAAAAAAAAGTCCCATTAACATGGGGTCGCAAACGTTTCGTTTTCGAGATACAGAGTGTTGAAGTTTGAATTTTTTTCAAGTTTTTTTCTCATAGTATCTACACTTTACAAGATATTCAACTGAAATTTGGCATAGATATTACATTTGAGAGTTCTCACGACGTGATGACATGGCAATTTCGATTGCAGATCTACAGGGTGATATTTTTTCTGGAACACTGTCACCTGTTTTCCTCAAGAACTTTTTTTTGGTGTGCAACTGTTAATTTGAAAAAAATGTTAAAAAAAGCTTTGTTATTATACTAAACTTTTCGTTCTCTTGTAGTTTTGACGTATCTGCTACTGATTTCGAGAAAAAACATTTTGAACGATTTTCTCGAAATTCTCGGAAAAATCCAAATTATGATAAGGAGACCAGTTTGTAAGCTGTGGTGAATGAATTCATTATTAGTTTTTATGGAAATTTTCCTGATCAGTTGCGATGATTCATAAAGATTTGATAAACTCGTATAATCATTACAAAAAATGTATTACTACAAGAAACGTAAAACTCAAAAAAAAAAATCATAACAAGAAAACTAAGTAACCGCAAAGGACTGAACTACAGCAATGTCCTCCCCCAACTCTTATACAAGCTTCTGTTCTTCGTCTCATAGACGATCGAACTCTTTCAAACACTCCCGGAGTATTCCTAACTGTATCAAACGCGCCTATTATACGATTTCTCAGTTCTTCTACGGTGTTCACTGGCGTCGAGTATACTAGAGATTTCAGGTGGCCCCATAAAAAAAAAACTAAACTTTTTAAGTCTGGGGATCTGGCGGGTCATGACTGAGGTCCCCCACGTCCAATCCACCTGTTTTCATAATTGTCGTCCAAATACTCCATTGTCAAAACTGAAAAATGAGCAGGAGCACCGTCCTGCATGAACCACATTTGTCGTCGTAGCATAAGAGCTATATCTTCCAATAACAAGGGCAAATCGTTTTCTAAAGAATGTCTGTATGATTGAACTGTTAGTCGACCTGGCAAGAAGGAAGGACCAATCAAATGATCGCCAATATTACCACCCCACACATTTAATGAAAATTGCTTTTGAAAATGGGTTTCTACATATCCATGCGGATTCTTCTCAGCCCATATGTGTTCATTATGAAAATTTATAATTGAAGTCCTTGAGAAACAGGCTTTATCAGTGAATAGAATTTGACAATTAAAATGAGGATTGTTCAATAGTCTATTGAGGTACCACTGACAAAAATTAATCCTCGGATGAAAATCTCGAGGCAGAAGAGCTTGCACCCTCTGAATGTTATAAGGAATATTATATGCTTATCACATTCAGAGGGTGCAAGCTCTTCTGCTATAGCAGAGAATCCCGCAAGATCCGCCAAACAGCTTGATTGCATTCAAAAGTACACTAATTTTTCTTGTACTGTCTCTTGGCTGTTGTTCTATTTCGTTCATAACTGCCTCTTCGAGTTGTGGTGTTCTCACACTGCGTGTTCTACCGGCATTAATTTTTTTAGTGGAAAAAGATCCAGCTTCTGAAAGACGCCTATGAATATCAGAGAACATTCGATGATCAGGTATCCCTCTATTGGGATAGCGTTCCATGTAAAGACGCTTAGCTTCTCTTGAACTTCCATTTGCAAGACCATACATGAAATGCATGTCAGTCATTTCGGAATTCGTGAAATTCGGTATGTTTTGATATTAAAATATGTAGAGGTTTATATTTTCTGATCAAATATTGTTGTGACAGTCATAAAAATCGTAATGAAAATAGTAGTCTACATTCAAAAAAATAAATAGCCACAAATGCAACCACCTTTACTTTTCAAAACACAAACGTTCAATAATTTGATGTGTCAAAATTGACACTGATACAATCACCACAGCTTACTCACTTAATTTTATGATAATTTGGATTTTTCCGAGGATTTCGAGAGAATCGTTCAAAATTTTCATTCTCGAAATCGGTAGCAGATACGACAAAACTACAAGAGACCGAAAAAATTAGTATAATAACGAAGCTTCTTTTTAAATTTTTTCAAATTAACAGTTGCTCACCAAAAAAAAAGTTCTTTAGGAAAACAGGTGACAGTGTTCCAGAAAAAATATCACCCTGTAGATCTACTATCAAAATTGCCATACCACGTGGTGGGAACTCTCAAATGTAATATCTATGCCAAATATCAGTTGAATATCTTATAAAGTGTAGATACTATGAGAAAAAAACTTGAAAAAAATTCAAACTTCAACACTCTGTATCTCGATATATATATATATATATATATATATATATATATATATATATATATATATATATTTTGTATATATATATATATATATATATATATATATATATATATATATATATATATATATATAGATATATATATATATATATATATATATATATATATATATATATATATATATATTTGAACTCTTTCAATCTGAGCTGGATTTTCAATTTAATTTTTCGTTTTTAACCAATAACCAATTGATAGGTAGAAAATGACATTATTGAGATGTTATAGTGCTGGTACAATGTAAATATCTTTAAGTAGTTATATAAAAAAAACGTAAAATGTATATATTTAACTATATATATATATCTATTTATATATATATATATATATATATATATATATATATATATATATATATATATATGATAGTTGTCTCATCAAGAAATACAGCATGATTGGTTGATAAAATTATTTTTTCATGAAAAATTTCAAAAACGATTTCCCGATACTGTATTTTCATGTAATTGTGATTAAAACTGTAACTTAGCCTCTTTTCCCCTATAGGAATATATAAGATAACATTTTTTAATTATCTCAATTTTCATTTCTGATTATATCTATACTTAAAACTAAGTACGAGAAGATAAACAAATTCAAGTATATAAATTGAAAATTCATAAAAACTTCAAAACAAATTTAAATTACAAATATTAGTCTCAAACTAGACTTTCATTCTACACTCAGAAAAAGGCTAGTAAATTACGTTAGAGGTATAATAATAATAAACTGTATCTCAGCATCTCGATAATTCTGAATGATTAAAAACGCCATGCGATCCGAGCATTAATCTCCAAATAACCCTTTCCATACACAGTAAAATACCACGTTCTATCCGAGTACAAATATATGATTTTCAATTAACGATGGAAAGATATGCGATCTGCTTTTAAAATGTATTCCGACCTTCAGGTAATTACTTAATTGTCTTGGTATTGGTATCTGATTAATATATTGTTCTTTCAGTCTTTTATAGTATCATCGAGCTTCTCTAACCTTGTTTGGAAGCTATAATGCAATGTATCGCTCCATTCTGCGAGGAACTCGTTTAACACACTATTATTTAATGCTGCTCAGTGAGCACGACATCCAAATTCCAAGTTCTATTAATTCGGTTAAAGTTAGAAAGTGTTTGTTTTGATTATATAATACGATTCGTAATATATTTTGGATTGATATCATTTCTGCAGAAACGAACCTCAAATCACATTATTTATTGACTGACATGACTTAAAAAATTTATAAATGTTTATATTTTTGACCCAGTATTGCTATGATATATAAACCATTCTAGGTATGGAGATTGGTGAATATCAATTAGGTCTTCAAAAATTAAATATAATCTTGATCTTCTAAATTCACATTTTTCCCCCGGAAATGATAGATCCATCTTATACGTCCTGGACTAAAATTTTTGAGGTTTTTTGTATGCCTGATGCATAAATATATATATATATATATATATATATATATATATATATATATATATATATATATATATATATATATACTCTTTTGATAATTATTAGCAATGACAGGCTTGTTGAATCTCAAAAAACTCGATTTTTTTAAAAAGTTGACGTTTCGCCACGACATTCGTGGCTTTATCAAAACTTTTGAAAAAATTGAAATTTCTTTGACATTTATTGATCTGAAAAAAATTGAATAGAAAAAGACTACTATGTCTCACTAAATTTTTTTTTCCGGCTGTGGCCGTTCTTTGTTATTTATTACGTGCTATTCAGTCCAATATTAACATTCAAATCTGTTATTATTAGATGGTAAGGGAAACCACAGAAACCTTTACCATCGTAATGTTCGAAATAGGTTCAAATTATTTTGATTTTGAAAAGTCAAAGAATAGTGTACTATTTATCTTGTTTTTTTTTTGTTTGTGGTTCCCTTCCCATCTAATATCAACGGACCTGTCTGTTGATATTGGACTAAATAGCACGTAATTAATAGCTGAAGACGACCACAGCCGCAATGAGAAATTTTTGAAAACAAGATAAATAGTACCCTATTATTTTACTTTTCAAAATCAAAATAATTTGAACCTATTTCGAACATTACGTGGGTAAAGGTTTCTGTGGTTTCCCTTACCATCTAATAATAACAGAATTGAATGTTAATATTGGACTGAATAGCACGTAATAAATAACAAAGAACGGCTACAGCCGGGGAAAAAAAAATAAAAAATTAGTGGGACATAGTAGTCTTTTTCTATTCAAATTTTTTCAAATCAATAAATGTCAAAGAAATTTCAATTTTTTCAAAAGTTTTGATGAAGCCACGAATGTCGTGGCGAAACGTCAACTTTTTAATAAAATCGAGTTTTTTGAGATTCAACAAGCCTGTTATTGCTTATAAGTATCAAAAGATTAGAAATAGTTCACAGGCAACAACAATTCGAATGAATATATATATATATATATATATATATATATATATATATATATATATATATATATATATATATATAAGTAAGAATTATTCGTGTTAAACGGAAAACACGCCCGTGGTTATAAAATTAAGTGAACTAGGACATTTATTTGAAACTAATCAAACAAACCTCCTAGCGGAGCTGGTTATAAGAGTTCGAACAATTACCGTCTAGGGTAGATGTTGATATTTCGATGCTTCGTGAACTCTTATAACCAGCTCCGCTAGGAGGTTTGTTTGATTAATTTCAAATAAATGTCCTAGTTCACTTAATTATATATATATATATATATATATATATATATATATATATATGTTGTTCGTTATGATTTTAAACATCTTTGGCAATGGTTTGAAACATATTCATTCCTGCACCCTAATTACGATAGTTCTTTATATATATATATATATATATATATATATATATATATATATATATATATATATATATATATATATATACTTAACCTCCTCCAAATCGAGTTAGAGGGTTGAAAATTTGTACGTGGATTAGGTTGAAGTTGAGAAACGTCCTGTGGTAATATATTTCACAATTAACAACATGTTCAGATATGATAAAAGATACATTATTGTCTGTTTCTAGCCAACTGAAGAAGTTTGTTTTGTCTCTATACTAATAATCACATTTATGGAATAAAATAAAATTTTTTGTTATTGAAACTCATAAATCCAGCTCCCCGAGTGGGTTATTTGATCCATATGAAAGTTTAAATAATTTTTTTTCATCTCAAGGGACCTACATTTTAGCGACTGTTCCAAATGGCCAATGGGCTCGGATCTATGTCATAATCCAACATATATATATATATATATATATATATATATATATATATATATATATATAAAAATATATATATATATATATATATATATATATATATATATATATATATATATATACACAAATTGAACGTTTCATGGGGCATAAACAATACCCAAGAGCAAAGTGGGACTTGAACCCACCATTTACCGTTGAGCTACCGATGACTCTCAAATGACTTAAATGATTTAAATCAGTGAAATATCGTTGAATCGGTAAAATATTATGTGAAGTAGTTACACGATGTAATTTCGATTCAAAAAACGACCGTCACACGTAAATTGTGCTACCTACAAAAACCACTTAGTGAGACGATTCAGACATCCGGTGACTTTGCCCTAATCATTGTTGAACATCACCACGTTCAAAATACAGCTTTTATTCATCAAATGAAACTTTATTGAAAGTATTCTCCATGAAGGCCAAACCATCAAACCTTAGATTCGAATTTATATCATTAACTTACCTCCATTGTCTACGACGGTTTTGTTTCATCCCATGTTCCTTCATTTTTGCTTGGATGAGTTTTCCTTGAAACAATTCAAATACTGGTCGAAAAAAAAACACATTAGTACACTGGATATAAATTTGATTCTTTATCATTTAGACTGAAAGAATCTTTGAATTGGTAGAAAATAATATATTTGTATCGATTCTCCCGGTATAAATTATCAGAATTGGGTCTTCCTTACAACTCCCCAAAAAATGTTTCTAAATATTCCAAAAGATGTGAAGTAGCCTTTATAAATCCTTTATCACACATGACTAAATAAAAGTAGCGGATATTTTTAGTCAATTTTTCACACGTAGAAGCCGTGTACCTATTATTGAGAAATTCCTTTAACACTATCACGTCCAGCGATTCTTTGTAAAATTTCAACAATTAGAAAATTTTTACAAACAATAAAAAACATTTAAAGAGTTTTTTGCAACGGCTATTAGTATAATTTATGATGAAGTTTTAAAATACATTAAAAATATTGATAAGTTTTTTTTTCAAAAACCCAATCCACATGATAAATTAGAATAGTTAACAGTTTCTTCCGAAATTTAAGACTTTTAAAATTCATAAACGCCAAATTAATTTTGATCCTTCAAAAGTTTCAAGAAAGACACGAGTTTTGTGACGTGAACTGTTTAACAAAATCCGTTTTCTAATCCAAATGACCTTTTATATGTATAAATATATATATATATATATATATATATATATATATATACAAAATTTTAGAGGTCAATATATGTATATACAAAATTTTAGAGGTCAATACTTCATTTGGTGAATATGAAATACTTTTAAATTTGATTGGAGGTTTTCCGGTCAAGTGTTCTACAGTACTACGTCTAAAATATAATTTATATTTCACTGTATATTATTTGTTGATTTCAGCTTAGATACGGTTGCCATAAATACACTCATTATGCCCTAGGGCGTTATGAGCGGGCATTATGGATCATAACGCCCGCTCATTGTAAGAGGACAACTGAAGCAACTTCCATTGATTAAATACTTCATAATCCTTGTTATATACGACCCTGGATTTCTCCGGCAATGAATTATTCGCAGCTTTGGCTGCATTTTCTATGATATTCTTCGGTAAATTCATTTTCATTTCCATTATTGCAATAAGACTACACAAAGAAAGCAGCAATGACATTCACTATATATGATGAAAAAAATATTCAAAAACGTCAAAATATCAACAAATGACATGCCTACTCTGAGAAGGAAAATGGAAAGTATAGCAGCAATGAACCGATTTTAAAATCGATTTTTCATTATAATAAAATAAGTTTTTCGTGAAAAATAAAATCTTGTGCACTACGTGCGTTACTAGATCCTAACGCTCGATGGGCGTTAATATCTATATAACGCACTTGGTACATAAATAACTATTATAACTTCAAAATATCATAACTGATTCCAATGCTTATGGGGATTGAGGAGAATTTATATGTTAAAGATGAAGTAATTGAAATTGATACCATTATTTTGTTGATACGAAAATACCTTCAACATTAGTGACTTCATTTCGGTATCTATCACAAAAGATTAAAATGTATACTACTATTAGAAAACTAGTGAATACGTTACCTCTTTATTACTATAATTTCATTTTTATTTTATGAAAATTGCGAATCAGAATTTACTCAAACTATTGTATCTTTCAAACTACCGCAGAATTGTTATTCAAACATCTGGAGATTCACATTTCGCTGGATGTATTCCGCTATAAACCGCAGAGGAAAGCCATTATAGATCCCGCTGTGCGCAATATTGATAACTCATTATATATATAGCAGAGAGATTGATTTGTAACTATTTCGTTATATCTTATTTGTTTCAAACTATAATTACGTATTATTTTATTAAAGTTCATGGAAAAATATAAATCAATTTAAATTATAAAAACAATCAACTCAAACGAAAAAACAGAGGTATTGAAGGAGTACCGGTTGGAACGTAGTTCCTGTCACTATATATTATGTATTGAATAAAAGTTAAATTGAAAGAATTTACATTTCAGAATAATTGAATGAAAGAAAGAGGTTATGATGAGTATTATGATGCGCATGACTTGTTATACGAATATAGCCAACGCGCACGTCTAGCAAACGTTTCGTGACAAAGTGTAGCGTGCGATTAGGAACTTCGTTTCAATATAGACCAGTGTGACAAGTAATATAATGATTCTGAATGTTAAAGTTCTGATTCTTTCATATTTTCCACGCTAGTATCTATATTTAATATTTCTATTAGGATCAACATCAGAATCACGTAAAAAGGACTTTTATTTATTATATTTACGTGTTCTACATATGAATCTATTCACGACGTTGTTCGGAAATAGAAACATTTATTTGAAGATTATAATTGATAATGAATATATTTTTAAAAAATTTGTTGTGTCAGTTGAGGTTTCCATCAATTCGAAATATTATTCGGCTAAAGAGAATATTTGAGTGGTGAGCCATATTTTTGAAAACCATAAAATCAATGAAAAGTTATCGTTAAAATTCTTTCTCTTTCAAATAATGATGGATAAAAATGTAGGGAGGTCAGATCATTTAAATCGATTCAAGTGATATCAACGGTGAAATCGAACAAACAGAACAAATTAATACGGTGCCATTAAACACCAATCTGACATTTAACGCTGTACTTAAAAATTCTGGTTGCCTAATTCAACGCCAAGGTCGATCTTCGTTAAACTTCTCACTCGGATGACATTATCAAAACTAGGTTTAATCAATTTGAATACTAATTTATGCATCTCTAAGTATTTCTAAAACACTGATGAAGCTATATTGCAATATGATAGTTTCCTACATTAGAAGCTATAAATTTTTGTGGGGAGAAACGATATATATATATATATATATATATATATATATATATATATATATATATATATATATATATATATATATATATATATATATATATATATATATATATATACATATATATATATATATATATATATATATATATATATATATATATATATATATATATATATATATATATATATATATATATATATATATATACCGTAGGGGCTACTTTGCTCCTTCAGGGGTTACTTTTCACCGCCGATGATTAAAGATATTAGTGAGCCTAGACTCCAAACTAGCTAATAGACAACCACCTGCTCTTATATGTATGGAGATTTGACTATATTCTATTGTTTCTAAGTGGAAACACGAATCTCCCTGTATTAGGGTATCCGCACAACGCGCCTGGCTGGTCGCTGGTAGCTGGTAGAATGTAAAATGTTGTTCTTCGAGATTGCGCTAGCATACAATCGACCGAAACTGCGAGCACGTACGGTACCCCATAAGAAACTACGAAGATAATACTTGCAGCCAGGCGATCAGCTAGGCTACCAGCTACCATCCAGGCTCGTTGTGCGGATATCCTTGATTGGGAGCTGGCAGTACACGTGGCAAGAGCTCAGAAATTCGCGGTTTTTTGCACTTGTAAAAATGTATGGCGCAACATACGATCCATTATTTTCAGAATAAAATTTACCAAAAATCTCGTGTACTATCAAGTTCTTCAATTTGGAATATAATGTGATGCAATGTCGATTCCACAGTGTTCCTACTTTGCCCCAGAAGCACTAATTACGATTTTAAATGTATTTACAACAGTGGTGTAAAGTATCCTCTCACTATGAGGAGTCTTTGCTCCAATTTCAAAAATAAAAAATTGAATAATTAATTATTTGAAATCGCAATTAGTTAAAAATATGTTCATTAAACCTTTCAAACCTCTGAAAAAAACTCATGGCAGACCAGTCGATCGAGACCTCCCAAATACTAGCCAATGTACTTAAGTACTCGAATAACTAGCTTGGTTATATATATATATATATATATATATATATATATATATATATATATATATATATATATATATAACATCGAACGATTTAACAGGTTGTAGAAGTTCGCAAATAATATAGTGCCCCACCTACGGGTGTGAAGTGGATACCTATCGGTTTCCGCTAGATGGCGCTGTGATTTGTTCTCATATCATAAGTACTTTTCTTAGAAAGAGGTGGTTATGTGAATTCGACGTTGTTTCCCACTCGGTCGATGGACCGGATAGTACTGATGATATCGTTGAAGAGTAAAATAAACTTTTTTGTGTTTCCATCATGTGTGGCAGGGATGTCGAATTTTCTAACTTTCTCCCTTGAAGGACTTCGTTAAGTTCATGTCGTCGAGTCTCATGAAACTAGCTCCGTTGGAGGGTTGATTTGACTATTCATAAAATTTTCTTACTAATATCCCAACCTATTTTTCTTGATGAATATATCTTTATATATATATATATATATATATATATATATATATATATATATATATATATATATATATATATAAATATATATATATATATATATATATATATATATATATATATATATATAATAATGTATGTATATATAACAGAAAATAGGAATTGTTTTTTTAATAACCAAATATGTTTTACTCATTTTCGAAGCATAACTGATGAATTTCTTTCTTTTTCAGCGAAAATGAAAATAATACTGCCATTAGTCGTTTGGATATGGTTCAACGCCGCAACGGTAAGTTACTGAAAACTGTGTAGGTACTTAAGTTATTTTCAATAGAGCAAATTACTCGAATTAAAGTTTAGATTGCTGTATCCAATTTTCCCCAGCAATCAATTTCAAATCCTTTCATATTTATTATTATGTCCCTTTCAAACATGAATTCCTTCATGGCATGGTTCACATTTGATGAAAATTGATAGTTGAACAAAATGTTTATAAATTTTTTCTCAAATATTATCATATATCCATTATGGGAATACCGATATTTGAAAGCTTCTAACAGCTGTGGATATTAATTTTTTAGATGGACCATAGTTTTAAAAATCGCTCAGTAGACTTTATCAATAAGGTCGTAATTCACCCTCATATTGGTTACACTCTACCCACAAATTCTTAACCACATCAACTTGTAGAGGCTAAAGAGATTGAAAACTTGCAGAAACCATTGAAATTTCTAAATAAAAATTGTGGCCGTGAGACAAAACATTGAAAAATAGCTCCTCACATATTTTCAGCCTTACAACTAAATTTCGAAATACAAAGTATTCAAAAATACTTGAAATTTCAAAACATAAATTGCTGTGGTGGACAAATTAAACAAATTAACTAAAGGCCCCTTGGTGCCCTTCACTAATATCCCTTCGATACACCAATTTTTAATTCTAACTCAATCAGCAGAAACTGTAGAGCTGTACAAAACAAGGAATCATACAAATGGTCAAAGAAAACACCACCAAAAGATTAAATTCATCTACAAATTTTAAACTCTCTGACTTCTAACACAATTATCCAAGAAACGATTTTTTGCCTCTTCCATCATACACCTGTCTGCCAATAACTTGCCCAAAGTTTGAATATGCGAAAATTTTGACTAAATTCATCCTAAATTTTATAGTTTTGTTCTGCATCATGGACAACCTCAGATTAAGCTCAATTGGTCTAAAAAAAATACAATGAAAAATAAAAAAAAATAATATATATATATATATATATATATATATATATATATATATATATATATATATAAATATATCAGACCTCAACAATTGTGGTCCTGGAGGAATGAAAGGATTTAAAAACCACTACCGCACCTCACTATTGACTTTCGATACTGTGCAATAGTTTATTATTTTCGTGGATAATATGACTTAAAAGTATGACACTACAACTTCAAATATTTTTTTAGTTATTGCAGATGCTTGTAAACATCCGTAATTTTCTATTGTTACCAATCATGTCGATGCATTGTTGTCAGCGAAATATTCCAAAAATGCTCTCATTATATTTACTCATAAAATTAGCACCATAGTGCGAACTCATAAAAAAACTCTTTGTACGACCAAAATAATATCAGTCATTGACTCACGAGGAAAGTTCAAAGATGGCAGATCGGAGAAGAAAGGAAGCACGTGACATTTCTGAGACGTACCGGATGTCGCTGGAAGAGCTCGGAATGAAAATTAATGCATAACTCATACCGCATACTACACACTGCCGAGGTATTTTTCTTCCATTCATACTCGGATATAAAATGGCCATTGTTCGGCTTTTGTATTCACTTTTTATTTTCACTTTGGTTGTAACTAATGACCGGTATGTATAAGGTGACGTGTACATTGAATTATACAGGTGGAATATGCACAGCGTGACCCAATGGAAAATAGTTATACGGGATAAATCCCTCTGGAGAATTGCAATGGTGTATATACCAATTGAATATTGAGCTCTAGAAGAATGAAGAATATACGAAACGGTGAATCATCATAGGTAATATACGAGGATGGAAATGAGTATAGGTACCAATAATAATTTATGATTTCCTATCAATGGCGAAATCAGAATTGATAAATGTAGTTTATAGCAAAGATTGATTATATATATCATATATGTATATTTTTGATATATATATTGTTATTATTTTTACCTACGTGGTATTTACTTGTTTTTCTATTAATAACAGGCCTTGAATTAGAAAAAGTTTTTTTTTATGAATAGTTAACGTTTCGCCATTAAATTCATGTCTTTTTCAAAACATTTTTTTGAAATTTATCATCATAAAAACAAATATGAAATGAATTTCAATTATCAAAAATTTTGAGAAGATCATGGAACGACGAAACGTTAACTATTCAATAAAATCGTTCTTCTGATTCAATAGGACTGTTATTGCTAAAAAATAAAGTAAATATACATATATATATATATATATATATATATATATATATATATATATATATATATATATATATATATATATATATATATATATATATATATATATATATTATTATAGCTGGGTATTCGGCAAGGAGTTATGATCTAAACAACCAAATTTGTCTCAGTCGACGTTTCGACTCTTTATTGAGTTAAAGAACGTCGACTGAGACAAATTTGGTTGTTTAGATCATAACTCCTTGCCGAATACCCAGCTATAAAAATATATTTTTAAAAAACCATCGACAGATATATACTCAAATTTATATATATATATATATATATATATATATATATATATATATACCTATATATATATATATATATATATATATATATATATATATATATACTTATATATATATATATATATATATATATATATATATATATATATATATATATATATATATATATATATATATATATATATATATATATGTGCGGTTGTCCGGAAAGTTCATGTCTATTTTTGGTATGGCGTAAAGACAGGTTAAAATTTTATACGCTTTTGAATATGGAAGAAAGCAAAATGCCTTTTGGGCATTTGAGCTTTTCTTTTATAGAAAAGGCAAAAAAGATGTAGGATATCTATGGTGAAGGTGCTGTAGTTGAAATAAATGTGCGGAAATAGTCTTCTAGGTTAAAAGCTGGTGATTTCGATTTTGAAGATCAAGAAGGTCTAGGCCGGCCCTCCACCATAGATGAAGATCAGATTAGAACACTGATCGAGAATAATCTAAGCATTCCACTCGTAAATTAGTAGAAATTATAAATATGACAAAATAGAGGAGAGTTTTGTGAAACTTGGCTACCTAAACCGACCTGTTTCACCTACAGGTTTCCCACGATTTAACAGAGAAGAATATGATTTCCATTTGTGGGGGTGCAAAATGAATAATTTATATAAATATTGAGCAAAAAAGTTTTTGGTGAAAGTGGAATAAATTCATCTTTAGACACTCCAAAAGTCGGACTCCATTCAAAAAAGTTCATGCTCTGCGTCTGGTGGAAATGGAAAGGAATCATGTAGAATGAGCTTTAACCAAACAACGAGATGATAAATACAGATAATTATTGTTCCAAATAAGACCAAAATATCAATTAAATTGCTCATAAATAAGCTCTAAATCTTCTATTGTTTTAAAAAAATCAGCACGAACTTTTATTTTTCATTTTTAATCAAGAATTTCAGCCTGTATACGATCCTTAATTTTACGCCTATAGTTTTGAATCAACCTGTATGTATATATATATATATATATATATATATATATATATGTTTATATATATATATATATATATATATATATATATATATATATATATATATATATATATATATATATATATATATATATATATATATATATATATATATATATATATAATTTTTGACATTTATTGATTTGAAAACATTTGAACAGTTAAAAAAGAATTTTCAATTTCTTCAAATGTTTTGATGAAGCCTCGAATGTCGTGGCGAAACGTCAACTTTTTAATAAAATCGAGTTGCTTGAGATTCACCAAGCCTGTTATTGCTAATAATTATCAAAAAGTTAAAAATAGTTCACAGGCAACAACAATTCAAATAAATAATTATATATGTATATATATATATATATATATATATATATATATGTATATATATATATATATATATATATATATATATATATATATATATGTATATATATATTCATAAATGTATACGCACGAGAATTTTAATGTAAGGAATGGAATTATAGATTTCCATCTCATGTGTGCTTTTTGGAGTTGATGTAGCAAGTTTTTTGTAATTTCAATAAAACATAAATCAGAGCGAATCGGAATTCAAACTTGAGCCAAAGTTATGTAACCTTCACTAATGAGCAAGAATGCTCGAGCTATCTCTACATGATACACGAATATTTCTGAGTGTAAATTAATTCAACCGATAATATTTGACTTAAACAGATAAAAAATTGATTTAATTTAATCGGCAACCGTATAAAAAAGTATAAAGTATAAAAAAATAACTTCTTCAAATGCTCGCTATTCTCTGAAATGAATATACTACTTTTTAATACATTCGTCAGATACTTTAATTGTCTGCGAAAAACAGGAAATCGAAGCTCAACTATGTGTATGGTGAAAATTATTATAGATAGAAAACCTGCGTTCTTATGTAATTTTTTTCGCTATAGTGTGTGCCGAGAGAAATCTCAATTCCGGAGATTCCGACATCTATTTTATTAACCAGTTCGAATGGATATTTCGTCAATCGTTAGGCCGTTCACTCATCCATTTTTTTTATGTCTCACTATATTATTGAAGAAGATATGCTGAAATTTATCACATGTAATGAACGTTTAAATTTTTTTATTTTTCACTTGTATATTATATGTTTATTTCACCTCGGATACGGTTACTATAAACACACTCATTATGCCCTAGGCCATAACGCCCGCATTTGCGGGCATAATGGTTCAAAACGACCGCTTATTGTACTAGGAGAAATGAATCAAATTTCATCGATTGAATACTTCATAATCCTTGTCATATACGACTCTGGATTTCTCCGGCAATGAATTATTCGCAGCTTTGGCTGCATTTTCTATGATATTCTTGGGTAAATTCATTTTCATTTTCATTATTTCTATAAGACTACATAAAGAAAGCAGCAATGACATTCACTGAATATGATGACGAAAATATTCACAAACGTCAAAATATCAACAAATGACATGCCTACTATGAGAAGGAAAATGGCTAGGAGCAATGAAACGATTTTAAAATCGCTTTTTCATCATATTATAATAATTTTTTCGTGAAAAATAAAATCTTGTATGCACCGCGTGCGTTACTAGATCCTTAACGCACTTGGTACATAAATAACTATTCTGTGATCTTATAATATCATACAAAAATAAAATTGAATTTGAGTTTATGACAACCCAATATCTAGTTTATACAACATAAAGTGAACAAGGAAGATTCTTCAAAAATTTGGAAAATTATCAAACAACTTTCAATGATTGTATTTTGAATATTGCGAATTTCGCGACATGTATTTACTGAGCGCACTCTCGTGAGTATCCCCAGAGGTTTTAAAAACGCTAAGTTAGCGTGCTCTGGAACCATATACGCCACAGTTGCAGAGTAGACATTTCATGTCAGGAGGTATGAATTATCGAGACTAGATTCTTCATTTTCGTTCTAAGCGGTGAATTGTTGGTTTCCAATATCCTCGGTGGTAGGTCGCTCTGGGTTGTTATCCAGATAGTAGTCCTGACCTCATTGGTATTGGGGAACATTTAGAAATTTGTTAATCCACTCCGAGTCGAATAAGATGCACTGATGAGATCTAATATGGTCGAAACAGCTGTATGCAGATTTTGAGTAGAGGTGACTTGACGATTTCTTTAATTCACTGTTGGATTGTGAATGTAGAATTCTAGTCGCGGAATACATCTAACCCCTTGGAAAGTTTTTTAATAATTTTTTGAATTGTTGAAGAATTGTCCTTGTTAATTTTTTGTAGTATATTAAATTGACCGTGGTCAACTTAAATATTTTTCATGATTTGATTTTCAATATATATTTTGCTTGACTGTACAAATAAAACATTGAAAAATAATTTAAAGATGGAAGATGGTATAAAACAACGTTCGATGCTGAGTCCTTGGTAAAGGATTCATCCATTCGAAGATCCTTGTATATAACTGCATTGATATCAAAAAATTCGACAGGTGTTCGCTAGATATTATGTATTCAATATCAGGCACAACGAAATAAATAAAACGTTTAAGAGTAGGTATTCAAATAAACAAAATTAAAATTATTTATATTACGATTTAACTATGTATTACGTCGAAAGCGGTTGGAGACAATGATCTTTTCAGGAGAGTAGAGGTTATTCAGAATTTAGTAAAACGAAATTGATATTTTTATTAGGGCTATGTTCAATGTAACTTATTTTCTGATAAAAATATTGTCATGTAAAAACATATGTATAATGTATAATTATGCATAATTACTAATTCAAAGTTTGATAGAAAAAAAAATTCTCGTTAGCGCCTTCTTCAATATAACTTATTTTCTGAAAATTTATTATTATACATCATTGCGAAATATTTTAGTAAGTATGTAGACAAATTCATAATTTATATAAATATACATACTTATATATATATATATATATATATATATATATATATATATATATATATATATATATATATATATATGTATGTATATTTATATAATATATATATATATATATATATATATATATATATTTATATATATATATATATATATATATATATATTTGAAAAAATTTGATTCCTGATTATCATTATATGAATAGATATAACATTATTTGTAGAAACTATTATTATCAATTTTCCACTTATACAATCATGCGGTATCTGTAATAAATAACCAATTCTAACTTCAATATGAAAATACCGAGAATATTTTTATACTTGGAAGAAGAAATAGTCAATATTTTTCTAATTTGCTTATTGAATTTATCATTCTTCAAAACTCAACATGCCTCCCCTGTTGAAAAGATCACCTTTAAAAATCCGGACACCCTACTGCGTAGCACTAGGAATGATTTTTTTATGTATATGAATGTATTATATAAGTAAATTAAAAAACTACACATTAAATGCTATCATTTTATTTTGTTATTGTGAAAATCGGTTTAGGTTTAAGATTTCTAGACAGCACCACATGTCTATGGACAAAAAAATCTAAAAAAAGCTATAATTTTTTTATTCTTTGTGGGGAAAAATTTTTGAAAACACTTTTCTCATGAAATCATATTTGTTTTATCGATATCCGTTGGAATTTTTAAAATCGGATCAGCTACTAAATTTTTGTCGTGATACTATAACCCCTTAGCTTCGCCTCCGGGTAAAAATACATATCAATAAGCATACACAAATACAGCTAACATTTGGACTGTTCCGCTAACATTTTCACATTTTCAAGCCAAGTTCCATTAGCCTAGTGTCTGGAGTGTAAAGTGTAAATAGGATGTTCGCTTCAAAAAATAATTGTACATTACATTGTTCGTCCAAGGAAAAGGTTTTTCGAAATAAATATTACTTATCTCTCGACATTTTGCAGAAGTTATATTTTAACTTAATTTCACGTTCGAATTATATTATCCTGACACTGAATACACTCATATTTAAATAATAGGTTCCCATTCTAGAAAACCTACTGAAACGGTTAAAATTCCAATAGTGAATGGCATGAAGTGACAGTAAGAATACTTACATATATCATCAATCAGCAAAGGTTACTCTCAACTACAATTTATTAACTACACAGAACTCTGAGTTCAAGGCTATCCGCTATTATTCTTGTTGATTCTTCCTTAGAAAGTACAGAGTGATGTTATTTAACGAAATGACCTTTTAATTAATGAAAAGCTTACATATTTTGTCCGAGACAAAGAGGATCTATCGCAGAGTATTATCTGTAATACATACAATCCATTTTACATAGTAAATTACTATTTCATGAAACAGGTTCTCCATTCCCAAAAAAGTTTCAAAATATCACATAAGAGTTGATTTGATACTTTTATAGTTTCCACTATCTCAGGTAATATTATCCTGTGGTATTCCAGCAGGATCTTATGAATCTTTTCTATAATTAGGTTAGGTTAGTCAATTTTAAGAATATGAAGACTTCACGATAAAAAAATACTCTTCTTGAAATACTGAAATGTTTTCACCATCTAAACAATAACAATGGCAATTTTCCGTAATTTTCAAAATTATCAGTATTTTGATTAAAAATCGGGCTATTTCAATTTGGGATACTGGTGGTTCAATTTTGGGATTTTTTCGCCCAAATTGAAGGTATTTTATCCTGTAGTCTTCCTAGAGGATTTCATAGATTTTTTCTATATTTAGGTCTCTCACTTCCATGGGACATCTGGATGGTGACACTTCTTAGTGTTTGTACTAGGTATAATCTGAAGAATGTATAGGTGTGTTGTACATATTTGTTTTTTTTTCAAGTTTATTTTTTAATCTCTAAAGGAAAAGTATTTAGTTATGCTGCTGCTTTTCAATTGTTTTTCCTAATATATAGGGAAACTATTAGTGTTTAGTTTAGTATATATATATATATATATATATATATATATATATATATATATATATATATATATATATATATATATATTATGTATATATATACATATATATATATATATATATATATATATATATATATATATATATATATATATATATATATATATAAATATATTCAATCTAGTTAAAGATATACTACTATACTATAGAATGGAATGATATAATTTATTTCAATACATGTATGTCAATTCAGTCCAGCGTCATGTTATAATGCGGAAACATCCTATATTTCAATTAATTTTTCGGAAAGAAAGCCCATAAATTAATTGATGAGATTAATTTCTTATGAAAAATACACTAAATTTTCAAATACCGGAGCTAACTATTGAATTTAATTGATCGACAATTTCATAATAATGCTGAAACTTTATATTTAGTGTGAATCAACAATATCATATTTCAATATAAAGACAACATTTTATTTCCATTAATTTCTTCTATTAATCTCGACGAAACATATTTTAATATATTAATACAGAAGAAATGTAACTTCAACTTTCTCACACTGGTTTTCACTACAACGTATGAGAAATCAGCCAATACAGAAACAATAGAATCAAAGCAGCACACCTTCGTTTCACTCTTTCAATTCGATTTATGATATTTTGCGTCCTAGAAACTCCACCCAGATTGCGAATTGTTAGATACGTACAACGCGAGACTCCCATTATCATACAAAGAAAAATTTCTCGGAATTATCTCATTATAAGATACATACAATCTTTCAGACCCTGATCGGCCAAGAATTAATCGCTGTTGACCTAGTTGATCCTCCTATTAAAATGGATTTTCCTTGTAAGGTAAAATGTCGTTTAAGTTTTATGATGATAGTTTTCTCGTGTTGTCAATTTTGAAATGCATAACTAGCTCAGTAATAGCATGATCACTCAATATCTCAATCGTAGTGTTTTTCTTTGATAATTGGCTGTGAAGATGTTGAGGAGGATGGACATACAGATTGCAAATTATCAGATTCACGAATGTTTACTTTTTCAAATTGAAATTGGCGTCGTGAAGTTGATATAACCATGATGAAGATCGTGGTATTGATTGAACGCGTCTTTTTAAACAAATGTATATTCGAGGGGTGCTTGATGGAAAATTATTATTTTCTTGTTCTTGATAGTAAAGTGCAATTTTAAACGTCACAAAGTCGTAAAACAAAGTGACATTTTTCCAGTTAGCAACACTTTCCCATGTTAGTAACACTTTTCCATGTAAGCAACATATACTACGTTTTTAACATACCAAGAAAATATCAAACTTTATATTATTTCATTCTGAAATATTTGTCAAAATACAAGTTCACAGAATGAATTATATTCTAAATAATTTTTTGAATTCATTTTATTGAATGAGATAATTCAATTACAAGAAAAACTAGCATGTTATACACGTAAGAAAAGCTATTTCCAGTTCGTAGGTATAAAATTAAGGATAATTATACCTACTCACTGAAAATATCTCGTTTTTCTATACTAGTGTAACAATATACTATTTTTGAGAATATCTAAATGAAAACATAGATAAAATGCATAAATATATTTTACGATTTCATGGGGTAGTTTCATGTATATCAAAAGAGGTTACGAAATTGTTTTGTACAATTTAAATTCAAGATTTTCAGCAAAGAAGACGAAACGTGTTGTTTGAGACCTGGTTGGAAAGAAGTTTATTTCGTTATATAATATGTATTGAACAGTAAGCAGAATGAAATAAATTAACAACATTTGATTGTAATTAAATAAATGAATGTGTGCGAGTAGTAAAAATTTCAAAAACTTTAAAAATGGTAATAAAATTGGTAGTAATATTTTTTATTTCAAAAGTTATGAAAATAAATATTCCGTTATTAGTTATTATGGAAATATAAACTAATTATGAACTGAATCAGTATATTCAATATTAGTAATGATTGATCTGTTGTAACTTAATTAATTTTTGCGATTCAATTTTACGTAAATGTCTACAGAAAAATCAAAAGTGGTATTGTATTTTGTTGTCGATTTTGTTTGATTATTGTTAATTGTTGAATCAAATTCATCCGAAAGAAATTGAAACAATGACTCTGAATTTTTAACAGAAAAGTTTGTTTGTGTTGAAGTTTTTTCTTTTTGTAAGAACAATAATTGAAAATTCGTATCAATATACGATTATTTGTAGTGATTATAATCAATTCTCCACACAAAATCATACATTATTTATAACAAAACACTGATATTATACTCTTATGTTTATATTTATATAGAATATCTTATTGAACTTCAAACACTGGTACTTACATTTTATCATTGATATCCTCAATTTCTACTGAATCACTCTCAAAATTCATTTTTCATTATTAATAACAAAAATACAATAACAAAATAACAAAAATACTCATATACGAATACCTAGCAACGCAATCATGGTCATGTCAGACCCAGTTTTAGGCTTTTATTTCATTCGCCTAGTATCTGAAGTCGATAAGGACTTTTGTTCCAAAAAGTTGATTATTATTCAACAAAAATTTTTTTTAAATGTTTTTCTAACATCTTCTTCCGGTGCCGTACTCGGTTTCGGGCGTAGACGACCTCTCTACAACTATTCGTGTGGTACGTGATACAGTGATACACGAATAGAATAAACCTACAGTTTTACGACGGTTCCCAACATCTTTATAGAGAGGCTTTACAATGCAGAATACTCCTCGGTGGTTTGCCATTGTCTTCCGAGAGGTGGTTCGGCATTAATTTGTTGGTTCAGCCGGGATTCGATCCACCGACCTTCTGTTCAGTAGCCCAAAGCACTCACCACTGAACTACGGAGGCACATAGTTAATATGATTCCATAAAACATATTCAATAAATAAATATACATAGAACGCAGAAACAAAATACGAAATAGTTTACACTAAAATTACATTATTCATAAGTGATAAAACATTATGAAAATTCCGTTTATTTTTAATCTAGTTTAATCGCAAGAATAGGTATAATGAATCATGAATTTTTTCAGAGGGTAACCATTGATATAGGATTTATTTCATGCAGTTTTCTCTGCTCGACTCTGCAACTGTTATGTATCTTCTGAAATTTGCCCACGCAAATTCTTGAACAGAATACATTACAGCCCTGTCAGCGTTAATTACCACCGAGATTCCGTATAACTGACCAAATAACTTACCAGAAACAAATCCGAACTCGAAGTGAGTTACTGCATGCAGAAAATTTAGTCAGCTGGAATTGGAAACGGTTTAAGGTTGCTATTTATCAAGATTAACATCCACTAAAGTAGGAACTGAATCAGGGACAGTTGCATAGGTACAGTCGACTTAAATCTGAAACATTCTCAGCTTCCAGAATGTAGATGGTTACAGTGCCGGATTAAGCCAGCGCGTGGCCTGTAGCAAATTCGGCCAAGAGGCCCTTGGTTTGCTTTAGGTTCTCAAGTTCATGGTATTAAACTCGGATTAGAGAATAAAACCTAAAATGTGTGTGCGTGGCAACCCGGAGCGGCTATGTAGGAACACGCATATCTGTATGCGTGTAATTATACCAGTTTTTGAAATAAACTTCCTATATATTTTTTACTTCTACAAATCAAATTGGTTGGCTTTTTTTAATTTTGGTAATAAAATAGTTCAAACGTATATTATTTTAAATATTCGTTAGGTACAATCAAAGTAACATACGAACAATCAAATTCAAATTTATATTCATGTAAGTAAGTGACATCCATGATACCTGTGAAAGAGCTATTTGAGCCAATGTGCCTACGGTCACAAGTGTTGGAGTTACAATAATATGGTAGAATGTAAACTAATACAACTAAAATTCAATGTTAGACTAACAATGTGAATCAAACATACAACCTTAGCAACCTTATTCTGCAGTAGTTTTTAATATTGCCGTTAAGTTTTCAAATATCGAGAACTAGTCCCTAAAACAGTACCTGTTCAAAGACCTGAACAATGAAAACAATTTTTCTCAAGAATGGCTCACATCTAAAGAGCTGTTTACAATTTTTTCGTTGTGCCAAATATAAATGTAAGTACATCAAATTCTAATAGTTTGATAGTCAATAGAATCACATTTCATTTGTTCGGGTTTTACGATTAGCTCGATCGATGACAATATCAGGAATATTTCCCTGTTAGTTTTGCAGTGGTACCAACTTGCGCGTAGTGCAGTGCAAGTAGTACAAACACATAACTTGTGCGTCCAAAGCTCAATTTTTAGAAATGTGGTACAACTTTAAATTATTGTTGTAGATTTTGACACCAACGTTTCTCGTGCTAGGCATTATACAACCTATATCTATGATTTGAAGTGACGAAATCAAGTTTACGATTTTCAGGTGGGAATGCCTAAGTGCTTCTCGTTTTAGACATGCAAGATATTTTACGCTTATCTAAACTTATTTCATTTTAAGGACAGACAGCTGTTGGAGCGCGAGGTCCCCCAATTCGCGGGGCCCGTAGCATTTGCTGCTCTTGCTACGTGGCTAATCCGGCACTGGATAGTTATACAGAGCGAATGGCGTACTGCAGATGGTGAAATGAGCCCGAATGCAGATAATCTGACTTTCAGAAATGACACCGGCTTAAATGAAAGCAGGATTGGTATGCCAATCATGCGAAATAATTTATTGATTCTAATTTCGGAATCGTGAAAACAGGACGCCAAATAATAGTATTCGTTATATTGTACATTATCTTTTAATACTATTCTCGGGGATATTCGAAGAATGTTTTCCACATCCTTAAATAGAATTCATAAAGCAATTAATTGTTCAACTAAACAGTGTTGAAATGCAGTCACAAAAATAATATCCTTTAACGGCATAGTGTTATGTAAATATTCAATATGATCATTGCGTAATTATTTCATATGTAAAAAGAAGCTGAATTACTATCAAAAAATCAGTTTCATAACTTTCTCTATATCACTAGTACATCCAAAACGCCTACGAACCCCTCCATTCGATAAAACATTCAAAATATATGTGAATTAGTGAAATCAAGAGCTGTAGGTTGAAGATGATATTATTCTAATGATAAAATTAAATTTCAACTCGAATTTATGAACTGATATTATTATATCGAATATATAACCTTTCAATATTTGTTTTTAAACAACTAAGAAAATATATCGACATATAGGGAACATTCTAGAATTTCATTAAATATACCAATACCGGAAAATATCAGTCAATTGAATAATTCCATAATCCGTTACATAAGAAGATATTAATATCGACATTTTAGATTTCAAGGTAGCCAATCACCTCGACCTTTCCAAGAAAAATAAGTTGGTACTATAACTGTACTTTTTTGAAATTTAACACTCTTCTTTGTCATAAGAATATTCCCGTAATTCTTTCATTAATTCGCCATGAAATTCGAAGCATCACAGATCCTAAGACGTTAATGAAATTGGAAATAGAACAATTATCATATTATAAAAACAACTTCTAAACTTGGAAGTATTATTTGTTCGATTTTAACTGTACAAGAGTTCGAACGCTTCTCCATTTGATATTTAAGGACCTGACATCATCATCGTTTGCGTCTTCGGATTACTGTTATAAAAATTAATTCTTGACAAGTAAGAATGACTCGAAATCCATTTACAGTTTACATTGCACATTTCAAGTAGTTATTGTTATTAGACCTAAGACCAATATGGGAAGAGAGCTATATTGTCTTGTATTAATAATATGGCGTTACACCATACAGTGTGTATAGTTCTAGGATGTTTTCTATTCATAAATTTTCGAAACATTTTCTACACTACTTCTATATAACGAATATAAACTGTTAGTCAATCAGAAGTCTTGTACCTAATTAACTATTAGAAAAATAATCTATCAATATATAATCACATCAGTTCAAGAAAAACAGACAGAAATCTTCGATCTTGTTGGATCTCATCAGTGTTGTTTACTATAGCCTCAGTGATTCAACGAGTTTCTTTTGTTCTGTATTGAAAATCGATGCCACTGTTGCTTGATAGTTATCTAACGATAGAACTAATGAGATTTGTATCGACACGCCTTCATTTTAATTTATATGATCATTTAATGATTCTTCAATTAATTACTGGTGTGTTCAAGTTATAGTATATAGTGCTCAAGTCGGCGAGAGGACGTTGCATAAAATATAAAAATAATTTCTTATATATATATATATATATATATATATATATATATATATATATATATGATATAAAAATACCGGGTGGCGCATTTAAAACCTTTCAACAGGAATATTTTTGATGGTAGAGGTTTTTCAACCTAGAAACAGGTTGCTTTTAAACTAAAAACAGGTTTACTTTCCAAGGGGGGTGTAATTTAATTGTGAATTCATGGAAGCAATGTCATCCCCCTAAGGTGGAGGGACAAACCATTCAAGAATGTTGAATGGCGCCGGGAAAGGGGTTCAAGTGGCATACTACTTCAAACGTAATTCAATTATGATTTGAAATTTGATGTCAAAATAACAATTAAAAAGTGACGGTATAATAAATCGAAAGTTTTCAGAAGGATTCTTATTGATTGAATGTTCAAATTGCTTGCTATTCACTTTTAAATACTAAATATATCGTTGTATATTTTTTTTACCTGATAGATACTTTGACGGTTGGATATTACCTAAATTTGCTTCAACATCTTATTCACCCTCACATTGTGTCAATTTTTGAAGAGGATGAATAGATTCAAAAGTATGATGTATTTTTTCGAGAGTATAGCGCTCCAATAGTCTATGTAGTCCCTGTATGTGATTGTTAAATCAATATTTTTGGACACTGGATTGGAAGGAGAAGTTTCATTGAATGGCCTCCAGGATCTCCAGGTTTCACACCATTGGTATTCTTCTCAGGGGATCATTTTAAAAGTGTTATTTATAACACATAACCTACCTCTTTAGAATATCTTCGCCACCTAATTAATAGTGGAAGAATATGATGGAATAATACACGAAATATTACAGAACGTTCCGGAAAATGTTAACGAAAGATTTTGTTACTATTTCGAAATTAACAGCTTTCTATTTAAACATCCAATTAGTTTAAAAACTTTTTCAACTATTTTTTTATCGACAATTCCAACAGATAAAACACTCATTTCAACCCCTCGTACCATTTAAGGGGAGGGATGACTCTATATCAATTTGCCATCAAAAGATGCAAAATTGAGGATTTCCAGAGAAACCCCTACCTTTAAAAATATTCTAGGTGGACTTTTTTAATACGCCACCCGCGTATATATGTATAGTTCAAAAAAGTAAGCCATTGAATCATTTTGAATTTTTCAAAGCTCATTATCATCGAGATATTACCAATGATCAGTTCTCTCTCTGTTACTCAATGATTGCTAATAATATTCAAATAATGAATTTATTCATAATCATTATAGACCTATCCTATAATTATTATATTTCAGATTGTATACTCAGTTGTTTGTGAATGAATATATTTAATATTGAACTAGAAGCGGAATATTTCTTTTTGTAAATTTAATTTTTTAGCCTTTATATAAATTCTGTAGTAGACAAATATTTGCTCTTGATCGTTGGTTCAACGAAACAGTATAATTTTCTTGTATACCTACCGTTATTTTCATATTTTATTACACTGTGAGTTCACTCCTTGTGTGTTATTGTGATCATTCATCATGAAGATATGGTTATATTCAACAATGTTTTGATGTTATTTTGTCTTTATCTATAACTTTCATTATAACACTATCCATTCGTGAATTAAATAATGAAAAATATGAAAATAAAATAGTGTCACGTAATATTTTGTTTAACATTTTTAATTAATGGTTTGAACATCTTAACAAATTTATCATAACCGTTTTCGCTGTTATTCAATGCAGAACTACCTACAATATCATAAATAATGATTCAGTATCGAAAATTACTAACTGTTATTGACTATTTCTCATCATATCATATTCGTGTATCTGAAAATTGGACAACGGTTTAGAACAAAAATGAAACACGATCCTTTATACAGACCATTTAGAAATTCAACGTTAATAATACAAGTGGAAGTAATCTAAGATTTTGTATCGATATTCTCTATTGACTGCAACTTCGAACTTAAAAAATTCAACAGATTAATTAATTTAATTTTGTGTTTTCTTTTTATTCAAGTATTAACAATCGCATGCAGATATGGGGGGGGTTACCTAGTGACCCCATCTCATATTTTTCGTTTTATTTCAGCCAAATATAAATTTTTTAATTTGGAATTTTTTGACTTTTATCTTGTGTGTTTTATGAATATTTCAAACCATATCTGCCAAAAATCAAATAATTACAGTAGTTTTTTCAGAAGAAAACATCTGTTGATGCGCGATCCATTGGTTCTCCAATATGAATACTTATGTAATGTAGATTGGTATAACTGTCATTTTGAATGAAATACTGTTTGTACGTGTATGCTTTGACCTCTAGATTTTGTTAGGTAAGGCAGTTGACTGCTAAATCGTATGCGCATGCGCGATACGTGAGTCAGGCCGAAAAGTTTTTTTTGTAAAGTCTAGGGAAGCCAATATGCCAATTCAACATGAAATATATATCTAATCATTGTTTGCTCAGTAATAGCACTGCAGATATTTGGGTTTGAATGTACTCAAGTGGGGGCTGTTTCAAGAGGGACAGTTCAACCGGAATCAAAGGGAAAAGCAGCAAGAAGTGCTACTGAAAATATACCTGAAAAAGAAAGATGCTTCGTATGTCCAAGATCTGAATATCGAAAATTTATGAAATCTTGTACAAAATGCGTGAAGTATATCTGCTTAAAACATACAGCCATAGAAGAACACTCTATAATAATAACATGTACCGAATATATTTAATATTTTACTATACATTTTCATTGATAACGAAACTTTTCAGTTGTAGAGATGGAGTTATTTTAAATAAAAACGAGTTAAATGTACAAACTTATTGAAAAAAATATATGTTGTTTTCGAGTCAGTTACTAACCCCCCTCATCCTAATAATATCATTCATTCTATTGTTGGGGTTACTTGCTGACCCCCCTCATCTGGGTTGGCATGTTACACTCATAGCATCCGGTTGCGACTGTTAATCAGATACTTGAATGACTATATATTCAGCTTAGTACATTCTTTTAACAGTATGACTTATATATAATAATTCATTTCTAGCATTTCGGATTCTCTTTTGATAATTTTTAAAAGTATTCAAGAGGAATGTTTTCGTATTTTCAAGATTAATTTCCAACTTTCCATGAATCAAAAAATTTCAAGCAATATACTACTATTATTTACATGAATACCTTATTATTATAGTTGTTTAGTTTTTCTTCTATTATAAAAAAGGATAGCTTCTCTTGCAAGTCCAGGACCATCGCTATGTTCAGAAGAAACTTCTATCCTGTCAACAAGAATTATTATTCCGCCAATTCAATACACTATTGTTAGTGGTCGTAACTGTGAAAACCATTGGCAATTTCTTTACATACCGAAAGGATGTCTCTTTCACTTTTATCATCAGGAACCTGTTAATAGGGTTCGGTATATAGTTTTTTATCGGAGTTCTTACGATAGTTCGTGAATCGTGATCAATTCAAAATATAATACAAAAGGTAAAAAATTTGCAATAAATTTCGATATTCAAGTAGTTAGTAACTACCGTAAAACGGGGTGAATAGAGTCAATTTTCAACTTTATGCAGCTGTAACTTCTTTCTGGTAAGGGTTAAAAAAATGGTTTGAATGTCAAAATATGAGTCTTAACTTGTAGGTTGGAGTTCACCTATCAATTCACACTGCTGTTGAAATTTGGAATCGTCATATTTTTTTATATGCTCTGACCCGATTCACCTCAAAGGTGGTGTCAAGTTGATCAGAGGCTGGAAACGCGTCAAAATCCCAGTCAACGGACTAGTAGGGCAAACGGGTCAAAAAAGAAAGTTTTAAAAAAATAAAAAAGGCAATTGTGAAATAATAAACTTTATTTATACATAATAAACAAGTATTATATAATTGTATGAAAATAGCTAACTCAAATTCTTATATTCTGTGGATAATGAATAAATGAAAAAAACTATTGTTCTAAATCTTTGGCATTCAGGGTAAATTTGAGAAGGCCTCTGAGGTAATTTTCTGGCGGAGAAAGTTTTCCAACCACTTTCTCAAAGTGGAAAGTGTCCACATCTGGAACATCAGGATAGGTGTAAATATAGCCGCAGAAATTTTTGGTTTGTTTGGGTCTGACAAACTTTCCTTCGAAATAACCATTTCCCTTTATTTTTGTTATCTCACCAATAAAATAATGATGATCAGGACTTCGAGAAATTCTAGAGATTTCGAAATTATAGGCTACTACCAACTAATCGCCTAAAGCAACCTCAGATTCAGAGACTGGAGAAACATTGTCGAACGTTTTACCAAATTTTGTCACCTTTGAATAAATAGTAGGCGCAGTATTTTCAACACTAATCTCTTGACCTTCCCGTTTTTCGTCGACGGTACTGTCATCCGACTCGTCATCCAATTCAATTTCATTGTCCGAACCATCTGTACTTATAGCGTCTAAAACCGCTACACTTCTACCAGCAGCAATGTTGCATTTCTTTCTCATCTGACGAGCTCTAGGAGCATCTCCATATCTCATCTGACGTAAAAGATCTGTTACAGAATTTTCAATGGTTTCTGTGATATCCTGGTTATTTGGCGATTGTTCTTTAGGGAGCATGCTCAAAACTTGATTTCTGTCTACTGGGACGATTCCAGCTTTACGAAATCCAGATTTGATATTCTTCTCTAGATTATTTTCAATTGCACGACTAAGTTTGTTCAGAAGTCTAGGGAACTGATCTTTTGGTATGGATGGTTCCTTCATGCCAGGTCCTTGTTTCCAATCAGTCAGAATTTTACGCCAGGCTCCTTTCAGTGGTCGAAAAAAAGCTATATCCAGTGGTTGGGTGAGATGCGTTGAATTGCTGGGAAGAAATACAAACCGAATATTATTTTCTTGGCAAAGGCTTATTGCTTCCGGAGCAATGTGTGATGATAAATTATCACCTATCAAAATCTTCTGACCTTCCAGATTCTTCAGATAAGGCACAGCTACAGTCTTAACCCAGTCAGTGAAAGTTATCATATCAAACCAACCACTAGCCGTAACATTGTATCTAGTGTTTTTTGGACCACCTTGCATCCAAGTTGTATAGATATGTTTGGCTTTATAAACCACGTAGCTTGGTAATAATACACCATCTCCAGAGGCAGCAAACATTATTGAAACTGATGATTTTGTTTGATTCATGATCCTTTCAGGATACTTGCAGCCGCGTTTTGTAATTATCTTCTTCCTTCCCGGATCATTGGTTAAATTGGTTTCATCATAATTAATTATATTGCAGGGTGGAACATCAGTCAGGGTTTCCCCCAAATTATCAAAATATTCATTAATAACTTGAGGAGAGACAGATGATCTAGACCGCTTGATATTCTGGCAAATTCGAACTGCAAGTGTATCTTTATGTCGAGACAAAAACCCCACTGCAAATTCCCTACCTGGTAAGTTATCCTTGAACTTTTGTACAGTTCTACCCTTTCGGTCCAAATATGATTTTACAAGTCTGCGTAAACCATACAGATCCAGTGGATAGCCCCATTCTGCACAAAGTCCTAATTTTTCAACCAGTATAGCCTCTTCTGTGGATGATAATGTGGTCTGACCACCCTGTTTCTTTGGATTATTATTTTTGATACGCCTCTGTAGAACACTATACGCAATATAATAATGTCTCGATGCTACTCGAATAGACATTCTACAAGCGATGACAACATCCCTTGCCTGTTTACTTACTTGCTCATCATACTTATTATGGCGTTTCCCATGTGGGTCTGGTTTGTACGTCCTCGGCATGTCGACCCTATTCACCCCTACTTTTCAGAATACCGGTAATTTTTTAGCAATTGTTTTTTCTAAAAAAAAGTAATCTAGATTAATCGAATTACTCTTGACACAAGTTATAATAATGTTGGATAATACAAAAAATGTTGTTACCTAACTGTAATCGATGGTGGTTTGTCCTGTGGAAATGAAGTTTCCAAGCATACGTTCTCGCGCCAAAAATATGCGTCGAGGTTAGGTCTCACAGAACCACAGTTACACGTTGATCAAGCGATTTGAACTATTATGTACACTTCAACCAGACGTTTGACTTGAAAACAGCGTTGCCAGATTTATATTACTATTCATCGCAAATATTCTAGGCACATTTCTCTGTAGCGGGAAAGTTTCAACCCTATTCACCACACTGGTTTCATTCACCCCTTTTTACGGTACATATATTTTATATACACAGTGATTATTAAACGGGAGAGGGGAATGCATCTTATGCGAAGGCTGCAATAACGGTATGAGATATTTAAATGTTTTCTATACAAAAAGTTGTAGAACTTAAATAGGCCTATAAAAAATTCCGCGACTTTATACATCTTTAAGTTAATGTTATAACTAAATCTTCAAAGATTATTAGATAATAATTGACTAAAACCATAAACGACAAAAAAATTTAATTATACACATTATATAAATGAATGAATTATTGCATGAAGTCTCACACGATGAAGATCTTTATCGAATAAGAAAACACTTGGTAATCAGGAAATAAATTAATTGTGTGAATGATGTGATGCGAATGATTTTCTTTTAATCATTTCCAGTCAAATTATTATTTTTAGATTTGGAATATGTTTTGCCATTTCTTCATTTCCAATAGATGAAAAAACGAGTTATTTCATCCATCACAATGTTGTGAAAATGTATAATAACTATTGCCCATTCAACTTGTTTTTATTGAATACCATTATTAAATTGAGTTATTTTGACGCTGAATGAGACCTCAATACATCCAATAAATAAAACTGCAAGGTAAAACGAAAATAAGAAAAAAATGCAGTGGATATTGGTGTGAGATTCCTCAACTAGTAGAACGCGTTAATCTCTGATAATTGAGCATAAAACATTCTTAATATCCGATAAACAAAAAAATGAAATTTCTCACGAAGATATCGCATTAATTTTCACGTACATTTAAACACAGCATCTAAAAAACTAGCTTTTTAGTAGCGTATTCTTTTGGCGATCAACCTTTCGTGTTATGTTGTAATTTGATATGCAAAATAGACTTTGAAGATATCTGCTTATTAAAACTAATTGATGTCCCAATATGGATAGAAACTATTACATGCTAAATCTACTCGGATAGTAGAGGTATTTCTCACCTTTGCTGATAATAACTTTTATGAATTCGTAAAATATGGTTCATGCAGAGAGTAGCGTGACTATCTTTGATATGAAAAAAACGCATGAGCAGCAGTCTCTATGGTCTTTTTTTTGCCCTCATTTCTCTTCATTTCACGTACAAATTCTCTGAATCAATTTGGAGGGGCTGTGGAGGTAGCAAAATCTTAAAATCCATAAAAACATGAAATAACTTTATTTAAATAGCAGTGATTAGGTAAAATAGTTGAAACCACCGAAATTCACTTGACTGAAGTGACTTACGTCAATTTCAACACTCGAACTCAATCTGGAGGAAATTTGAAGGAGCGTAAAAGCTCTAAAATCACGAAAAACTATGAGATCTCTACAGAAAGCGACGGTTGAGGAAAAGAAGAAATGAAACCTGATAAACAAACAAAATATATATATATATATATATATATATATATATATATATATATATATATATATATATATATATATATATATATATATATATATATATATATATATATATATATATATATATATATATATATATATATATATATATATATATATATATATATATATATATATAAAACTCAAAAATTGTGGTTCGAGCGTTATGGAACTCATTTAAAAACCACTTCACATTGCAATTGTCTATTGTTTTCGGGGAAAATTAGACTTAAAAATGGAAATAGTAGCACTAAGTGGATAGTGGGGAGAATATGAAACTAAGCTACCAATACTAAACTAACTAATCATCAGAGTAACTCATTCAACTAAAATCGAGATATTCTCCATTGTCAAAATTTTTAGCATTATCAATATCTCTTCACTCAGGTTGATTAATTCAAAATTGTCCATTTTGCAACCTGTGAAGGAAACTAATTGCACTTCTCACGGCTATAACAAAACAAATGAAAAATTAAACAGTTCACATATTTTGGAAGCAGAACACCGTTAATTAGAGGTTTGGTCTTTAACAGTCTACTCCAAATAAATATTTTGTCTGATTTTATTTTATTTTGGTCAAAACAGTTATGTCGTGGGAATTCTTCAAGTTGGAAAATTTAACGTTATTACAAGAAGGAACAATTCAATATTTCTGATTTACGGTCTGTATATAATTTTAGGAAGCATTATTTATTATTTAGTTTTTATGAACATGGTTCATTATTATCTAATTTCTTTTCAATGATCAACGTTTGTTTAAAGTATATTATATTTTTTAATTTTTCTGAAAAAGTTATTATACCCCCTAAAGCTTTAGTAAATATATATTTGATAGAATATAACTTCCATTTTTTTGATCAATAGTTGATGAAATCTCATGAATCAATCTATTGAAAATGTTGAATTTTTAAAATGCCGTTACCTTCCCTGAACCTCCAATTATTTATTATTTCGAAATATCATTTACAACTGACAAATTCAGTACAGCTTGGATGAAATATATATATATATATATATATATATATATATATATATATATATATATATATATATATATAGGTATATATATATATATATATATATATATATATAAATATATATATATATATATATATATATATATACTATATAACATACCTTTATTGAAAAAATAGATACTTTTTTGCAGAGACATAAGACTAATAATGAAAAGGCTCTTTCTTTATATTCTGTGGAATCTTCACGACGACCTTGTAATTCGCAAGGTAAAGTTATGTGATTTCACTTTCACAGAATATTTCACGTTTTTAGTATATTTTATAGTATTTTTGAGCAGCTTGCATCTAGGTATTAGCATGTTAACAACATCACTAGTCTGAGTAATTATGCCATCATAGCATCTTTAATTTATGTTCACTGGCGAGGATTCTGCAGTCAAACGACCGTGATAAAAGCGATTGCATAATTGTGCACTCCCCTTAGTCGTGTGTAGCATTTATAATGTTAATTTTCTGTCTACTGTTATTGAAGAAATGATGAATTAATCGTTCGTTCTCAAAGTTTCATTCTTTGACAGTCTGCTACCGAAATAATTTTTATTCTACGCACTCTAGATAGGTATATAATTAATATCTATAATTTTGAGATGAATCGTGTGTCAGCGGTTTTAAACCTGCTGCAAATTCCTTATATTCCTTTGACCTATCTAGTTACATCTCTTCGGTATCAATTTACATATTTTGTGAATTTCCAATTAATAATATTCATCCTTGAAGGTTTGAATTTTTATTGCACTGAATGCCTGCAGTCTTTTTATGATAGACATGTTTGTAGATAACATGACTGATGGCGAAGTTCTGAAGAGTTAATGTTCAACAAATTGCTATTCAATAATTAATAAGTGCTAAAAATACAGAACGCATAGTTTAGTATGAAAATTAATGCATAAAAGACATAACCTGCACGTATTAGCTAAATTGATTTTATCTTAGTTTCCTACCTTCCATAGAAGTGTTGTCTAACTTCGACCATAATTGATTTTGCATTAAAAAAGAATAATTAGCAGAGCTCCATTACTAACGTCGAATCCACATGTAGTATTTCGTTAAAAAGGGCACATCCGTAACGCAGTTTCAATTGACATACAAATTAGCCTTCTTACTTAATTTAGAGTAACTGTAGAGATGCATAAATCTTAAAAACCCCAAAAAAAATTATGAAATTTCCATACAAAGATTGCGGAGTTGAATTGAAACCACAAAACATCTCTAACAATAACTTAACTCACATATTACAAACTTTCAGCTTCCCAACTGAATTTGGAAGAACTGTGGAGGTGCGAAATGCACGAAAACCAGCAAAAATACATGACATTTTTATGTTCAAAAAGCAGCAGCTTGCGAAAAAATTCGAAGTACTGAAAGATATTCACTACACTTATATACAAATTTGAAAATCTCTAACTCAATTTGAAATAACAAAAACCGTTTTTTTCGCTCGTTACTCCATTCGAAAGCCCTAGAATGATGAATTTCAAATACATATATTCAGGCCAAGCTACAGAGATTTGGAGTGAGCATTTTGTGCAAAAAGTGATAGAAGAAAACCAGCTCCGCCATTGTTTGTCAAATAGTTCCACATGATATAGTGATATGTTTTTCACTCGACTTTATTATTTATGTCTTGTTATTAACAATTTTATGCAAAAGTTCGCTTTTTTTTTAGTTTTTTGCTTATAAAATTGAAAGTATCAGAGTAATCATGATGATGTCAATAGACTTATTGTAGAAAATGAAAAGACGAAAAAAATGAGAGGTCGGACGACTCTATCAGACCCTCAGTCTAAGGGAAAATTGGAAAAAACCAGCCAAAATGCAGTTTTTTCAAAAGTTCATAACTCGGTTATTTTTTGAGTTGTAGCGTAGATCCTCCGGTTGGTATTATTTATCAATATAAACTTCATTCGTGCGAAGATCAGGAACTGTCCGATGCATAGTTCTGTGGCCATTTGATTATGTTACTATGCAATTTTCCAGCAGACCTGAATGCGACAGGTATGGTCCGATTTCAGTTTACTAAAAAGATTTTGAAAGTAGAATTCTCATAGTTCAAAACGTTCATCTTGGTTTTCCATAAAAACGCTGAGAAATATGTTAAAAATAAAGCTGAACATGACAAAAAACGGCCGAGCGCGTGAGAGTAGTTGAAGAGTGGGGGTTTACAATTATTATCTGACAACGTTTAGAAATTACTGTCACATCCAAAATGCCGACGCTTTCGAATGTCATACTTCTCCTTGCCTGCTGCTCTACCCCCACTCTTCAATTACTCTTACGCGCTCGGCCGTTTTTCGTCATGTTCAGCTTTATTTTTAAAATATTTCTCAGCGTTTTTATGGAAAACCAAGATGAACGTTTTGAACTATGAGAATTCTACTTTCAAAATCTTTTTAGTAAATTGAAATCAGACCATATCTGTCGCACTCAGGTCTGCTGGAAAATTGCATAGTATCATAATCAAATGGCCACAGATCAAAAACTATGCATCGAACAGTTCCTGCTCTTCGCACAAATAAAGCTTATATTGATAAATAATACTAACCGGAGAATCTACGCTACAACTCAAAAAATAACCGAGTTATGAACTTTTGAAAAAACTGCATTTTGGACGGTTTTTTCCAATTTTCCCTTAGACTAAGGGTCTGATCGAGTCGTCCGACCTCTCATTTTTTTCGTCTTTTCATTTTCTACAATAAGTCTATTGACATCATCACGATTACTCTGATAGTTTCAATTTTATAAGCAAAAAACTAAAAAACACGCGATTTTTTGCATAAAATTGTTAATAACAAAGACATAAATAATAAATTCAAGTGAAAAACATATCACTATATCATGTGGAACTATTTTACATACAACAGCTCGGTTTTCTTCTAACACTTTTTACATGAAAAAATCTCTGTAGCTTGGCTTAATTGTTCATATTCAATCTCCACTTGCTTCGCCACAATTTGGAAATTTCCAAAACCTCAGAAATGGTGATCCAGGAGGCGTATGGAACGAAAAGAAAAAACCACACCGGCCCCTCTCCGTTAGATTTCATTATTTTTGACGAAACCATCAATAACATTGATCTTTTCATACAGTTCATATCTTGGGTTATACTAGAAACAATGGTTGATTCGGTCAACAAACTTTGAAATGAGAAATAACACGCATTGACATCACGATTCTGTCACTGATTTGTCTCATCATCGTAGCAGAATGCAGAGGCACGTTTGAAGGTATGAAGATAAGGATCAGGAACTATAATTGAAATACCAGCACAGTTTTATATTCATTGCGGTTATTTTTTTATTATTCCGAATTTACTACGCGATTCCCAGTGTTCTTTCTGTATTTATATAGTTTTTACAGTTAGTTCGCTTACTAGGTGTCAAGGACTTGCCGACAGAGAGCTTCGCAGATAGGCCAGATAAGTTTATGAAACTGCATAATTAAAGATGCTTCATATCCATGAAATTGTCGTTTTTATATAATGAACTATAAGAGAATATGAACGCAATACATCAATTTTAAAAAAATAGTATTCATGAACACTCTCCTGTGAAATCTTCAATTTTTTTATAGGAATTGGAAGCATCCATCAATTACGTAGGTGTTCAGGTGGGGGGGAAGGCTGTCCGAGCGAAATCTCACTCAATCTCAAGTGGGGTCTCGAAAAATATTACTTAATTTTTTTGGAAGCAAACAGTTTAAAATTGCAGGAAAAATGGATTAAATTAAGTAAAAATATTTAAAATTAACAAATTTTGGTATTTCCTATTTAAGTATTTCATGGTTAAATTTCATTGTGATTGTATGTTACGCTATAAAACACTTATATACTAGTCTCAACTAGTCTTAAATATAAAAAATTATAAAAAAATTGTTTTTTCAAATGCACCTAATGGAAGTGAGTACACACTAACTCATTTACATAACAAATACGCATTTTTTAAAACCTCACGTGAGATTCGGTGAGAGGGGGGAGGTGGTCGAGCAAAATCTCACGATATCTCATCAAGGAGGGAGGGGTGGTCAAAAAATCACCAAAATTTTCTCACGTTATTAACGAATGCCTTCTTGCAACGATTCTATAAAATAAGCTGAATATCTCCATCTCGATAGACATCTTCATGTTTTAAGTAGCATAAACCGTTTTCACTAGTCGCCTGTCATATTATTCTGAAGCCAATTTTATGTAGAGGGCAGGACTATTCATCATTGACTGACTATCTTGGTACAACGCCCTCCATGCTCACTTTGTATGCAAAGCAATTATAATGTGTGCAAATATGTCGTTTGTTAACTACATAATTGCTTACTGAACTGCCAGATTTTTTTTTAACGTTCTCGTAGGAAATAGCAAATGTTATGAAGACTAGCTGTGTTTCTTAGTTAATTTGATAGTTTGTTATTCAATTGGAACCAAATAGTTGATGGCATCCGTCGTTAAGACATGATAATTTATCATGATGAGCACAAAACCTGATTATACTGAGTTTATTATCATATAATAAAATCCGGACACCCTACTGCGTAGCACTAGGAATGATAAAACCCCTCGGCGCATGTGCATGTCGTAATGCCTATCTAAAAAACGCTATAATTTTTTTATTCTTCGTACGGAAAAATCTTTGAAAACACTTTTCTTATGAAATCATATGTGTTTTATCGATATCCGTTGGAAATTTTAAAATCGGACCAGCTACTAACTCTTTGTCGTGAGACTATAACCCCTTAGCTTCGCCTCGGGGTAAAAATAGTTGGAAAATGTATATTGCTATTGCAATTTCGGTCATACGACCCTCATCGGGTAGATTGAATTTAGAACTGAATAAAAATGTTTATCTCTTATACAATTAGCACATTTCCAGGAAATTCTCGTAAAGTTATAGGAGATAATAAACTTCGGAAAATAAACATTAGGAGCAGGATATTAAAATGGGATTTTCAATTTAAAAAAATCTTGAATAAATTATGGTTTGAATATATCAGATATAGTGGAATAAATCAAGTTAACCTGGTCATTCAGCAAGACATTATTGTTTGTATTATGATTCTAAATTATAAAATTTGGATCCTTTAGAGAATTTGTGCATAATTTGGAAATTCTCGATTTGTGGAAACGGGTGTTGGTTTTCGCCGCACCAATTCCACCAATGGTCAGAAGGAGCCAAATTGATATATTCAGATTCACTGAAAGTGTTCAAGCTCAATCATAATACAAACAGTAATGTCTTGATGATCGACTATATTGGCTTGATTTATTCCCCTATATTTCATATAATGAAACGATAATGAATTTCAAGAAATATTAAACTGACAATCTGAAAATTCATACAAATTTTTCGAAATTAAGGTTCCCTTTTATCACAGAAAAAGTAAGGCCAAAATATGCAGCTTTTATAGTGAAAAAAATAGCGTCTTGTGAGATTTTTAATGTAGGTATTAATTAAATTGTCTAATTAATAAATAGGTTGTAAGAATCTGTCTTGAAGAGAGCTTATTTACCTCTTCTATATTAATCTTGATGATGAGTTAGGCATCTGAAACATGTTGACAAATTGTAATTATATTTTTCAAATTAATTTACATTAGCAATGGTTTTATAGAGGTTTCTCTACGAACGCTTATAAGAACATTTATTTCCTATTTGATTTCGATTTTTTCTGAATTATGACATCCAACTATTTATATTAGTTGGATTCGCTGGTTGTACAACAGTATATTATTATGAATGGAAAAAATTAATGAAGCAGTTAATTATAAACTTATCTCTTCAAATCAGCTGTAATTAGAGACATCAAACATCTTCAGGACAACGCATTTCCTCTGCATGGTTAACTTAATCTGAGAAATTATGAATCCTGCTATTTGGATCTCTTATGCGATTATGCAATATTATATACCGTTAAATTTTTCAAACTGTTCCTATTTTACTTTATGTGAAAGGATATGAATAGAAATTTGCTATTTGTTTAATGCACATAACTATTTGTTATTTTATTTTCATCATATAAATACGTCAAAATCTGATTAGAGGCGAATTATAATTCAAACAAGTTTTACTATCGATTAGTGTACTTAATAATAAAACATAAAATTATAATTGAGCCAGGTATAAAGATAAAAAACTGATACTAATTTATTCTATAAAAATCTGTGGTACTAAAGTGCCGTAAATATTCATTTTTCGAATCAATATGTTGGACTGCTGTTTCACTAGCACATTTTACGCACAGTCATTGTTCGACGTGAAATTGTTTCACGTTAAGTACCTTACCCTCACATTTTATTTTTTTCTCACGTCGTTTATTTAAATTTAACTTCGGCGAATACGCAAACGCTTGTGTAGACTTTTTATATTCACAATGTGTACATAGAAACCCGTAATATATTCTGTTGTGTTCAAGCTAAGACGGGATTCTGGGAAGCGGTATTTTTTCACACTTTGCAGTCTCATCATGCTATTGTTGACCCTTTGGCTGTTTAACGTCGGCCTATTTCTCACAAGCATAAAAAAAACACAGAATGAGCGTTATTACTTTGAATAATGACAGATTCCTGTCTGTGTTTTTGGACCTTTCAAAGGCTTTCGACTGTGTTGATCATCAGAAACTCAAGCCTGGAAGTTAATGGTGAAATCTTGGTCTCGAATGAGATTGAAATAATTTTAGGAGTACCTCAGGGCAGTATTCTTGGTCCTCTATTGTTCATCATTTATGTTAACTTTCTACCTAAGGCAATCAGATGCGATAGTGAACCTCTAATTGAGAAGATGATGAGGAGTAATGCTCCCCCACCTAATTCTACATCTTTTGTACACTCTGAGATCATTTGCAGATCATACAAATATTTTGACCCGATTTTCGAGTATTCCGTCCGAAATTAATGCGTGTAATATTATGGTCAACTCGATAAAAACATGATTGTGTAATTATAATCTTGTCTTAAACATTGAAAAGACTAAGTGTATGATTTATCATAGTGATAATTCTAAATTAGACTATCCTGAAGCTGTGGACATTCGTGATAGCTGTGTTGTGGTTGAAGATAATGTGAAAGTTTTGGGTATAGTTCTTGACAGGTTGGGGCCAGATTAAACTCGGCATGTTATACATTATTTATGTTAAGGAATCAAGTAAATTTTGATGTGCTCAAACATGTTATTTTTGCAAGTTTTCATTCTATACTTTCATATTGAATAATTTTTTGGGGTGGTTCGTCACATATGGAACAAATGTTCGTTGTTCAAGAAAGGGCATTGCGTACTATGTTACGTTTGGGTTTTAGAGAATCATGTAGGGGTATTTTTGTAAAAAATAATATACTCACTGTCTATGGATTATACATATATAGGCTCTTAATTTTTTTGAAAGAAGAAGTCATTATTTTGTGGCCCACAAAAATGTTAATAACACCAGAGGGATGTTTCCTTATAATTAACCTATTCATAGGACAGTACTAAGGGAGAGAACTGTTGAATGTTTGGCAATATCTATATATAATGCTTTACCAAAAAAAAATTAGAATGATCACTTGTGATAAAAATTTCAAGAAATCTATAGGTATATTGTTTCATTTTGAAGTCTGAGCCATACAGTGTATCTGAATTTATATCGTACTGTAGAAAATAAGTTATGTTTACTTATCATTAATATTTTGCTTGTTCGATTCCTGTAATAAATTTTGACTTATTCCATTTTTATATCTATTGTTTGGTGTAATTTCTTGGAATTAATAAACATATTATTATTTTTATTATTAATGTATAATAATTCTCAAAAATTTATGAATTTCATCGAAATACCTTCTAGTTGAGGGCTTGGTAGCTCAGCGGTAGGGTATCGCTTGTAAACCGAGGATTGTGGGTTCGAGTCCCACGTTGCTCTTGGGTGTTGTGTATGTCCCATGAAATTTAGAGATTCTAAATATGTTTAACTGTTGAGTAATTACTCAATTTTAAGCCCATTGGCCATTCAGAACCGGCATAATATTGTAGGTCCCTTGAGATAAATAAAAAACCTTTTTTAATTCTCAGAAAAGAAAAAGATAGGTGGAACGGGGGATACCAACAGAAAATATATCCACAAATTATATTAATCCATTTGAAATTTATTGTAATATCACTCCTTTTTTTCATATATAATCTGATATTTTCAAAGTCTCATTCAATCTAATATAAAGTATTGTACTTGGTGGTAGAAGCACACGTTATAATAGCACTTTTATTTGCTGTTTAGTGTATAAGATACATACAAGGTTTTTTTTTGATTATGTACTTTTTAATCTGGATAATATTGTAGACAGTCTTCAAGATAGTGTGATAAATTTTATGACATGTGTGCCTCGATATTATTCTAATTGAAGAACAGATTGTGAAGAATTCTACTGCATTTCCTAACATTGATATCGATGCAGGAATTAATTTAATGCAACATCCATGTTCCCATGCAATATCTACAAAGGATTAATTTCAGAATAATAATGAGTTAACGGGCTTATATTCAATTTTGTATTTAAACTAAGGAATATGGAAGCGAATTAATATTGTTAGGAATTCATCGCATATTCATGAAAGAAATCATAGAATTTTTTCTTGGAAAATATGTCGAATTGCGAAGTTTGTATCAAAATATTGAATTTTACATGAAATTTCACAGAATCTACACAGGTAATTTTCAACATTATTTCCCAATAAAACCTCCACCATGTCAAAAAACTGAGATTTACCAATTTAAGTATTTAATATACATGAATATATATGCCTACATAAACATATATATATATATATATATATATATATATATATATATATATATATATATATATATATATATACGATAGGTAGAATTTCTTGTACTATATTTTATATATTTAAGGTGCAATTTTCTTGGGTTTAGAGCACAGTAAAACTTTAGGTATTTTATTACTTGTAATCCTTGTAATCGACATATGTTTCGGCGTATATAAGCCTTTTTCAAGATTATAACTTAGGTATGGCTGGGACATTTACATCTAAAAATACATTTAAAATCAGTCACAATTCTTCATTATAGTCAAAAACAAAACAAAACAAATTAAAATTGACAGATCCAATGTATTTCATAGCCTTATTATAAATAAGTTGATGATATGTAGATTACAGATAAACTAGTAAGTTAATGTACACATAATGAAGAATTGTGACTGATTTTAAATGTATTTTTAGATGTAAATGTCCCAGCCATACCTAAGTTATAATCTTGAAAAAGGATTATATACGCCGAAACATATGTCGATTACAAGGATTACAAGTAATAAAATCTGAATACCTAAAGTTTTACTGTGCTCTAAACCCAAGAAAATTGCACCTTAAATATATATATATATATATATATATATATATATATATATATATATATATATATATATATATATATATATATATATATATATATATATATATATATATATATATATATATATATATATATATATATATATATATATATATATATATATTATAGACTCGACTGTAACGATTGTGAAAAATTCTATATAGGGTGTACAATTAGAAATTTCAAAACTCTAATACACGAACACCAACGTAGCTATATTAAGCAGAAAACTGACTTTAATTATGCGTGCCATCTTATTCAAGAAAACCATACCTTCAATCATAATTATAATATATTACAATTAGAACATAGTCTCCATAAAACCAACTGTTGGGAATCCCTATACATCAATAAATATAATAATTCCGGAAACTTAGTTAACAACCAGATTGAAGTAAACCCTTCTCCTCTCCTTAATCTGTCCAATGTACCTACTATTAGCACTCGCCCTCTGTTATTCCGCCGGCGAGTACGCATGCCCGGTTTGGTATAGCTCAGCGCACGCAAAACAAGTTGATGTCGCCCTCAACGAGACAAGCAGAATCATCACCGGATGCTTGAAGCCGACACCCCTGAACAAGGTCCACCACCTATCTGGCATCGCTCCCCCTGCCATCCGTAGGGAAGCAGCTGCACTCAAAGAACGATCCAAAGTAGCAGAATCTGAACGCCACCCCCTCAACGGTCTCCAACCGGCCCCTCAGCGACTAAAATCAAGGCGAAGCTTCCTGAGATCGACAGAAGATTACCTGGAACCTAAAACCAGAGTGGACCTTTGGGGGAAGACCTCAAACCAACATTGGATGAAGCCGAATGAAGAACTGGCACCAGGAGGCAGTGAAAACTGGGAAATCTGGAAGGCGCTAAACAGACTGCGGACGGACACGGCGAGATCGAGAGATACCCTAAATAAGTGGGGCTACCCTGTGGACTCCAATCTCTGCGATTGTGGAGAACTGCAAACCACGCAACATATGTACACTTGCCCACTGTGCCCTGCTAGATGTACCATAGAGGACCTTATGGCAGCGAAACCGAACGCAATTGACGTCGCCCGATTCTGGGCAAAAAATGTTTAGCTTTAGTATACTTATTATATAATTTATGATGCTTCTGACACGAATAAATAAAATAAGCTCTGAATGAATTGCTTATTGTTATTTAGTCTCTCTAGGAACCCCTCTGTTATATTCAATTTTCTTATAAATAGATTGTTTTGTAATACCATAGTTTAGTACGAGATGAAGTCAATGTTATGACGAAACGCGTTTACTCAATAGATTTTTATTTCAACCTGTGAAAATATAGTTTTTTATTTCTTTATAAAGTTATGAATTTGAACTTTCACGAAGTAAATGCCAATTCAATAAATTTTAATTTTTCTTGGCTGTCTTGTACTGTTATTAACTTGTCTTTTCTAAGTAATAACAAGCTATTTGAGTCAGAAAAATATTTATTGAACAGTTTAATCACAAAATTCTTGACTTTCTCAAAACTTTTGAAGGATTGAAATTAATTTGATATTTATTAAACGTTATTCAATAATAGTTTCGGCCTTTATTGTTCGTCAAAGTATATTGAATTCATTAACGAATAAATATAGATCAGTATTTACGAACTCATGTCATACACTTTTATGTTCAAAATGTATAATCTTTATCAGAATTACAACTCCTACAGCCATTTTGCATTTTTCTTATACATAGAAGTAGTAATTGGGATATTGCGGAATTTTCCCATAGCACTTATCTTAGACAACGTTCGGAATATTACAATGTACGAAGAAGGTAATTTCCTTTCGTCATTATATTCATTTTAACTGCGTTAAAGAGCGTTATTATTGAAATGTATAATTAAAAATGATGAGGCTTAAAGCCCTATTATAGTTTGCCGCCAATGACTTCTGAAGACTCTCAGTAAAAGCCGCAATATTATTGAAAATATTCATTTCCGATATTGTCATGAATTTTTCGAAAGAGATTGCAAATTTTTGGAACCAAGTTCCGCATCGTATTTTATACTCTAGATTGTCTAGTCACTTGAGCCGATGACTTTAAAATGACTAACAGTAATGTAAGAGTAATACTCTCAATGTAAGAGTATCACTCTCAATCTAAGAGTAACACTCTCAATTTAAGAGTAACACTGTCAATTGCTTATTTATTACAGATGTTTTTGAAGTCGCAATAATTTTATAATTGACATTATAATTGTTGACATTTTGCTTTCTGGAAGTTTTCATGGTTTTTAGTCTTGATTATTGCAATGAATAATGAAAAGTAGCAGTGAAAGTGACTTTGAAAACGTATATCATTTGTTCACAAAAGAGATGAACATAAATAAATACAAAAATGTCACAGTAGTCGTAATTTTGGTATACCTATCTGGCACAAAAACCAGAAATCGTTAAATTTTCCACCCTGCGTAGTATATATTCTATGATGAAAAATACCATATCAAAGGATAATGTGAACATTCGTTGATACCAAATTTCATCGCATTTCTAAAAAGGAAGAACGTTGGTTATAAAACAAAGAAAAAAATTGTACAGTAAGAAGATCAACATATTCATAAGTGAAGTAGATAATGAAACTACCTTATACTAATGATGATTTTAATGAAAGGATTTTAGAAAAAAATGTATCTAGTTTGTTTTTACTTTCAAAGAAGGTAGCAAAAATTACCCTAACTCCATGTTCTGATTGAAACAAAATTCATTTTAATACACAAGGTATTTCAAAAAATTGATTGGAATAAATCTATAAAAATATTCATTTTAATAAGCAGTAGAATGTTAAAAATTACTACAAATAAATAATATTGAAAATCGTACTCTACTGAAAAATTACAACAAAATTTATACACAACATGACCGGAAACTATTTTTTTGGATTCAAAGACTTCCAGGACTCGAAATCTTGTACACTCGTCAAAAACAAACTGTATTTTCTGGACTTATAACGTAAAATACTATTACAAAGAAAATAAGATTATTACTCTTCTCAAATCAATATTGTGAGTAATGAAGGAGAAACAAGAAAGCTGTTATTTATGGCAAACCATTAGAAGAAAGCATGGAATAAAAGATTTGCATATCTTCCTCATGTGCGACAGATGCCATGACATGAACCAGAAGTATAGACTTACTTACGTACAAAATACTTGCATATCTTATTACGTAACAGGTTCTCGGACAGTTCACGTTATAAGTAGCGCCTATTAATATAATGGAGTAAAACAGTTCCTATATAGTTGATAGAAATGGCGCAAGCAGAGATACTCCTTGTGATTCTTGGCATTTCAGGAGCGTGGGATGGCGAGTCCTTCAGCCCGTATCTAGAGAGTCCATATTTGGAGCGTGTTATGGACGAAAGCGTACACGTCATAAGGCAATATTTGAATAATATGTTGGAATATCATGTGGGTTCTTTTCGTTTATTCGAAAGTTGAACTTGAACGACTTCCCTCACATTGCCTATTGGCGAACTTGAAGTTCTGGATGTACTTTAACAAAGACAGGGACGGTCTTCAGAAATCGACATATTAATCACATCATTTTCACGAAAATCTTTCAAATTGATATTTCACTGATTTCTTTGTGGAACATCATTTAGCATCATGTGAAGACACACTTGGAAAAATTTTTACAATATTAAAATTGACTAAACGTTATTGAGATTATCTGGAAGAATAGATAAAATGGTCATTCAATAATTGTGTAACCAGACAGAAATTTCAAGAAGTCCATATATATATATATATATATATATATATATATATATATATATATATATATATATATATATATATATATATATATATATATATATATATATTTATATATATATATATATATATATATATATATATATATATATATATATATATATATATATATATATATATATATATATATATATATATATATATATATATATATATATATATATATATATATATATAGAGAGAGAGAGAGAAAGAGAGAGAGGCATTTATTCGATCTTGTAACCAATACAGGTGTTGATCTTGTCCAAACACGTTTCATTTACAAAAGAAAAAAAAATAAAAAACAAATGACCTTAAAAATAGAAAAATAAACACTACAGTTCCTCAAAATTTCTTTCATCAAGGAACTCTTTTAAACTATAATAGCATTTTTCACAAGAAAACTTTAAGGCTACTTTTCTGTACACCGAAAGATTGATTTTTAAATGTTTCGGGTAATTTATTCCAAACTGACAACAAACTATATGTAACATTCCTCTGCAAGTATGTGAAGTTTGGCTTATCCTCAATTAAACATTTTTTCCCTCTGGTGTTATAGGGATGTTTCATATTCTCGAACTCAGAAAGATTATTAATGACAAACATTACAGACTCATATATACAAACAGAAAAGGGTTAATATACTAAAGTTTTTAAATATAGTTTTACACGTTTCAGTTTGTTTCATTTCGAAAATCACTTTTAAACATTTTTTTTGTAGTAGAAAAATTCTTTCAACTATTGGAGATCTTGCCCAGAAGATAATCCTATATCTTATTTTTGAATGAACATAAGCATGATAATTAGATAATGCAGCGTCCACTCCTACTGTATCTCGGATACCCTTAAACTATAGCAGTGTCGTGCTATATTTGGAGCAAGTTTTTCAATCTAACTCTTCCAGTTTAGTTTTTGATCCATAGTTAATCCTAAGTATGATAGACTTGATGCTGTTTTGATGTTAATATCTTGGTGTTTTAGAATTAGCTCATCTGTTCCTTCACCTCTGAATAGTAAGAGTTTAGTTTTGTTTGTATTGAGCATTAGGTTGTTTTCAATAAATTCAATAAACCATTATATATATATATATATATATATATATATATATATATATATATATATATATATATACAGGGTGACCCAGAGCTACGTAATCGGTCCATAACTTTTTTGTCATTGAAGATATCGATATGAAATTTTCAGAGCAAATATGGTCTGACTAAGTCTATTTTTCAAAATTATTTTGAAGAAAATTGCACTACCGGTTTTGCTGGAAGTGATATTAACTTTGTAATTTCAAATGGAATACCCTGTATATTTTCTGATTTTAGAATTTCTTATGTAATTTATAATAAAATTGTCATACCACTCTTTATACCTAAAATGAACAGTTCTCGAGTTATTCATTTTTTTCGTAAAATTTTGACAGTTGCGTCTTCAACAAAAATAGGCTATAACTTCTTTGTTAGTAGGTCTATTGGTATGTGGATCGGTTTTTTGTAACCTTGAAACAGTGTTTTATTCATTCCTTATCAAAATTCTCTATAGTTCTAACTTATAACTTGATAAAATCTAGGGTGAAGTTGGCAAATTTCAAACTTTAATAACTTTCTTATTCCTAATGGAATGCTATGTATATTTTTGCATTTTAGAATTTGCTATTCAATTACCTTTCGATTTGTATAACCATTCCCTATACCTAAAGTTAATAATAACAAAGATATTTCACAATTTTGTAATAATTTATATATCAATACACCTGAGAAATCGTCTAGCGTGTTATTTTGACGTATCCATGGATACCAATAATAAAAATTATTTAAAATCTAATTGTGTCACCTTTTCTAGTATTTTTTCAGTTAATAAAATGGATTTTACGCGACAAGAAATGATGAATATGGTTTACTGTATTGGAGAAGCGGATCGAAATGTTCTGCTAGCTAGTAGAATTTATCATCAAAAATATTATGATTCTGATTCAACTACGTTTTGTGATTCTGTTATTAATAAGCATTGATTTCTTTCTGTATAAAATTGAAATGTATAATTTGGAGTGACTGTTGGATCATGCGAATGTACTCCTCCTGACTAAAATGATAATGTCAAACTTAACATTGCAATTTGACATCAGTCTACTACAAACATCTAACGTCTTAGAATTACTATTTTTTCAATATCTTTTCGGATATCAGCATCAGGTGCTACAAACCATATAAAGAGAAAAGGTGACACAATTAAATTTGAAACAATTTTCGTAATTGGTATCCATGGATACGAAAAAATAACTCGCTAGTCGATTTCTCAAGTGTATTAATATATAAATTATTACAAAATTGTGAAATATCTTTGTTATTATCGACTTTAGGTATAGGGAATGGTTATACAAATCGAAAGGTAATTGAATAGCAAATTCAATAATGCAAAAATATACATAGCATTCCATTAGAAATAAGAAAGTTATTTACGTTTGAAATTTTCCAACTTCACCCTAGATTTTATCGAGTAATAAGTTGGAAATATGGAAACTTTTGACATGGAATAAATAAAACAATTTTTCAAGGTTACAAAAATCTAAACCGCATATCAATAGACCTACTAAAAAAAAAGGTATAGCCTATTTTTGTTGAAGACGCAACTGTCAAAATTTTACGAAAAAAATTAATAACTCGAAAACGGTTCATTTTAAGTATGAAGAATATCGAGACAATTTTATTGTAAATTACATAAGAAATTCGAAAATCAAAAAATATACAGGGTATTCTATTTGAAATAACAAAGTTGATATCACTTCCGGAAAAACCGGAAGCACAATTTTCTTCAAAATAATTTTGAAAAATAGACTTAGTCAGACCATATTTGCTCTGAAAATTTTAAATCGATATCTTCAATGACAAAAAAGTTATGGACCGATTACGTAGCTCTGGGTCACCCTGTGTATATATATATATATATATATATATATATATATAAACTGGTTTTTGCACCCTCAACCTCCTTTAAAATTGATTTAGATAGTTGAGATTTCAAACGTGGATTAAGTTGATGTGACGAGTTCCTTTTGGAAATATAAATTATTTCTGCAATCGACGCCATTTTCGTTTATAAATTTCTCAATTTGTTGAGGTTTTTGACGTTATGCGCTCCTCCACAGCTTCTGCCAAATGAGGAAGACCATTGAAATTTGGTAGGTACGTGGATTGAGTTGAAGATGAAAAAAATTCTTTGTGAATTAATTCCAGCTGTTTTCTTCGAGTTGCTTTGTGAGTTTTATGTTTCTGCTACCTTCAACCGTTCCTCCAATGACTGCGATTTAAGAGTTTGTGATAAACCACACTGTTGATCTGCAACTTTCAAAGTGTAAGATCAAACTACTGATTGAGATGTTTTATATTGTCTACTAAGAAAATTTAATTGTTTTATATGTACGGTAATAACTTCTCACGAATAATTTCTTCAATGTTATTCGTCCAATCAAATATTTCTATCAATTCTCAAAAAATCGCATGGTAAGAAATTATCAGTATACTGATAACTCATATACAATAAATCGTTAAAATAGTTCATCACGCTCTAACCGCAAAACTAATAAATTCTTACACCCATTCAAAATCGAAAAAACAACACTGTTAGAGATAATTTATATCTCTAATTATCCCATGAACCAGCTTGATTAAAATAGCCATCACAAGAAGATGAAGATTTAATGCGGAAAAATCCAAACAGTTATAACAACGTATGCAAAATACACGATAGATCTTACATCTGTTTGTAACTACTTACACAGTTACTCTGAAATTACCCGATTTTAATTTACAATTTGCTACATGCTGCGTGCAGTTTAATCTCAATCGAAATGGAGGTATGAAGACAATGAACATTTATATCCGTTATTACGAAAATTACTGCTTTTATATAATCGCGGTATCACAGGCATTTGCTTATCTGTCTTCATGTGATTGGCGAACGCTGTACGCTACGGGCACAATTCCTCGGAAAATGCCTCTATCCTAGTTTCGTTTTTTATAAAACTGATACAGTTTCGTATCGGTCGGATAATAATTATCTTTTTTTCTTATTTATGTCGATGGTTCTGTACAGAATGACCTAAATAGCCGTGGTTGTCGGATGTATTATTCTGCTCGAAGGTAATATTTTAAACCACATGTAAACTGGTACTTGAAAAGCTCATATAATCTTTGTGGGTAGGAACATGAACTACATCCTTGAAGTTCGATCAATAAAACCGTTTTGTTAATAACATAGCAATTTGCATTCATATTTTGATTGAGTGTTTCCGAAAATAAGAAATATCACTTCCTTAATGAAGCTCAAATGTTTGTCATTATAGAATTTTATCCATGGATTCATTTTTCAAAATTATAAATCAAGTTGAGTAAAATACTTGGCTTGATTCCACTAACATTGCTATATTTACTCGACATATATGTTTCAGGGTATAACCTTATATCAAGAGTTTTCTCACTTTTTTGAAAAAACAAAATCTATCTAATTATATAACTATACGTGAATGAGCAGGTTTATCCTTAGGTCTTTTTGGTAAGGTCAGTCCCTGGTCTGGCCGACGTAGTCTCTAGAACTTTTAAAAAGTGTCTACCCTCTTTCCTTTTCTCAATTAATGAAATATCTCCCGATTTTTTAAATCTATAAAATAGTTATATCTTCATGTAATGTTCTGAAATCTCATTCTTGTTTTTACCAATTTGACCCATATGAAATGCATCACAATCAATACATTCTAATTTATATACACCAAATTCTTCAAATAAGTTTTGTCTGTCTGAATATCACTGAACAATAAGGAAACCAAATTTTATTTTTAGTAGAATAAAGCCAAATGTTTTATTCTAGTTGATTTTCATTAATGAATAATGTTAAACCGAATATCAAGTGAGTAATAAATTAACGTTATGATTATTTTTTCATTTTATTATAGGAGATTTAATTTGAGCTCGGAATTATTGCAATGTATTTCAGAACTCTGTAAGAACAAACAGCACGAAGTAATTAAAAACTCAACTGTTAGTATTATTTCTGCTGAATAAAAGCTTATTAAATCACGGTAGAAATAATACTATATAATGAACTTAAATTTAATTATATCATAAGATATATCAATACATTTTCAAACTGTTTTTCATGTACCTAATACGTTCACTGAAAACATCCGCATTGAACCTTTTTTAGCCAATATTTTTTATTTATTATAAATTTAATTCTATTGAATCCACAATTTTTATTGTATTGTACTATAATTTTTATATGATTTATATTTCTGACGTACTGATAGAAACCTGTATAAAACATGCTATCCTGATATGATTTTTGGAACAAAAGTGAAGTTAAACTTGGTATGATTAAATTGTGGATCTATTTATATATATATATATATATATATATATATATATATATATATATATATTTATATATATATATTTATATATATATATATATATATATATATATATATATACTTTATATATATATATATATATATATATATATATATATATATATATATATATTTATATATATATATATATATATATATATATATATATATATATATATATATATATATATAGGTTTAATAAAGTTTAATGGGAACTCAGCAAGGGCATCAAAAGTCGAATCTTTTTAGCTATACCAATATATTTCGACAGTACATTGCTGTCTTCCTCAGAGTCTAAAAACAAAAACTATGGAACAAAGCACACTTTCAGATTTCAAACCACTTACAGCTATTGATCAGTAAGTAAACTAAGCATACAAAACATTAAGAGTATAAATTATTTAACATAAGACTGCAACGCCTACATCAAAACTTGGAAAAATATATGTCACGAGAATTAAGAAAACAAAAGTACAGGTTAAAAATTTATGTCAGAGTAACTGACATTTCTATGGTCTTACACAGCGCATGAAGTAGTCATAGAACATAACATTCTCACTCACGACCACTTCTTTTTATTGTCACATTCGAGTATGTTACAATAGATATTACTAAGTTTTCTGATATCTCCCTATTCATTAATGGCAGCCGAACTATATTTGTTGATATAACACATCGCCACAAACTTCATATTCTTTCGTTTCTTTTCTTTATCTAAAATTTGGATGTTCTCAAAATCTACACTGTGTCCCAATGTTCTAATGTGTTTGTTCGACTTTTGATGTCCTTGCTGAGTTCCCATTAAACGTTATTAAACTTATTTAAATTATTCGGCAAGTAATATTTTTATTATTATATATATATATATATATATATATATATATATATATATATATATATACAGTATATGTATTTCTAGACACATACATAACGATGAATTAATAACTTCGTACAATATTTTGATTTGGCAATACATAAACCACAAATTGAAAATAAAAAATGTCATAATTATAACATATTTTCAAGTCTTCCTACAGTTCAAGACATGTTTTCCGTTCGAAATAACTCCGTCAGAAACAACAATCTCAACCGTCTACCAACTCTCTTCAAAAAGTCCATTAGTAATATTTAAATCTATTTCACAAGGTTACATCCTTACGATCCAAGCAGCCACCAACCAATACCTAATTTCATCCTGTCAATCGTAGCAATTTCACAGCATAATCTAATTGCTTTTCTCAATATTGCCCAACTTTGCCCGTCCAAGAGGATATTGAAAACGCGGCAATAATGACTTGAGCGACCCTAGTCTTATTCTGTATCGAAAGTAATTTCCTAAATTATCAACAATAATAGAGGCCGTTGATCATTCTACAGTTATTTTTGAATCTTAGTGGAAATAAACGCTCGAATGTTCCACTACATGAGCAACTGAAACTTCATTAGTGAGAGTATATTTATTTTCTAAGGTTAAAAATCTCTGCATCACTTTAACTGCAAGAAGCACGAGGCATCAACGCAGATCTCATTTATTTTAACGATCCCACAATTACATGAGTTGAATGATTGAAATTGAACTGAATTTTCAAATCACATACTCCATTCTAAATGGTTCTGATATACGAAGTCAAGGTGTTATATACTTATGAAGAATAATTGATACTAACAAATATTGTTACTTCTTCTTTCCACATTTGTTATGGACATATTAAATGGTTTCACCTCATATATGGAGGGAAAAAAACTGATTTTTTTGGAATCTAATCGAATTTCGAAAACTTCTGGATGTTTATTGATTGAATATAATTAAAATTACGCGTGATCAGCAGAACTCTGTCACTAAGGTCGTATTTTCATCTCATTTTTGTGTCAAATCTGAATACCACAAAAATTGTGAGACTCCGAGAAATGAGTCGAAACTCCAAAAAGTTACATCTCTACCAGCAATTCAATTCACTTGATTCGGCCTCTCAACTAACTTCGAAGTGGTTGTGGAGATGCGCAATACTCTAAAACGCATGAAATTTCATCTTTTTAAAAAAAAATGAAACTTTTCGAGATACTTCTTGAATATTCACTGCATTCACATACAAATTTTTAACTATTTAACTTAATTTTGAGGAGCTGTGAAGGAGTAAAAATCATTGAAAAGCAATTGTTTCGCTCCAAAATCTAGAACTGAATTTTCAATACATTGTTTACGATTAACCTTTCCATATTTTGCCACTGATTTGAAAACTTATCGTTATGTCACCCCAGTCGCTTTTACTGAATTTACCAAAATTTTTATTATGACCTGGCTCTAAATTACAACTCATTTGGTTTGAAGAAGGCTTCTAGCAGTGACCAAAAAAAGTATATATGTATCTATATATATATATATATATATATATATATATATATATATATATATATATATATATATATATATATATATATATATATATATATATATATAAAACTAAGTAAAAAAGTGGGTACTCGGCAAAGGCAAGGGCTGGATAATTGACAAAACAACCAATTGCCAATTTACATCTATATTTCGGCCTTATATGGGAAAAAAGGAAACACACGTGTTTAATTCCTCCCTGGAGTATGTGTCAGGGAGGCGGGCAGCTTGAGTTTGGGATTAACTCCTTCAGCCAGATCACAGGATACACTTGTATGTACAAGTGTGTACAAGTGCATTAAGGATAGGTGAGACGGGATATTTATGGAAAATAGGAAGTGTGGGTAGGGTTCAGAGGATTAATACTGGCCCAGCATTCGCCTTATAAGTTAGCAAGCAGTGACTTACATTACCATGAGGAAACCTCTAAAAAAAACTCATGGCAGACCGGCAGTCGGCACCGGGGTTTGAACCCGAGACCTCCCAAATACTAGCCAGCCTACCTAACGTACTCAACTAACTAGCTTGGTTATATCGGGACCTTCATCAGGATGCTGAAAATTACAAGTGAATCAGACCAAAGAAACAGGTACTTGGTTTGATTCGCTTGTAATTTTCAGCATCCTGATGAAGGTCCCAATATAGGGCCGAAATATAGACGTAACTTGGCAATTGGTTGTTTTGTCAATTATCCAGCCCCTCTCTTTGCCGAGTACTTAGTTTTCAATAATACGGCAAATATTTCTTAATATATATATATATATATATATATATATATATATATATATATATATATATATATATATATATATATATATATATATATATATATATATATATAGATATATATATATATACATATATATATATATATATATATATATATATATATATATATATAGACATCGTGGTCCAGAACGTATAAAAACGGATTCAAAGACTACTGTCGTTCTTCCTTGAGGTTCGATACATTGCAATAATCTTTTAATTATTCCAAAACTTAGTTTTTCTAATCATCTAATCTTATCTATGTAAAAAATTAGGTAAAAAAATTGGATTTTTTCGTCGCATTTCAAATTATTTGTCACAATGGGCAAAAATACTTGTATATAACACAGTTGTTTTACCGCACTTTAATTATTGTTGTTCCTTATTAATATCTTGTACTCAGGAAAATATAAATAGACTACAAATTCAGCAAAATAAAGTAATGCGCATTATCCTTAATTGTAATAAATATACCCCAATAGTAAGCATGTTGCAGGCTTTGGATTGGTTATCTGTCGGGCAGAGCATTAAGAAGGCGAACCTGGTTTCAATATATAAAATAGAGCATAAAAAATTACCAAAATATCTTAACGATTTTCTGAAAAAAAGATCAAACTTTCATGAATATAATATTCGTTCAGGCCAAGACTACAACATTCAGTGGGTTAAAACGGCAACTTTACAAAAATCCTTATTTTGTGAAGGTGTTCGCATCTTTAATGCTCTTCCCGGGATAATAAAGAATGCTCCTAATTTGAAAATTTTTATTAAAAGAGTTTGTACATTTTTAAGGGAAACATAGTAAGATAATGTTTATTTTTATAACTAACAACACGCTTTGAAAATATTTGTATTTCTTTTCAATAACTAGCCAAGTGCTAAATAAAGATTATTATTATTATTATTATTATTATTATTAAAAACATGACTTAAAAGAATGAAACTATAATTTAATATCTTTGGCAGGTAGATACCACGATGAAAACCACCAAATTTGAATATCATCGTCGAGCATTATATTCCAAAAAAATTTACAATGTACAATTTCAAATTAACCGCCCAAACAATTGCTTTTCAGTCATCATGTCAATGAATATAATGATAACAAACAGAGATCGCATTTCTGTATAGTACACCGATGATTCAACAATAATAAATCGATGCGCGAACCATATACACACATATAACATAAATATATCAGCGGAAAGACCTAGCGAAAGCTCTAATTGTGTGTCTCGGTAACTCCCCGTCGACTTCATGTGAATATTTTCATAAATCATTTCACTGCCTTCGAACGAACGGAGACGTTAAACCACAGATCCAGTGTAATTATTTCTTAGTTCATTTGGATCTGGGCATATTTGTCCGATGGCCGGCTGTAAGATAACTACTAATTAGCACCATCCAAGATGGCTAGGAGTGTTGCGACTTGAGCTATGTCTGCTATGCCAAATGGCGACCATTGTGAGCCCGTTTTTTTCTGCGGTTCTTTGCAATCTATGACGCTGCTGCGGCTATTCCCAGCTGACAAGGTGATGTATTATCTTGCTGCATTATCCCGCCAAGTCTTGTTTAGTGACAATTTGCGATAGAAACGTACGTTCTGGTGGCTTACTTCGACTCCTTTTGTTTCGGTTCGAGAAATCTTATCTTCTCGCATTGTAAATTTCGTCTAGGTTCTAGAATGCGCGATCCGGCTGATATCCAATGATTCAAACAAGGTCTAATGAGGGTTACTATGTTAGTTGAATGAGGCGGCGCTGCCATTTTATTCAAATATCGGACACAATACCGGATGAATATTTTGAAAGGACTTATGTAGTTTAAATAGGTACTTTTAAATATAAATCACAAATGACCATTCTATCTGTTGTATATTTTTATCTAATACAATGAATGTGTTAGATTACGCCGATTTAAATAAAGGGATGAAGATATTTAGATATTCATCTTATTAAGAACAAATTTCATGAAAATGTATCACCCTTTCGATTTTCTGACCAATACATTTTAATGAATAATGTAAGCCTCTTATTATTCAAATTTTTTGTATTAATTGTTACTTCATAATATGCGTGTGTTTTTAATGAAGTTCCTTATTGCAACGTAACCCCCCAGATACTAAGCGAAGGGAACTAGGCCTAAAAATGGGAAAACGTAAGCCTTACAGTCCAAAGGTCATGCGTATTGATATGTGTTTTTAAAGGCGATCCTTTCAACGAGGGCGGCATATTTAGTTATTCTAGAATTATTTATTCATTATAGATTACGTATGATTTTGAAATGAAGAATTGATTAAAATTTTTACAAATAATCTACCTACTATCTATTCGTATTATGATAATGACCGACCGGAATTAATAATCAATGGAAGGGAATTTTTGATATATATATATATATATATATATATATATATATATATATATATATATATATATATATATACCTATAATGAATACCTATATCTTCAGAATAACTAAAATTTTCCATAATTATGCATAATAATACATATATTTCGAGAAGCTGTGATAGCATAATTATTAATTTTTTCCATAGTATATTTTCGTGTAAATATTCTAATCAGAAGATACGATATGTTGAACGAAGCCACAACTCACATATTATGAGATGAAAGCTATATCTAACGTACAAGAGTGATAATAATTTTCGAAGCAAGGCCTATCATCATGAGTATTTCGAGATACGCCCATGATTTTCGAAACGTTTAGTGAAATTGGCACATAAGGCACGGGTTATCCAACGATCTCAAAGTAGAAACACAAATATTCGTTATTTCACTTTACAGGTTTCCTACACAAACAAGGATATACGGATTACTGTAATACACCCGCCATCTAACGTACGATTTAGTCGCATTATCCCAGGATCACAGGATGCAGGGAAGTGCATGCAATCACGGTATCTAATTCGAGCCGCGCACGTCACTAAAATTATCTACAACCGTTTAGATGGAGTTTATTCTTCGACGATAAGTACCACCCTCGCCTTTCTACCGCCTAATCGCATCGTAAATTCTTCGCTAACAAGCTGCGTCAGCTATTTCTGGTCGCCATCTTTTACGCCCCTAGTACTTGAGACGCAGTATACTTCTATGTCGACATATTGAACCATAGAGGCGGCTGATTGAGTACTGTGAGTTCGTTAGCTTGTTTTACAGAGACGCCATTTCGCACTAAACATCTGCAGCTCTTCTAGGAATCTCTTTCGAGCCTCATTATACTTTTCGCGTTCCGAAACGGCAGAAGGACAAACATGTACTATTCTTCAAAACGTCAATTTTTAAATTACTTAGTAATGGTGTATATATAATAATAATAATAATAATAATCATAAATTTATTTTTTACAGTATAAAATTTTCTTATTAAATACTAGAAATTAACTTAAAATTTAGCTACCTGCAAAAAGGAGCTTGAGGCAGTAAAACTGATATATTAAGCATCAAACACATGACATAACCGTACAGAATATTTCAGTTAAAACGTTCCAGTCAAAATCACTTATTCAGGTTCAATTTCTTAATAAAAATTGAGAGGCCAAGAGCATATTTTGTGCGAAAATGATCGAGTAAATGCCTATATAAGGTAAATGTACGGAAATCTGACATAGCACCTAATACTGACACTTTTGTTTATGTGAGATAAATAAGAAATCTACCATGTTTTTAAAATTACCGCCAACATTCACAGAAACTATAATGTCATTTTTCTGTCTAAAAATGATTTTGACAGAGCGAAGTGTATTACTGTTGCATGTATACCCGTTTCAAGTGACCGTTACCTTCTTCTTGTGTTTTTTGTGCAAATTCTTATAAGACTCTTGAGTTGAGGTTCAACTTCCAGGTAAGTTTTTTCGTCTAAAACAGTGAATTTTAAGTATGGGTAGTTTACAAATGTGTTTGTATTGTATATTCTATATAATATTTCAAGAAATATACACCTTTTTAAATTATAACTAACTAATTTTGGAGGTGTCATAATTATGTACGACTTCAAAGCACATTTCCTAATTCTGATACGTCTGTCAGAATTAGGTGAAAGACCTGAAATATTTTTCTCTCTCTTGCTCGTACTAAAATGATGATGGTGTTGTATACTATGCTCAAAATATGCAAAATGTAACTTCTCAATGGTACATCCTAATTCGGACAGGGGGTGTCACAATTAGGAACTCGTGTGTCAGGTTTAGGATAAATGATGGTTTATAGGAATTTCCTGTCTTTTTTAGAATGTCGGAAAAAAAGAAAAATGGTCGATATGATCCAGATACGTTGAAATTGGCACTTGAATCCATATCATCAGCTTCTACCTCAACAATAACTTCTGATTCAACAAGTCATATTCCTACCTCAACAATAACTTCTGAATCAACAAGTCATATTCCTTCAGATGTGCCATCCCCATTCAAGACTATACTATTCTGGCCAACCGTTCAAAAGTCGGAGAAAAAAAGGAATCCTAAAGAAAAATTACCTAGTCTAGCAAGCTCAGAGCAGTGGAAAAACTACTATAAAAAAAAAGAAGAAGAAAAGAGGCAGGAAGAGGAGGAAAAGGAGAAACGTTAGAGATTAAAAGAACAAAAAACAGAACAAAAGGCAGAACAAAAAGTAAAAAAAGCCAAGAATTGTCAAATCAAAAGATAACAAAGAAAAAGTATATCGAAGGGTATTTGATTCAGATTCTGATGATGAATCAAAGCCGTCAACTGAATCATCTGTCCCTAACTGCGAGCAACAGTTCAGTATTGACGATTATGTGGTTGTTACATATGATGGTATCAAATATCCAGGAATCATTAAAGATCAACGTGATAATGAAGCTTTTGTTAGTGTTATGATTCCCAGTGGCTGTAACTGGAAGTGGCCAAAACAAGGAGATTGTATCTAGTACGAGCTTAGCGAAATAATCATAAAAATTAATCCTCCGATTTTAGACAACAACTGTACCAGAACTAAAAACATATTTGAGATTTAGAGAATAATAAGTAATCATAACTAAGTAAAAGTGCTGCTGTATATTTGTTTACTTATTTTGATACTCTTAGGACGAATTTTACCTCAAAACTCAACTGCTTTATTCGTTTTTATGGTCTATAGATTTGTATATTCAGAATTAAGAACACGTAGGTGTCCTAAATAGGAATAGTGTCATAATTAGAGCCTACTGTGTGTCATAATTTGGCTAAAACCTTATTTCTGGTGTCGGAATTAGAGACATTTACACTAGTTTCTAAATATTCCATTTTTGATAAAAGTTCAAAAATAAATATGATTTAAACAACAAAATGTCGTTTTATATATAATTTTAAAACAGCCTAGCACATACAATTAATTCAAAATCATAAAGAAGGTCAATCTAAATCATTCTTATCAAGCTCCTTCCTTAACCTGTCAGAATTCGGTACATTTACCTTATATATATATATATATATATATATATATATATATATATATATATAGATATATATATATATATATATATATATATATATATATATATATATATATATATATATATATTTATATATATATATTTATATATATATATATATATATATATATATATATATATATATATATATATATATATATGGCTGTGCGCGATTTTTACCTATTCATCTTTCATTAGAAATAACAGGCGATTAAAGTTTTAAAACCGAATGTAATATCAAGTTGACGTTTTATAAATGTCAAATGAGTTTAATGAACATTAAATTTACAAGATTTAAAAATCAACACTGATTTTACTCAAAAACATATTTACAATAAAAATTTTACGTTCATGTTTTAATTAGAACTGTTAATATGTGAAGCATTTTGATGATAGTGTACATAATCGGGGTATTTTTTTATTATTCCTGATTGCTCTAGCGCAAGAGAAAATCCAACATTTATATTTCAATTATAAAGATAACGTTTTAATGTTCACATATATCACCTGATATTATCTTTATTTTTATTCATTTATAATTTATGGATGTGAAGTGTTAAAATTCATTTATCGCTTGTTTAGAGGTGTATTAAATCTTATAATAAAGTTTTAGGACAAATAAATATTCATCCTAATGTTATTTAATCTAAGAAATCCGTATTAGGAACGATGGTTTTTAAAATTGTTATTCAGAGATCACGATCTTCATTTGTTCGTTCAGAGCTCACTCGAAAGCTTTTATCACTTAGTCAGTTGGTCATCGATTAAAAATTCCAATACCAAGAATCCCATAAGGTTGAAATTGCATGCAATGAAATGTTTGCGTAACACAAAGTTCAGTACGATTTTCCAGAACGTAATCTCATTGACGGGTACATCGGTGACTAATGGAAGGTCACCGCTTTCTGTGAAATTCGAAAAAGCGAATTAGTGGTCAAGGATGAACGCCGAGTATGTCGCAATATCATCGCTAATGGAATTCGTTCAATATTAATTCTTGCCGATATTCCAATCGTCTAGTAATTTATGTTGATTCCAGATTCAAAATTGTATCACATTTTCAGAGAGAGGAATGTTTGATAAAAAGCCTGCATGGTGAGTTGAACATCTCCTGGAATGGAAGTAACAACAACTTAAAAATAACGGAACATGTCACAGCCTGTGTTGCCTGCTCATTATGAATAATCGAATGCATATTATAAGTGAATTTTTTGGATTGCATTCATTGGAGTATAAAAGTAAATTACGTATATTAACGACCTCCAAGGGGTTAGATTATGGCTATAACCATCAATGAATACAATTTTGAAGGAGTGAATAGTGGCTGGCGACATACCTAATGGTTTGCAGTAACCACGACAATGCAACAATTATGAATGAAATAAAAACTTTTAATGACGTCAATTGTCAGTGGAAATTAGGTGGAACATTAATAAACAAAGTTATAAATCAATTAAAGTTAAATCAGGTACGTAAATAGATTTGTGTTTTAGAGGGGGGCGGGTTTCTGCGCCGCAGAGAAAATCGCCTGGGCGGCAGTTTCTGGCGGGTAAATAAAATGATGCTGGCAAATTTTTTTGGGGTACTCTTGCGGTACCTATTATTTTGCAAAGCAAATTATTTTTTCCATCTCTTTGGAGCTTTCTTCCGTTTATTTTAGTTACTTACCAACCCAAATTGAGTCAAATAACTAGTAAACTTGAAAAATGAACTCAAGAATATACTCTAATTTATATATAAAAAAGAATCATATCATAGTAGAAAGTATATATTAACACAATTTTGAAAAATTCATCTCAGATAATAATCGAATAAAAAAAATTACAAATTTGATCAACAAAATTTTTCTATAGAATGTTATAGGTAGTAGATATAGATAGCTAAATTTGAAAACTCTATCACTGGGAGCTGCATTAGTGAAGCAGGTTTTCAAAACGTATTCAGTTTGAAAAATCTATTCATTTATATATATATATATATATATATATATATATATATATATATATATATATATATATGAAATTGAGTTTTTGGTGCCAAGCATTATATATATATATATATATATATATATATATATATATATATATATATATATATATATATATATATATATATATATATATATATATGAAATTGAGTTTTTGGTGCCAAGCATCATAAAAAGTCATGAAACGAAAAACTATCTTGGTCCTAGGTCCAACTTTGCTAATCGCACCTATTCTAATATGTAGGTTTTCAAAGTGAAAATTTGCTGGATGTTCGAAAAAGCATGGGGCATTTGCAATCAGGCACAAGGCACAAGATGTCACTCATTGCCGTTGCTAGTGAAGCCCCAAATTACTTCAAAATAAAAATTTCAATTCTTCAAATAATTGCTTACAAATAAGAAAACATATTTTGTAATGACATATCTATAAGCTATGCAAATAAATCAAAGTAAGGTGAGTACCCACACCATTAGAGTGAAATAATTAATATATTCATTCACCTTGCGATAAGAGCCAGGAGACCTTGGTTTTCACAGTGGCGGATGTCGTCGTCGTTCCACTGGGTGATTTTCATTTCATAAAGATGATTCTTAGCATTTTATGACCGTACTTTGTATTGTGCGTGGATGATTATCATAGAGCTGAAGACGACGAATGTAAAAACATGATACCAATGAATATGAAAAATAACTAATTATAGTCATTGCAGTAACCAACGAAAATTTGAACATGTTGTTTTGATTTATAACGTATGATTATAATTTACTCCAAAATAGTTGCATAAGGTGAATTTCAAGCTATGTGTATAGATTAAAAAATGATTTTATCTATGAAATATTCAAATCGTAAGACATTTTAAGTACGAAATACAGATTTCTCAGTCAAAATTTCTTTCTTCTGGTCGACTCAAATTGCTCTGATTATAAATGATGAAAAAAGATTCGTGTGACTTCCGGGTGTATTCCATTGTTCTTGGTATTCAGTCACTAGTTCATAGATACCCATAAAGCTATGGTACAAGTTTAGTTTCGAGAAATTATTTCGAACGGAACTAAATACCAAGAAGGAATGGAGTATAGAATTCATTCGAGCACTGGAGAAGAATACCATAATATGGTATACGGACGGGTCTAAAACTCCCGAAGGAACTGGAGCAGGAGTCGTTGGGCCAGTTCCCCAGTATTTTTCTTGCGGAAATTCACGCTTTAGAAAGGTGCATTCAGTTCAACCTCGACAGGAAATACCGGAACAAGGAAATTGCGATCCACTCCGATAGCCAGACAGCCATCAAAGCGTTGAGCTCCTATAACATCAACTCAAAGATGGTTTGTGAATACCTAGACAAACTTAACGATCTGGGCAGGAACAACAAAGTGATCCTCCTCTGAGTGCCGGGGCACGTGGGAGTGAAGGGTAATGAACAAGCAGACACCCTGGCACGAAAGGGTGCATCAACGCCACTAATCGGGCCAGAGCCTTTCTGCGGACTTGGAAAATCTTACTTCCAAGAAGAACTCAATAAAGCTGAAGAAGCAATGAGAGCAACATACTGGCAAAGACTTCCAGGACTGAGGCAGGCCAAAGATCTCCTCAGAAAGTTTGACCGAGCAAGATCGAAGACAATGATTAACCTCAGCAAAACTAGTCTAAAGACAATCACAGGATTTCTTACGGGGCATTGCAGACTCAAAGAACACCTAAGGAAGCTAGGTTTAGAGGGAAACAGCACCTGCAGATTCTGCAAGGAACGTCCAGAAGCACCCCACCATATACTAATGGAGTGCTATGCCGTGTACCAAGAAAGACTCAACACACTGGGATCATACCAGCTGACTGTAGAAGAAATACCACGAATAGACCCCCTTAAAATCCTCGAATTCCTGAGGTATTGAGGCTTGAGGGGCTGCTGTAAAACGAGAACACATCGAGAAGCAGAAGAAGATGGGGCACAATAGATATAATAAGGTCGCAGCGCATCGGTCACCATCCACACCTACCAATACAATACCAATGGTACAAGTTACACACCCCTTGACATAGTTACATACCCCGTGGTGTAGTTGCATACGTCTTGATATTTTTGACGAATTGACTCACCCCTCATACTACTTTCCTCACCAAACACTTTCCGGTCTCAGGAAAGACACAAACGACCAAGTTAGAAAAGTCTTTTCATTGCCTATCTAAAGGAGTGTACACCATTACTCTTACGTGCCACTCAGATTAGTGATCTTTGTTGTTTTTTCAGAAACAAAGATCTTTTCTTTAAAATTGAAAATTCGATTATGATAGTTTCACCTAGTATTTGTAATATAATACGTTATGATATAAATATAATCTTATTAATATCAACGTTCGCTAAGTTGAACCACAAATTTTAACAACTTCAACTCATTACTCTCCATTAAAAATTTATTTTGATGAACCTGAGATCATGTATAAATTCTCAAAATTTTAGAGTCTGAAGTATTAGGTGACTATGAAAAATGTATTTCAAAATATCATTGCAGAACTACTGTTTCTTAGAAACCAAAAACCAAGTCGGCCTTTTCGAAATCTGAAGATGTAGAAATCATCGTTCATTCAGATATAAACCACATCCCAATATAAAAAACTCGATCTTTTGCAAGGAAATTTAATAAAATGTAATTATAATAATTAGGGTTTCTAATTACCTATAGAATGGGAACTCAATTATGTCCGCCATAATATAGAGAATATATCAACTTTATACGACACTGCCGTATCATTTAGTATTACTCATACATTTAATTTTAAATTACATAATACTTTGTACCTGAAACAGTTATGTTTTCGTGTGATTCGTCCTTGTCGGATATAAATACGTTAGAATCTATTTTTACAGCTAGTTTGAAATCGCCATTTTGTTCGCACATCTGATAAATGGATAATGGATGTTTTATGTTCCTTCTACACTCGATGATCTAAAGAATCAATTATGTATCATAAACCTTTATTTATAATTCGTATTTTTCCTGTAAATAATAATAAACTATAGAAATGCATTGAAAGTCAAAAAAGAAGGTGTGAGAGTGATCTTTAAATCCATTCTATAATACCTTTACCAAAATTTTCCATAAATATATATATATATAATATATATATTTATATATATTTATATATATATATATATATATATATATATATATATATATATATATATATATATATACATACATGTCTGCTACATCTTGGATTCCCCAGCGGCACTCATCATTCCTCAGCGGCAATTTGACATCTTCAAACTTTGAGGAAGGTTGTGGCAGGTAGATATATATGAGAAAAATCTTTGAACCGGTGGCAAAAGATGTGGGAGTTAATTGTGAACTTTCTCAGTTAGAGGGAACGATCCTTCGGGGATTTCTAGTCTTTTTCTGAACCACTGTCATGGAGATTTCTCTTTTTTCCATGGATTTTAAGATACACCTTCACAGTTCTTCCAAACTGACTAAGGGGGTTAAAAATTTCTCTGCTGATCACCCATTTCTTTACATATATAATTTTGCGTTTCATTATTCAACTTATATATTTTTCTTTTTTTGTATTGATTCTATTTGATTATTCCCTTGAATATTCTGAATAAATAATAATTATTGTACTAATATAATTTTCTTTTTTTTTCAGACCGTCCAATCCTACGATAGGATAGGACACGGTAATCGCGAAATATTTTTTCTAAATTTAGAGGACGGATATTTTGGCTGTCAAGTAAACGATTCGACCGATATTTTACAATTATTCGAATTATCGAAGTTATGCGATGGACGTCAGAACTGTTTCATGGGATCAGATGAATTAAGACATGAACTGAAGTGTACAGGTAAGTTGAAAAGTTTAATATGTTAATTTTTATAATTAAAGTGCTGCCGCTCAAATTTATATATATATATATATATATATATATATATATATATATATATATATATATATATATATATATATATATATATATATATATATATATATATATATATATATATATATATATATATATATATATATATATATATATATATATATATATATATATATACATAATTAAGGGATTTCCATGGAGAATTTCATGACTTTTAAGATACTCTTTAATCATTTTCCAAGCTTTCCAATTTTATCAATTGGACATCCTCAAAAACAAACAAGACTGACCTAATGTGACCTATCGATGAATAAAAAAATATCATTGATCACAAAATAATGTTAGTTTGGTATTCTTGAGTTCAATTCGTGACAACATCCGTGCATAAATAATATTAAGAGAGTGCGAATTGTTTATTTCTGTTCATTTTATACAATTTTATCTTGATGAAAAATAGTATTAATTGACGTATATATCGTTTTGTTTTGTCTTTGTTATTGTTTGTGAAAATATGTAATTGTAACCTCACATTCGGTAAGTCTAGTTTGTTTTTGAGGATGTTCAAGTGATAATATTGAAAATTTATGTATTATTTACCCTGAGGAAAAAACAAATATTGGTTTCGAAAGATTGGAAAATGAATAGGGAGTGACTCAACAATCATAAAACTATTAGTCAAAATCTCTTAACACATTAATGTATTGAAAAAACAAAGTACGACTATTACCGAAAATATATATATATATATATATATATATATATATATATATATATATATATATATATATATATATATATATATATATATATTATATATATATATATATATAATATATATATATATATATATTTAAATATATATATATATATAATTATATACCTATATATTTATATATATATATATATATATATTATATATATATATATATATATATATATAAATATATATAACTGAGACTGAATTATCGCACATCACTTGGTGAAACATCATAAAGAATAGACTTTAAACTTTAAAATAAAACATTTTTGGCTTGAGTTTCACTATATACAAATATTCAGATACTGTATTAGCAGTAAAGGATAGTCGACATGTTTCGAGTTATGAACTCATTATCAAGACTGACTACAGGAGAGTGTTACATCTTATTTTATAAAACAGACAGAAGCAAAGATGATACCTGAAAATCAATTTGTTCGTTTACAAGGGGTAATTGACTATTATGGTCGGATTTTATTCCGAGAATTTCGCTCATAATAGTAAATTACCCTTTGTAATCGAACAAATTGATTTTCAGGTATCACCTTTGCTTTTGTCTGTTTTATAAAATGAGATGTAATACTCTCCTGTAGTCAATCCTGATAATGAGTTCATAACTCGAAACATGTCGACTATCCTTTAGTGCTAAATACAATATCTAAATATTTTTATATAGTGAAACTTAAGCCAAGTGTGTTTTATTTTAAAGTTTAAACTTTATTATATATATATATATATATATATATATATATATATATTTATATATATAAATATGTACATATATATATATATATATATATATATATTATATATATATATATATATATATATATATATATATATATATATGGCGAATGCGCTTCACCAGCTACCCGGAAACATGGTCCACAAAATCCCGTCGGAGAGCTCTCCCGACCAAGGACATGGTCCGACCAGCAATTGTGGCATATCATTAGAAATCCCTCGCCATTCCATATCTAACGGTGTGTATACCATCAGAAATGGCAGCTCCTAGGGGCCACACGGTTCGCGATTTTTGTGGTAGCAAAGAAATTCTCGCTAAAGTGGGAAGTATCTACATATCAGACTCGAACAACTGCCAACACCTTCTGTTAATCTCATTAAAATATTTAGTGAATGCGATCACATCCTACTGCATTTGGTTTTATGCATTCAACTGATTTATTTGTCTGGCAGCTCAGAAATGCTGATGTCGAAGATAAGATAAGATCTCGTTAAACATCTTAACAGAGATTCAACACAGATTCCTCTATGTATTAGAAGGACAAAAATGAATCTGAAATATAGCCTGAGATAAGTTGCCGTAGTATCTTTAATCTAGCAGCGCAATTAATGCAGAGTAAGCGTCCGTTAAACGTGCGCTGTTCGTTGAAATAATGAGATATGCGTATTGTTATTACCTTATCTCGCTGAGATCTGAAATAAAAAAAATCTTAGAGGAAGTATCTTTCACTACTTTGCATCAGCTTAATAAACGAAGCCAAGTATGCGTGAAAGGTTTTCAGGTTTTTTTTTGCGTAGCTAGCTTCCTTCTGCTACTGACAGTAATAAATTCTTTGTGAAACAGTTAACTATTGGGTGGCCATTTGCTGGAAAGTTACAAGTAACAAATCAACAATAAATCTGATTCATCAATGATATTAATGAAAGTTGAAGTAACCCAATTTGTATCCAGAATTTCAAACTGTTACGTTTTAACGTTCAACTACATTATTTGACGATATATTTTGGATGAATATAAGCTATTTAACATATAATTTATCATCAAAAATATCTCATACGATATTTTACAATATCTCTTTCGAATATTATACATATATTAAATACCTGCCCGGTTTTGCAAATTTATCAATATCAAATATAAATAAAATATATTAACATTCATATTGATATTAAGATCATAAAAAAATTTCCACAACAAGTATTGCCAATATTCCAAACAGATATAGGCCATCTAGTCAAAACAATATTTTTTTCAAAAATTATAACAAAGGTTTGCTTTTATTATTGTCTTCATTTTATTGTAGTCGAATATTATATACCAAGTTCTGATATATGACTTAAAGAAATTAAAAAAGCGTTCAAATCATGAAAAACATACTTGTCGACTATGGTCAATTTCATACATTACATAAAGTGAACAAGGAAAATTCTTTAATAATTTAATAAATTATCAAACAACTTTCCAAGGAAACACCACGTAACGAAATACGTATAACCAGCTTCCTTGGAAAGTTGTTTGATAATTTTTTAAATTATTAAGGAATTTTCCTTGTTCACTTTATGTAATGTAAATTGAAAAAGCGTATTTATCCAGAATTAATCATAATTATTTAGGAATATGAAATGGATTAAATTTTGTCCATTTTTTGTAGATAGTCTTTCGAATGAGAAACTATATTTTTACAGTTTTATGGACAAATTTGACCAACCTCTTAGACACATGCTTTCAAGAATGTCAACTTCAATATTTTATTTCATTTGAGAAAATTACTCTCTGAAATATTATCCAGCATATTAAAAATTCCAATTAACAAAAATGTCATGTGGTAAGCTCATTGATGAAATCCGTATTCTATATAAATAAATTGCAGCAACAACGGTTATTGTTTTTGTTTTTTGAACTAATTGCAATTTAGTAAATCGCGTATTTCTTTAAACAGTTTAATTTTGTGAGTTTATTTTACAATATTTCTTTTCGAGAACTTTTGATGAATATAGGATAGGTTATAAAAAAGCACTTACAACTTAAAGAAACAAAACTCCAATATCATTACAGGTAGATAATAATATAGAGACAAATATAAAATAAAAACTCAAGATTTCCAAGATAAAATTAAAGTTTATCAAAGTACTCAAAAGTATGTGTGGAATCATATTTCAAGATAAAACCCATCTAATGTACATCGTTTTTCTTGCATCAACAAATCATAAACACTTCTTTTATATTCACTGTAGTCTACTTTTTTTTATGTCATCAGGTGGACTATTTATTTCAAGCTTGAGTAATAAGCTCCTTTTTCAGTTTGTATTTGAACCACTATGAACAAAAAAAGTTCTACCACTGACGTACCATAATTATCTACTTATAGTTTACATGTAGGGTAATTATCCTTAAATTGAACTTTAAATTTATAAGAAAAAATTTAAGTTAATCAAACTACTGAAAAGACTTATGTATATGTGGAATCAATCATATTCTAAGGCATAAACACATCTATTGTATCTAGTTCTTTATGCATCAACAAATCATAAGCAACTATTTTATATTCACTGTACCTGGGTATTTTTTTGATGTTATCAGGTGAACTATTTAAAAGTTTCAAGCTTGAATAATAGATTCCTTTTTAATTCTTTTGAATTTGAACCACTATAAACAAAATGCACCATAATCATCTACTAACAATTTACATGTACGGTTATTATCCCTAAATTAAACTTAAAATTTCCAAGATAAAGTTAAAGTTAATCAAAGTACTCAAAAACTCATGTATGTGTATCTATCATATTCTAAGGTATAAACTCATCTATTGTACATGTTTTTTTTTTATCAACGAATTATAAACAACTTTTTTATATTCACTGTAGATAGATATTTTTTTGATGTTATCAGATGGACTATTTGAAAGTTTCAAGCTTAAATAATATGCTTCTTGTTCAGTTTTTATAATTTGAACCACTATAAACAAAAAAAGTACGCCAACTGTACTGTATCAAAAGTACCATAATTATCCACTAACAATTTACACGTAGGGTAATTATCCCTAATTAACGGATTCAGACACATCTTTGTTTTCTGTTAATTCATTTGGATAAGTTCAGGTTAGGTTCGTGTAGCCTGAGAGAATCGCATGCAATTTCAGAGAAATCACCCAGTACATTTCCTTGTTTCTTGCAATTCTATAATTTCTTTCTATGTTTGCTATTCCAACATTGGCGTAGGACAATTACAGTCGAGGAAATATAACGAGTTATCGCTCTTCTGAAAGATGTTGCAAAAAGCGAATAACGCTACTTGATTGTCTTTGATATAATTAATTTTGGAAAAGGAGAGAATAAATAGTTCGTAATGTAACATAGTTTCTTAGAATATGTTATTTTTAAACATATTTATGCTAAATCGCTTTCAGAACTGTAGTTTTGTAAAGATAATTCTTGTATAAAAACTGGTCCGGCGTATTCGCCATTTTGTATTTAAAATATTTAAATCTATTTCTAATATAATCAATAACAATGGGTTTTGTGTATATCCCATGGAATTTAGTGGTTCTGAATATAACAAACTGTTGGATAATGACTTAGTTCAAGCCCATTGGCAGTTCGGAACCGGCGTTAAACTGTAGGTTTCAACCAGATAGCCAAAGCCAACATTGACTTGGTTAGGTAGCTAGTAAAGTATAATTTAGGACCTCGGTGCAATAAGAGGAAAGCTCCATTTTTAAAAGTTTTCAGAAACAATGAAAAACGTTTTAGAAATTCATTTTTGAACATTTTATTTTTATATTTTTCATTATTCTAGACTTTGTCAGTTAAAAGCCGGATTCAATGATATTTTTTAAAAGCAAATTATTCGTCACAAAATATAAAGTTTATGTATTGGAGTTGTCCTATTTTTGCTCCAAATACATGTGTTTTTATTGGTTTCCTGAGTAAAAAAAGAGGGAATAGTGACCTAAACAGTAATATTTTTTGTACTATTTGCACAGTTGGTTAAATGTTAGCTTTATAACAAAAAAAATGTTGTACTCGAGTGCTTGAAGCTGCAGGACAGTGTAGTATATTTGGCACGAATGGGACAGCTTCCGGGAGTTGTCCTTTAATATCTTACAGAATATCAATTGAAGCTGTACCGTTTTCTCACACAAACAGAGAAAATATTTTTCATATATGTCAATATAAAACAGAAAACCTGCAAAAGTGGAGCTGTACCCTTCTTGCACCGAGGTCTTCAATTGTCAGATGTTATTTGTAACCTCTTAGGACATTTTTTCACAAATTCCACAAATCTCACTGCAAAAAACCCCTTTTCCGAATTGAGATAATCTACGAATTTACAAATTTAATTATTATTTCACAACTAACATTAAATTAATCGAAAATTCACTATCGCATGCATTTTAGACATGCATGAATTACTTCTGCAAATTTTCCTTCGTCTACTATTTTACATGCTAATACAACGCTCTAAAGTTTCAGTTCTTAAGTTTATCACCAACTGGATATCTATTTGAACTTGTTTTTCAAATGAAAGTACATAGATAAATTAGATGTTATCTTCCACTAAGTTATAGTGTCTACAGTTTGTTTCAATTTGATACTGTCGACAAGTTACTGAAGTACTAGAGGGAACATTGTATCAGGTGACAGTTTTGCGTATGTAAATCTTCTCTACTTGATACAAGAGAATGAATTCGTTCTTATAGAAAATACGGCCTTATTCTTTCATGCTCTTTTCAGATTGGTTAAGCCAATGAAATGAGTAAAGACGAATAAGAAAGTTCCACTTATTGGGCGTTATTTGAAAATATTATTTTCTCTGAATTCCTGCTTTTTAAGTCCAATAGGTACACGTAATTCTACTGCAATTAAATAAACCTAGACACTTGTAGATTCTGTTAATTTTCTATTATTACAGTAATAATTATTATTTGGGATTATGTAACTGTTAGAACACTGAGACTACATTCTTACCGTATTGATAATGAAGATATAAACTTCTTCTTTAATTTTTCTTAATAATGAGAGCAGATAAGCTGACTTTTTGATTTTTTCTATAAGCGATTGGCGATATTCTAAATCAGATATAAATGAATATTGGGAGGTACAGAAGAAAGATAAAATACAAGCAGGTATGTCATTCTTATTATACTTTCAATGTATACTGGAAAGAAGAAAATTTTCATTATAATTTAATAAAATGTTAAATTATATTCAAATTTTAATAGTATTTCATTTAAAAATCATAAAAAACTTAACTTATTAATTTCAGTATCATAATCACTGAAATATTATATTCTGGTGAACATTGTTTCCTGTGTTCTGGGATTGAGAATATATGTAGCTGTTCTTTTATTACATTTGCTTTGAGTTTCTAACTGTAAATATAAGCTCGGAGATGAACAACTGTTTTTTCAATTCTACGACATATGTTCAATATCCATTTATTTCTGCGATTAGTACCCAACATGAATATGTTGAATAAATCAAACAGGAAATATTTATCTGTTTTCACCAAACCAGTTTCGAATTATTTCGGGATGATTCAACCAATTTCCATAATATTCTATCTCTATTAAAATTGACAGCCGCTCATTATGATTTTATGTTAGCGTAATTCATCTTCTGAAATTATATAATGCCACACAATATTCAATATAACTGTATTTACTCAACAACTCTATTCGCACCATGTTTCTGTGCTTTGTTTGCCTGAGAACGGTGATTCCATTAAATGATTGTTCCCTCTTCGCTTGTGAATGAACATTAATTTTACATTAAAGAATTTTCTTTACCTTGTGTTATGCCTGAGTATGATGCTCGAGAATCAAAAAAGTGCCTTTCGCGAGCAGGAGTGAATTATTGTTCAGTTACTTCTTAAACGCTATGAATATAGAACAGTCACTGAACTTAACGAAGGCCCCCACTAATTTCATGTATCAATACACAATTACCAACATTAGGCATTCCTGTGCATTGTTGGTTGTTCTGGACCAGCCAATCCCTTCATGTTCCCTGATGGCATAACCCAGTGTACATGGACGTCCTCTAGGTCACTTTTTACTTATAGACCACCTCCTGTAGTAAGTGCTTTTTGGTATTCTGCTATATATATATATATATATATATATATATATATATATATATTTTGTTATATATATATATATATATATATATATATATATATATATGTATATATATATATATATATAGCTATTCCAGCTCGTGTGAACGACGTTCACACGAGCTGGAACTTACCACAGCAAAAGAAAATAAAACAAAACGATCCGTAGTGAGACTCTTGATGAAACTCTTGTAAAAGGCTCCAAAAATAGAGCCGAAACGTCAAGTAAATTAAATCTATTTTTATTAGTCATTTAATATCTGTTATACCACGAAAAATCCCAACAATATATATATATATATATATATATATATATATATATATATATATATATATATATATATATATATATATATATATATATATATATATATATATATATATATATATATATATATATATATATATATATATATATATATAAGTATATACATATAGATATATATATATATATATATATATATATATATATATATATATAATAAATCAAAAGTTCCTTCATATTGCACAAAGATCTATGGAGCGATTTATGCCCAGCTTAACAAAGAAGGACCACAAGGATATAGTGTGGATTAGGCGAAAGACTCACGTAACAGACGTAATTCACAGAATTAACTCTGTCATGTGGCATTGGGTACCACAATGGTACCCGAGAGACATCAAAGGACCAAGAAGATGCTCTAAGTTAAGATGGGACTATGATATCAGGAAAAAAGCAGACACAAACTGGTATCATGCAAGACAACAATGAAGTATATTGGCACAGATGGAAGAAGGATACGCAAGGGAGGCTTCACCGTAATTAACGATAGAACAGAGCTGCTTATGATGATATATATATATATATATATATATATATATATATATATATATATATATATATATATATATATATATATAAAATTCTCGTGTCACGGTGTTAGAAGTTAAACTCCTCCGAAATGGCTCGACCGATTCTCACGAAAGTTTGTGTGCATATTGATTAGGTCTGAGAATCAGCCAGCATCTATTTTTCATCCCCCTGAATGTTGGGGGTGGTCCACCCCTGAATTTTTTATTTTTATTTTTTAGACAAAAGTTTTATTTTTTTTATGATACAGCATTCAAAAATACATACAACTGTAAATTTTCATCCCTCTACGATCAATTCCTATTTTTCATTTGTTAATTATAAACATGGCAAGACTTCTATTTTTATTTTGTCATGACTTAAAATAAAAAAATTCATATTACTCTAAATTTTTCACCCTTCTTTGATCAACCCCTATTTCTTCATCGCGATTTTCAATTTTATCCACAGATCCACAATAGGGTTGCAAGATGGCAATCGAAGATAACAATAGTCGGTCTGAGAATAGGTCGTAATATATTTTTTAATACCCCTAATTGATTAGGGTGAACATTTTTTGAAATTTTTTGGACAAAATTTTTTATTTTCATTTTTTTATGATGTTGCATTAAAAAATACATACTAAATTTTCACCCTTCTATCAGCAACCCATATTTTTTGATATCCATTTTAATAATTTAAACAACGTTTGCCGTTATATGCTGACCCAGCAAACGTTGTTCTGCCATATAACTATCTATCTATCATTATATCTATCAATCTATCTGACCCCGAAAATTTTGCCAATAACCATAGCTGTTTTTGTATTGAACAAGAAGTATTTGAAGAAACACACAATTATATATATATATATATATATATATATATATATATATATATATATATATATATATATATATATATATATATATATATATATATATATATATATAATTGTGTGTTTCTTCAAATACTTCTTGTTCAATACAAAAACAGCTATGGTTATTGGCAAAATTTTGTAAAAACCGCAGTGGCATTAACAAGCAAGTTCCAATTGTCAAATATCTTGTCTTGCTTGAATTATGATAAATAACTGAATCGACTATAGTTATTGTTACACAAATTTTCCATCTAAAAAAAGAGTCACAAGTTCGGTTCTGAATACACTAGAAAACTCTGGTGAAAATGCTTTTCGTGTGTTCGAAGGTTACCTACATATTGTAAGTAGAGAAATATTTTCATACATTCATTACAAGTTCCAATTCCGGCGTTGTACAATAGGAATATTCTTGAAGAACATTACTCGAGAAACTTTTCTTATTTGTCAGAACTTCCTCCAGAAGTCCACCGCAAAAGGTCAAAACAAGTGCTGGTCGAAGAATATCAATAAGTGTTGATTTTAAACCCGCTTCCCAAGTTCTCAATTACGCGACCACCTCATAGGAAACAGGTCTGGATTCAAATGAAAATCCTCATTCCGATCTTATTACTGACGCATGAGTGCCATCTTAATTTCTGAAACGTTATGAGTAATGCGATATAATTCGCAATTTAAGAAAAAAACGTCCACTCCCTTCGCTTGGCCAAACTGTAATTTGATCGTTGTGAGGTTTTCATGCTATATTGAACAGAAAAAACTGGAAAAATTATTGCGTCCAACACTGATATTATTTCAGAATAGCACTCAATTCACGTCAATTGTTTTTTTTTTGCGTTCAATATGGTATTTGCGACATGCATTTATCGCACGGTACACTCTAGGCCAGGTCTTCTTAAACTATGGGTCGCGACCCCAAATGGGGTCGCGTAGCAAAATTCTGGAATCGCGAGAGATTTTAATGTAACAACACGATTGTATAACATCTATACCTGGTCTTTCCACCGAGAGTTTGCGTACACGTCATCAATTGTATATGACGTCGATCGTGAACTCTGTTGCCAGACGTAATAAATAATCTTAAACCTAAGTAGCTGACCCAATTCTCAACAAAAATAAGATATCTTGCATGTTTGACAAGACGGGCATTTTTAGCGGTAAAGTCAAATTAACCATTATTCCCTACCAGAAGTGTCACTCTATCTATTCTATTTCACGATGAAAGCACTACTATACCTTACCTGTTGCAAAATACTAGATCAAAGATCTGACCAAGCATTTTGATTGTTTGTTCAAACTGGAATCCATATTCATCGATCGATAAATCGAACTTTTACTTACAAAATCTTCGAAGCACTAGGTTATCACGGAGACTGTCAAACGTGAAATGCCGATTGGTCGAGAGGGTCCGACAACATTGCAAATTTTGAAATGAAATGACAACTTAACAACCATTCACCTTATTTTCATTACTCGGAATGTTAATTTTTCTTGAGAGATACATACGATTTATCTTTCTTTTATATTTATATGGGGACGACAGGAAACTCGCAAACATAAATGGGGTCGTGAATTAAAAATGTTTAAGAAGCCCTGCTCTAGGCAATCGGCGAATAAAACCTAGGTACAAAATGTTTAACGGTAGGTAACATTAACACTCCCAAGGTTAGCTTTATTCGTATATGCGCCATATGTATTTCACGGCGGGCGGTAATTTTTCTGGGTACATCGCTTATTACAAGCAAGATACGTAGGTAGATTATAATACTATTGTCCTCTGACTTAGAGTATTTTCTTTTTTGGTTAGTATCAGTTATGACAGTGCTATCGGTCTCTAGGTTAGTAAAATTAACAATACAAGAGAATAGACAAGCCTAATGATATAAAATCTGCAATACAGATGTACAAAAGACAAACAAATTACTTATTTTCATAATTCGACTAGCTGAACTTGGGATCTAATTCAATTAGTACAATCGATCTAATAATTAAAATGAAACTGAAAGATAGCTATTGAGATGCAATAGTGTGCATAATTGCAACGCTTTGTGAATGATACAGAACAAATTGCGGCAATATTCGGCTAGTCGTGTGAAAACATGCATACACAGAACGAAAAACGTACGTGAATATAATGAATAAAACCATTGTGATAATGTATTCGGACATCAATTTTCAACCGATGCTCGAGTTCATTGAATCAATGTATTATTATTGATTGCTTGATGTTCAAGTGATTATATCAATCCCCGAGAGGCATTAATTTCATCACCTGGATTTCAGAACAAAGTACATTCTACTAATGACCACTGTGTATCAGTCAATCAACATCCAGCATGATATTAATGCTTTCTGTACATCAACCGATCAACTGCAGTCATTGAATTAAGGAACTCAGGACATTGACGCAATCACCGATACATTAATTCTAAGCCATGCGCACAATGACTTTCGAGCCTACAGGTTGCACCTTTTGTTTTCATAAATAAAATAGACTAGACTTATATATATATATATATATATATATATATATATATATATATATATATATATTCATATTTATATATATATATATATATATATATATATATATAGATATATATATATATATATATATATATATTATATATATATATATATATATATAATATATATTTATATAAATATATAGATATATATTTATATATATATATTTATATATATATATATATATAATATTATATATATATATATATATATATATATAAATATATATATATATATATATATATATATATATATATATATATATATATATATATAGTGACAGGTATATAATTGCAAATAGGGAAAAAATGTCTATATATTATTGCTAATGATGCTCCAAGCAATTATGATGGCACTGTCGAACGAGTTCGTTCCAAAGATAACTACAAACAGACACAAAAGATTCATTGAATTGGAATAATACAATTTATTCTTCAAATATTGACATAAGATATGTGTTTTACTGTATACAATTCCTGGATTGAGGTTTAAAAAAAAGTAATCAATAAACGACCAAAACATAATACTTTCTGGAGAAAAACTTAAATTGGAAACATAAATAATATTTGAACAACCATTAACAGCTCTTATAACATTGAAAAACTTATATCTAATTCCATCGAAGTATGTATACTCTCCTTGAATTTTTGTTATATCTTCACCAATTGCGATCACAAAAGATAGAATTGAAGTTTTTTTCGAATTCAAAAAGTATATCCATTCTTCAATTTCTTGTGGTGTTTTTTCAAGATATAAAAATGAGTGCTGTAAGTGAAAATTTTTTGTTATGCATTTTTCCAGTAATATCTTTCTTTACAACTTTGTTGGTGGCTGCCTCATCTTCATCTCGCCCATCTGGAAATACAAATATATTATGGTCGAAAATGAAAAAGGTGAATTCCAGATTTTAGAAAACTGATTTTCTTTTTCATTGGGACTCTACTTTTTAATGAAATAAGTATGTTATGAACTTCAAATATGATGTTCACGAAATATGTATCAAATTATTCTGAAGCTGTCATTTGATTTCATAACAAATGAAAAAAGTGTTCTCTTTCAACCCTGTGACTAAAACAACCATTTGACATAGAATAATAATATCAAGCTCTTTTTGAACTACTAACATTAGCATCACGGGGTGAACACCATTCACTGAAATATACAATCTACACAAGCAGATATTTACTTTCCTCGATATTTTCGATTTCCAATGGGCCTAGTAAAAACTCAATCGCCTTGTCTTTGACATTGCTATTGAACAGAAATGCAATGATTTTGGCACTTCGTTTTCACAGTTTATGAGAAAAAAATTATCATTTTCGTTCTCCATGGTTGAGTCCATATCAATCTAGAAGTAAAGTTATAATAGTTAGTTGCAACTATAGCTATATTATATTGAATATTATAGGTAATACATGAAATTATACAAGATTAAATTAAAAATCATGAAAAATATACTAGTTGACCATGGACAATTTAATATATTACATAAAGAGAACAAGGAAAATTCTTCAATAATTTAAAAAAAAACATACCTACGCCACAGTTGCAAAGTAGACATCTTATGTCAGAAAGTTTGTATTCTAGCGACGGGTTTCTGCATTTTCGAGCTCTGCGGTGAATTGTTGGTTTCCAATATCTTTGGTGGAGGGCGCTCTGGGTTGTTATACAGATAGTTGTCCGACCATGATTTATATTGGGGAAAAGTAAATACTGAATATATATGAAGGTTCTTGGAATATTTCGATTTCTACTTCAGATCCAGATCACACTTACAAGTATGGTCACAACCTGCAATAAATGATTATTTTTCAAGATGATGTTGAAATAGTGTAGACCGCCAAATTTTAGTAAATAGTAGATTTTTTGTAAATACAATTTTCTTTTCAGTAATTTACTGAATTTACAAGGGAATTTAGCAAAACAATGTATGAGCAAGTTCCATTATTGAGCATATCTATTTCTTATAGCCAAATTCATAGTAGTTCGCGAAATAATATAAAAATTGTTCAAAATACAATATATTTATATATTTTCACTATAAGTGCTCGAAACACGCCATGTTTTCATTCTTTCGTCTCTTTCAACACTGTTCAGTGTAACTACTTATTTTTTTGAGATTGAATTCTGGCAAAAAATATTTTCGTAACTTTTAGTCAAATGTTATAAGAAACTAACAAGATTCAAAAAATACAGTTACTGTACTTACCACCTTCTAAAGAAACTGCTTCCACAAAAATGTACTTATACACAAATAACACTTCACCATTTGGCTGTTAGCGTTAGAAAGATACTCGTATAGCGAATTAGGCGGAAATTTGGCATATTTACGTTGAGACGGTGGGGGTGCAGCCAGAAATTAATCAATCCATGATTCTTTGAGCATTGTCCCAATGCTCTCGGACATTGACCGAATGACCGAAATACATTAAGTGATAAACGCAGTGCATTGCTATGATGAACTATACATAGGTTAATGTTTTCAATCATTAATGTTATGCCTATTGAACATAGCTTTATTAAAAGAGGGATTATGACAATGTGTCGTGATGATTGAAGGTACATAGTATTGATCACTATGTAGTCATTATCTTGATGTATTTTTCACATTGCTCTGATGTAAATAACATTATAAAGATGACTTTTTTCATTAGATTAATGATTCAATTACATTATCGTAATGACATAGATTTCATTATAACAACAATATCGTTGATTGATCAATCACAGAAGTTCATTATTATCAATAAATTTTGGACATTGTCCTAATGAAAAATACGTTATGATAATGAATATGCGGTCAATCATTGGCAGTGATTGATATCAGGCTCATTATTATTTTCTGTGTAGACTTGTATTGTTGACCTACATGGTAGCGTCAAAAAATGGCGCGATTTCAGTAGAACGTATCACCCTTAGTCTCCCTATTCAATATATCGAAATCTGAGCTTATTGAGTGGTTCCTATCCATTAAATGATAACTTTAACTTGTTCAAAAATGCAGTACTTGGTAGTGGTGTAATTTGAATTCCCAGATCAGATATTTGCGATTGGATAATAAGACCTTTATATGTAACATTAAACCAGTTTCTAGTCAGCATCTGACGTAGAAGTAGTACTTTGAAACACGCGTCATGCATTTTTAACAATGAATGATTTTTTGTCAAAAGAAGGTAAATACCAAATTTGATATTCCTAGATATTAACAAAAAACTTTATATTTTGATACAGTGTGGTTTGTACTGCTGGAAAAAATTATTTTCGATAAGTTAGCCGATACTAAATCATGTGCAATAAGCAGTATTATTGTGCAGTACATGGTTTGCCCACAAAAAAAAAATGGAAATGACAGGGGCGGAAAGAGCTAAGTAACGCTGGTAGTAAAATGCTATTAAGTCCAGGAACAATAAATTTCTGAAAGAAGCTAAGTTTCGAGTAATAAGAGCCAAAGTGTCATGAAAATTTTTTTATTACACAGGAAAACATAACTTCATATACTAATACTACTGTGGAATCACTGGCCCACCGAGGATCCCTCTGCAGGAAAAGTAAAGGAAAGAGAGCTGATGTGATCGACAGTAACATAAAAAAATATATAAAAATATAGATATAAAATATAATACTGACAATAGCAATATGACAACTGACCAGACTGGTACTTAGCTCCAATAGACTTTCAACCGTACCGCTCAAATAACTATAGAGCTCTTATAGATACGGATTTCCACTGGCACATAGACCCCAATTTTCACAAAAACTGTGTTTGCCAAATTTAGCACTTACTTCTCTTTGACAAAAAATCATTCAAATATTTGTGGATATTGTTTCATTATACTTATAACTTACGAATTGCAATGAATTAATTCCGAATAATTATGTTATATAATCAAATATCTTACTCTAAAGAATTTTAAATCTCAATGGCAAAAGGTGAAGATTGTTAAATTCATCTTCAGAATCTCTCAAATCACCCGCTTGCAAGGATCCAATATAAATTCTACACACGATTCCCAAATTAGTCTTCTGTCCAATGGAGCACACAACCATTCATTTTCTTCAAGAATTATGTAATTTTTTATACTGAAGGAGCTTTCCTCTTGCCGAAACAAGCTACCGTTTTGGCTTCGTTGAGTCACATATCACGATGTCGATAATCTCGAAAGATTAAACGAAAAAAATATCTCGAATAGATGACATTAGTTACTGAAGGTCGTCCTCTTTTTCTAGCTGTCTGGAAGGCCTGCGTTGACCATCTTATATACACTGGACATAGCATTCTTGATCTTCCTATGAATCATTCATTGGCATCTAAATAGCTTGGTGTATCTTTTGTTCTTGAAGCACATCCGTTTCATACGATGCTCTTCGTATATTCTCATGCAGAAGCAAGCAGAGAACTTTTCGATTAGGTTGAAATAAATATGTAATGTTTCTCGTTGAGGAATCAAATTTTTATCTGTGTTTGACGTCTCGTTTCGCAGAGGAATATTACCGGTTCTTGAAAAATATCATGGACTCGTTGAATTCGAAAAATTAACTTTCAGGTTTCGCGAATGCACTCATCTAGAATGCGAACGTATTACTTTACATGATATTAAGATTTTGAATTAGTATCCACGTTTAGTATTTGAGGTATAGACGAAAACCATTAACGATCTTTCTCTATTCCAAGTTTGGAATGCGAGTTCAATTGGAGAACAGCACCACAGAAACCATTTACAGTTATTGACATCACAAAAGCACAAACAATTATCCTGGTGAGGTTTTTATGTTCTAACACCGAATGAGCGGATAATGGTTATTATTGAGCTGAACAATAATTTCACTCTTTTACTGCCCGTAGAAGGTTACGAAAAGCCAGCGAGATTCATATGCATGAATGAAAATTAAGTATCGTGCTGAAAAGTCATAAATTTCATTCTACTTTTTTTCGTCTTCTGTTCAGTATTTTATATTTCTCTTTCGTATTGTTAACTTTTCTTGAATTATAGGACTTAGTACTAGTATTACCTCGGAGAATTGATGTGGTATATAACTACCTACTAGAAAATGATCACAAAGATTGAAAGCAGAGTTCGCATGAGATTCGTGAAGATTATGTGTAATTCAATAAATAAATTGATGTTTTATATTCAATTACTTTGAAACTTGCAACGATGAAAAAATAACTGAATCAAAACCGCGGGAAGCTACAAGTTTTTCACCTCTTCATTAAAATCTTGTTTAGTGAGTTCGGAGTTTGAAAAAAATTAAGATTTTTACCAGTAGTCTCATTTTCCTCGAATATACTAGAAATAGACTATTGTATGCTATCAAAAGCCAACAATGAGGTACGGGAAAGGTTTTTTTTTAATCCGTTTTAGACGAGTTTATCGAGTTTTTTCTTTTGATATACCTATATATATATATATTTATTTATATATATTTATATATATATATTTATATATATATTTATATATACTAGTATATATACATATATATATGTATGTATAAAATGATATATATATATATATATATATATATTGCTATGGTTTAATTTATTTGCAATATTAAAAATTAAAATATATGGGTACAATAGTAAATGAGATTGATCAAGAAAGAGGAAAACTTCAATGATTGGAATTAAATAGGAATTAGTAAATAAGTTGAATCAATAAATGTGAATTTAAATGATTGAAATGGAATCAAAATTGATGACAGCTGTAAATATATGAATTATTTAAATGATCAAGAATAGATTTTTAGAATTAATTAATATATGATAAACCTTGTAGAATGTCAGAAACTTAAAATGTCATTAATCGTTGAAGGTAAATATCAAGTAATTGAATAGAAATTCATGAAATATTAAAAATATAGTATAATACAGTAATAAAATCGTTTGTTAAAGAGTAATTAGAACAAAAATTAATTCATATATTAAACAGACTTAATTTAGCATGTAGAATACTATGTATAATTTGTGGAAATTTTATGTATCGTAGAATTGGAGAAATTTGTTGTATATCAGATAATAAGTTAATTTCAAGTTATTGAAGGTAGTTTAATGCATTATATAAAGCGGCATTAGAAGAGATTACAATAGATAACTGTTGTTATATATAAATTAACTATTGTAGAATAAAAGTACAAGAAAGTATAATTTCAAGTTTGAATCAGAAATTATATATAACGAAATGTCAAAATTTTTCATTGGGAAATAAGAATTTAATTAATGAACAGAATATGGAAATTTTTAGTACAGAATTTTCAGAATATTCTGTAGATGAGTTTTAGAATAGATATTTTCGAAGTCCAAAATTAGGTTTATATTATAAATTTGTTAAAAATCAAAATCAAAATGTCATTGTAATTATTTAAAATAATCAAAATTGAAGTACTGAGATTGAAAAATTTTAAATTATCATAAAGAAGCTGTTATTATTGAAATAAGTAATTTCCAAAATTATGTATATTTAATTAAATTTATATGATAGAGAAACATTCAACAATTACTGTTAGTATAATTATTTTAAATATGAAGAGAAATGTATAAAAAGGACTATTTGAGATTATTCTAGAAAAAAAACCATCAGATTCCTTGATATGGAAAAAATAATAGAAGTTTATATATAGAGGTATAGTCAACATCCGGCTTCAGCGCAGTTTCCTATTTTGATTTCAAGAGATAAACATCGTCTGTTCTACGATTCTGATTCTTTTGTTTTTGTCTTCCATATTGAATAATTAAAAAGTAGAATGATAGCTGAAAGTATAAAGTAATATAAAAACATCGATATAAGCAAATTAAAAAGCTGATCAATACCTGTATGTGAAATAATATCAAGTCAAGTGTTAAAACTGTGAATGGTGATATGAATTCTAATAATATAGAAATTAAGTGAGGTTACTAAAGGATTAACCGAGAACCATTAGAGAGAGGTTGCCTGTTTCGCAGAACGAATATAGAAAAGAGAAGAAAGAACATATGGAAAGTCATTGAACCTATGGAAAAGGAAGATCAACCATCAGTGAAATAAACAATCGTGAGTTTTTTACAAAATATTCATATTGGCCAATAAATTTTCATGAATATTTGCAAATATATAAACTTTAAATGGGGATTAATGAATATAATATATAAAAAGGTACCATAATAAAAATTTCAAGAGTGATTGTTATTGTTAATGTTAGAACAAATTTGTATTTGATAATTAGAGTTAAATAAAATTGTTAAAATTTTATTTTCGAATTTATTGAAGTTTTCAATTATTAGAGTCAAAGTTTTTTTTTATATATATATATATATATATATATATAAAATAATTAAAATATATAGAATCAATTTAAAATTAAAGAGAACCTTCCCTGAGAATATAGAGTTAATACAAAATTAGGATTCATAATAAAATAAATAAGTAGTAGTGAATTAAAAAATTCATAACAATATATATATATATATATCAATTTTTTACCCGGTAAAGCTTGTCGGCAAGCGGTTTCCATCGGTACCTTGGGTTATTCTTAACAAAAGACAAATATTTCAAAATTTAGGTAAATTCAATATGAATTTTGTCATCTTCAAATTACGAAGAAGGGAGTGGCGGGAAGATGCATATTCAGAAATGATGTGGAGATTACTTTTTACGAAATTCAACCTATAAGTATTTTTGAAGAATGTATGGAACTAAAAAACGGTTTCTGAGGGTTGAAAATTTGTACCTGGATTGAGTTGATTTTACGAAAATGCTTTTTGACGATATGAAATTTTCTCTAACCGACGCCATTTCCATATAGAGATTCATTCTTTTTTTGTAGATTTTGAGGTTTTGAAAACCTCCAAAGTTGAAATTTGGTAGATGGATTCTGTTGAAGTTAAGGCATAATTCTACGTTTTGACACTTTTTTCTAACCAATGCCTTTTTAATATAGAGATTCCTTGCTTTTTCGTGGGTTTTAAGATTTTGTTCACCTCCACCTCTCCTCCAAATTGACTTAGAGGATAAAGAATTTGTATATAAAAAAAGAGAATAAGTAGAGAATATAACCTTAGTGACGGCTCTAATAGGAAGAATCTACAAAATATACATATAAGTGTCACTGATCTTATAATTCCACATATAATTATAGAAAGGGACCTTCTACATAATGACTCAATCAAAAAGACATGTACTTGACATATAAGGAAATAGTTAATGTTATTTTATTCTGCCCAGGCCACCATATAGTCATCACAGGAAATTCAAATTCAAAAGAGCCCGAAAGGAAGAAAACGATTTCCAAATTATAGATAATGATGTTAAGTTGTCCACATATAGGTATCTAAGTTATATCGTTCTCGATTGATCCATTAACATTATCTTAACTACAGGCTTATAATTTGCCCATATTCGTCTGATATGGAAATCAGAATATCTTCGCTCCTGAAATATTCTCTTTCCGACTCTATATATATCCACTGGATGCTTCTAGTATATGTAAATAGTAGACAACTCACCATCGAGTATCATCTCACGACTAAGAAACGTGAAAATTCTTGAATATCAAGTGAATTCTATTAAAGTGAACAAAGAAGATTCTTCAACGAAACGGATCGAAGAAATTGGTCTTTAGGTATTGTGTGGCAGAACTGACTACCTACATCAAATTTTGACTAGGGAAGCGAGACAAAAATACGTCTAATTCATTAACTCGTACATTTTCTAGATATATATAAGTGAGAATTATTCGTGTTAAACGGAAAACACGCCCGTGGTTATAAAATAAAGTGAAATAGGATATTTATTTGAAACTAATCAAACAAACCTCCTAGCGGAGCTGGTTATAAGAGTTCACGAAGCATCGAAATAACAACATCCACCCTAGACGGTAATTGTTAGAAATGTTAATTTGTTTATCACAATCGATGGAAATTGATAGACAGACTGTTTCGCCCTTATTGGGGCTCATCAGTATCATCCATCCACCGAAAGTGATAACCAAACCAACATTTCAAACGGTCATACATTTTTCTTCTAGTAACTCAATGGCATATAAATATGACACAGCGCCACCAGTCGAAAACAATTGAACCACATCTTTCCGACAGACGAAAACATTTCGGCAACGAAAACTCGTACGTCCGGAACACCCGAAGGTGGCTACTGTATCTGCCAGATGTGATTCAATTGTTTCCGACTGGTGGCGCTGTGTCATATTTATATGCCATTGAGTTCCTAGAAGGGAAATATAAGACCGTTTGAAATGTTGGTTTGGTTATCATTTCGATGGATGGATGATACTGATGAGCCCCAATAACGACGAAACAGTCTGTCTATCAATTCACATCGATCGTGATGAACAAATTAACATTTCTAACAAATACCGTCTATGGTAGATGTGGATATTTCGATGGTTCGTGAACTATTATAACCAGCTCCGCTAGGAGGTTTGTTTGATTAGTTTCAAATAAATGTCCTAGTTCACTTCATTATAGATATATATATATATATATATATATATATATATATATATATATATATATATATATATATATATATATATATATATATATATATATATATATATATATATATATATATATATATATATATATATATATATATATATATATATATACAGGGGTGTAGCTAGGTGGGGGTATGAAACCCCTCCAAATGGTCGTGCCGAGTTGGCATTTTTGTGATTATTTGGTAATTTGAATATAAAGTTGGCTAGTTGGCAAAAAAATGGTACCTAACTAGTCGGCAAATTAAAATCGCTGTGTGCTGCTTGTTTTAAATTCGTGTAATTCAAAATTACGCACGCAGACGGTAGAAGTATCAACTAACTAAAAAAACTGTACGATTGAATTGATTAAGTTTATTGTTCAATTGCAACCCGAATTCTCTGTAGACGGACCTGAATATATTCAAGTCGATTTGGAATCGTTTTTTGAGTCATCTGCAAATTGTCAGAATTTTGTAGATATTTCGAAAGTAGCGTACAAATGACATGAAATACTCCCCTCTGCTCATAAAATTAAATGATTTGTCTTAACTTTTCTAATTTCTTGGACATCCTGTGAAAGATTTTTCAGTAAATTGAAGGTGTTCATGAATTTTCTTCGAACAACGATGAGCGATGATCGTTTGGATTCATTGTTGTTACTGTTTTCTTCAAAATACATTGTGGACAGAATTGAAACATCGTTGAATGTTCATCAAGAAACGACAAAGTTTTGAGTTGTACTATGAAATATTGCTTGAGTTGAATATGTATACTGCAAACTTCATCGTCTTATTTCTATTTTATTCTATTCGTACTTGAGAATATCTTATGTACACGAATGAAAAATTATAACTAAATTGAGAAGTTGATGAAATTGTGAGAACATAAAAGTATTTTGTATTTTCTATCAGGGAATTTTAGAATTGTATCAATATATCACGTTCATTGAATCATACTATGTTAGAATATACACTTACTGAAAATAAATTGTTTTCACCGTAATTTTCACTTTCAAGATCACTTTCTTGAAAAATAACTGCAATTCTAAATGACTGATACGTGCATATATTTCAATAACGTTTATATACAATATATCTTCACAGTCGGCTAAATATATATATATATATATATATATATATATATATATATATATATATATATATATATATATATATATATATACACTCTTATTCTATTTGGCTGCATATGATTTTTTTAAATTGATTTATATGTGATTTGAATACAATTAAGCAACTTCCCATGTCAGAATAGTGTTTATTATATTGAATTAATGATAACCTGACTAAATATTCGTGTCATCCTTTAATTTAATTACATTGTACCTTTTTTCATTATTTCCATTGAAATCAACCACGTTGAAATATCAAATTCAATTTGATTATGCTTGATTTTCGGGTATTGCCATTGTTAAATTCAACACGAATTCACTTTCAATCGCAGATCCCGCATGACTTGAAAATAACAGAGAGATACCTATCATTTCTGCGATCCGTGAGACGTCGATCGACGATCAACTCAAAGTAACTTTTGACTGCGAACTAGACTAGTTCAATGCTTCGTGGAACAATTCATTTTCACGAGAAACTCAATAACACTTCGGAAAGTGGTTCGTCGAACTATTGAACACAGGTATCGACCTGTGGTCAAACACAGACACTCTTGATCGATTCGTTTCGCCTAGGATTCAGTAGTTGAAGCACCTTTAATTAATAAAAACAAAAGCCGGTTGATTCTCCTCTAATTTTTGTTCTTTTTCACAAGCAAATTCTTTATCTCTTAAATGAACTTAGAAAGGCTGAAGAGATGCATGAAGCTTATTAATTTATATATATATATATATATATATATATATATATATATATATATATATATATATATATATATATATATATATATATATATATATATATATATATATATATATATATATACAGGGTGATTCATTAATATGTGTAAATATTTTAACAGGAAAATTTTGAGCTGAAAATATGAAGATCTAACCCAATTTGCTTATACAAAATATTTCTCCTTACTGATTTACAGGGTGTTTTATTTAGATTATTGAAAATGAAATTTGTTCATTACTCGAATGCTGCTTGATATTTCTTTATGATATTTGGCAGTAAGTTGAAGTAGTTTGGGACACATCAACTTATAGTAAAGAAGACTTTCTCGCTGTCACCAGTGGCGTACGGCAGAGGCACGGGAAGAGTTCTTGTTTCCTAAAATCTACGCCACTGGCAGAATTGTCGTTTTAGTATAATTTTTCGATTCTCCAATATTTTCTCTGTAAATAAAGCACTCCTGTTTCGTAACGCCAGAGTCACTATTTTTCGAAATATTTAACGTTGAACATATGGCTGCACAATTATTTTGATTTTTATGTAAGAGTCATGTCGGTGTTTTTTGTCATACGATTGAATGTATTACTTAAAAAAGTCAAAATAAATAATTAATTATCAAGATCTTCTTTACAATTTTTGGAAGAATATCAAATTTATGAACAAAACTTAAAAACAATTTACAACAAATGTTCAATGTGATCTCCGTTAACCCCAATGAGATAATCCATTCTTTCGCTAACGATCTTCTAACTTTAAAAAATATGTTTGGCTGATTCGCAATAAAATTAGCGGAATTTACAATTTGCTGCCATAGTTCCTGGCAAGTATTTATCGTCTGGGATATTTTTGTAGTTGTTCTGTTTTAAATTGTTATTTTTAATATTATTATAAATTGAAAAAAATACTTAATAATGTTTATTTTACGTAATACATGCAATCGTATGACAAAAAAACACCGACAGACTCGTACTTAAAAATTAAAAGAATTGTGCAGCCATATGTTCAACGTTAAATATCTCGAAAAATAGTGGCTCTATCGTTACGACACAAGAGTGCCTTATTTACAGAGAAAATATTGGAGAATCGAAAAATTATACTAAAATGACAATTCTGCCAGTGGCGTAGAATTCAGGAAACAAGAACTCTTCCCGTGCCCCCGCCGTACGCCACTGGTGACAGCGAGAAAGTCTTCTTTACTATTATTTGATGTGTCCCAGAATACTTCAACTTGCTGCCAAATACCATAAAGAAATATAGAGCAGCATTCAAGTAATGAACTAAATTCATTTTCAATAATCTAAATAAAACACCCTGTAAATCAGTAAGGAGAAATATTTTGCATGAGCAAATTGAGTTAGATCTTCATAATTTGAGCTCAAAATTTTCCTGTTAAAATATTTACACATATTAATGAATCACCCTGTATATATATATATATATATATATATATATATATATATATAATATATTATATATATTATATATATATATATATATATATATATATATAATATATATATATATATATATATATATAATATATATATATATTGAAAATGACACTTCATTTGAAAAATTGATTGATAAAAGGGACACTACTGATGAGCTCGTTGCAGAGCGAAACAGACTATCTAGTGTTTCCATCGTGTCGGGTGCCGGCGTCGAATGTCCTTACATTCTCTCTTGATGGATGAATTGGTATTCTATATAGTCAGATGTGAAAAATGTGACGTGATATGTAACGCTCATTTTTTGATATAGAAATTCCTAGTTTTCAGTATGACATTCCGTAAGACAAATTTGCGTTTATATTTCAGTTTCTATATATCTATCTATCTATCTATCTATCTATATATATATATATATATATATATATATATATATATATATATATATATAGATTGAACAATAGTGATCCACAAGTCGAATTTTATAGCACTTATATTCAAAGAATCAATTACTCAACATTTCGCAAACCTTTTTGAAGAGCTTTCATGAATATTTCACCTTATGTTTCCAAGGTCACTGTTTCATTCGAATGCTTCAATTTTGTTTTTTTTTAAGCTTGGAGAGTTAGGTTATTGAACTTGTTTTTTTCTACTGAGTGCAGGCATCATCAAATAGCCCTAAAACATGGAATTTTGTTTCAGATAACTGCCAGAAAGAAGATGGAAGTCGGTGCCAAAACGGTGCCTGTCTTGATGGTCAGTGTCATTGCAATGACGGATATGGTGGATGCAATTGCGAAGTACCAGGTAAAATATCACATTTAAATTCAATAATGAAACTATGTCACTAAAGATTGTTGTGAGGAACGAAACATCTAAAAGAGTTTCAGTTAACTACTATTCAACAACCTGAATAGTTATTTATGTACCAAGTGCGTTATATAGATCCTAACGCCCGGAGGTTACCCTCCGGGCGTTAGGATTCGGCCCGAGGGCCTCTGGCCGGAGAGATGAATGTTGCCCGATGGTGAAAAATAAAGAATTTTATTTTCCACTTGTATATTATTTGTTGATTTTACCTTTGCTATAAATACACTCATTATTCCCTAGGGCGTAATGAGCGGGCATTATGGATCATAACGCCCGCTCTTTGTACGAGGAGAAATGAAGCAACTTCCATTGATTAAATACTTCATAATCCTTGTCGACTCCATAATTGTTGTCCATAATCGACTCTGGATTTCTCCGGCAATGAATTATACGCAGCTGTGGCTGCATTTTCTATGATATTCTTGGGTAAATTCATTTTCATTTCCATTATTTCTATAAGACTACACAAAGGAAGCAGCAATGACATTCATAAAATATGATGACAAAAATATTCACAAACGTTAAAATATCAACAAATGACATGCCTAATATGAGAAGGAACATCGAAAGTATAGGAGCAATGAACCAATTTTGAAATCGATTTTTCATTATAATAAAATAATTTTTTCGTGAAAAATGAAATATTGTATGCACCACGTGCGTTACTAGATCCTAACGTCCATCGGGCTTTAGGATCTATATAACGCACTTGGTACATAAATAATTATTTTATCCATTAAAAGATCAACACCTAATGAAGCTGAATATATACTTTACAGATATAATATTTTCATCAATCATTCTATCATTTTATCTAAACCTTTTTGATTTTAATCAGTGTGGATTGTTTTAATGGCTGTGTAGTGATAGTTTGAGCGTAAATGTGAATAAAACAAAAGTAATGATTCTTAAAAATAGGTATAACATGACAGATACATATGATCACAACGACATTCTAATAGATAATAAGAAAATTGAACAAGTTAAAGAATTTAAATATTTAGGAGTTGTTATAGATGAAAATGTGACTTTCTCAAATCATGCAAATTATATAATTAAAAAAGTTACAAAAACAATTAATTATATATGTAGAATAGGTAATAATTTAAGTTCTTGGTCTAAACTCTTTAAAACAATTGTACTGCCCCATTTCAACTACTGTTCTACCATTATGTATATGTTTCAAAAGTGTGATATAGAAGTCTTACAGAAAAAGCAAAATTGTGCGTTAAGGTACATATTAGGGTGCAATAGGTACACAAGAATAAGAGACATGTTAGTAGCTACAAATTTATTAAGTGTGAAGCAAAATATTTTGCTAAATACAATGACTGTTGTATATAAGATAAAAAATGGTATGTACCCAGAACATATTTTAGAAAAACTACAATTAGTATCTGATATTCACAATTATAATACAAGAGGTAGGCAAAATTTTTATATTATATGTGTGCATTCAACTTTTGCACAAAACAGTATGTTTCATAAAGGTTTAATAGACTTCAATAATCTTCCAGACTGTATAAAGAATTTGAATATTGTTAGTTTTAGAGAAAGGTTAAGAAAATATATTGTGGAAAACCATAGTATTATATAAGCAGAGAAGTGGAACTTTCCATTTTCTTTTTTGTTGTAATGTGATAGCAATTTGCTAAATAAAGGATTATCATTATTATTATTATCAGCAGGAATTTTCACGCATACAGATTAGCCATTTAATTTATTCGTAGATATTAATACATTTTCGTACCAAAATGTGAGAGGCTGCAAGACTATAACATGAACTTATACGAGTTATTTTTGGCCCTATAGAGTAGAAAAATTATATTTTCTTCACTTTAATCCTCTACCATTACTAATTTCTTGTTATTACAATTTGAATGTCCTTCGATATAATTTCATCAAATAAAAAATTTGTATTTCAAAAGTTTCAGAAATATATAGCTCTTTTAGAATAATCAAATTGAGGAGCAACTACATATTTCATTTTCTTGACAGTTTTCACTCGTTTTGCAAATTTATCGATACGATTGGAGAATAGATAATTTTTGTTTTCCATGTGCTTCTATTAAATCTTTTCGATGATTATCATCTCGATAACAAGGTCAGTTCAATAAAAACAATCTACCATATAATCTGGATACTAGATGGCCAAAATCATTATTTACTGCCCATAATGCGGCTATTTTAAGAGCGATAACTGTTTTAAAAGATAAAATCATTGAGAGGAAAATCTAACGGAGCCAGTTAAATCAGGTGTTCACATTCCAATAAAAAATAACCAAAGCATATTTTGGTTTTATTACTACAGCAAAGTACACAACTATCGATTATAAAATCTTTGGTGGATATTTGCAGAAATATTGTACCCAAAATATTTCTCCTTCGTAACTCTTCAAATAAACCAAACCACCCCATTTTAAAGAATAGTATTATGATTTATGAATACCCTGTGAACCGCTATGAGTTTTATAATAAGTCAAACCATTAAATGAAGACTTTGGATAATTATTATGTTATACTATTATATCTATTAGCAGAACGCACTGGTGATACTAGACTGAATAGCACATGATTAGCAACTAGAGGCGACAACAGCCGTAAGAAATTTAATGAAACAGAAATAGCTTTTCTTTTTGATTTTAAAATTTTTCAAAAATTTATAAATAACTCCTTAAATCAATTAATTGAAATCCTATTTTGTACATTCTGTGTAAGGATTTCTGTGGTTTCCCTTATCATCTAATATTAGTAGACTTGAAACCTGACATTGGACCGCATACCACGTAATTAGTAACTGAAGACGGCGACAGCCTCGAAAAAATTCAAGTTGACTGTTTTTAGACTTTTGAATTTTTTTGAAATTCATAAACGCCAAATCTCAATCTTGCAAAAATTTGAAGTGGTATGGAAAGAAAAAATCCAATTTTTCAAGGGTATTTGCTCATCCACAGCCCCTCCAAATTGAATTAGAGACTTGAAAAAATGTTAAAGAAGTGTCATTTGATGGTTTCAATTTTTCTGGAAGCCACGGCCAATTTTTTCGAGAATTTCTCGCGATACCGGTGGTTTTCGAACATTTCTTTGAGAATTGAGATAATTCGCCTCTTTAAGGTTTCAAATCTTCTCTACCACCTTAAATATTTCTCTATTGAAATTGTAACTGCTCAGGTCTTTTCCTAATATAATCTACAAGCCAAATGTACAAATTGGTGTAATATTTACCTGGAACATTTCCGTTCCCCAGGGATCTGAAAAATTTAACTTAAATAGTAATATAAGGTGCGGATTCTATATTCATAATGCTATAATTTGCAAGAGAATTATTCAGATTTATGCTTACTATTATGTGAACCACCTTTTCGGAAGAATAAACGATGCGAGTTATTCACCGGGCATCTAAAGAAACATGATATTTAACAAATATAATTATATATTATGCTGTTCAAATATTTAATTATCTACATAACAGAGAAGAAATTATAAAACAAAGGCTATCGACCTAAGACTCTTCAACTCTCCATCCAGTAAATATTAAACATGATTTCTTAACTATTCTACCAGACATGTATTAAGACATAACGTATGAGTGTAAATAGCGTATGTCATCTTAAACTTAGACGGATTTATTTGAGGTATATGACAGAATAATCAAGATATGCCAATAATATTTTCCTATGTTCATAATCTTGACCTGTGAAATAGAAACCTTCACTATTTCAAACACATGTGAAAAATCGTTCAAAGTTTCTCATTTGTCAAAACAGAGAAAATTCTCTGAAACGTTAACCAGAGTTATTTCACAAAATATCACATTTGGGTGGAATAGCTTTCTTCTACGATTCTAATGTAAACGATAGCTATGATGGGTCAGTATTGATCGTCTGAGTCCCAGCTCACTTTCTCTCTTCTATAAATCATCTAATCTTACCCATCTTTAATGCACTTGTCCATACAAGTGGATCCGGCTGAAGAAGTTCGTCCCTATAACTCAAGCAGCCCGCCTCCTATCCACATAGGTACTTGAGAAAGGAATTAAACACGTGATTTTTCTAAGTATTCACGGTTATAAAGACAGCCAGAACTACTTTTAATAGGTACAGAGCACCATACAATCGCTATATAGACTTCTCAAAACAAGAAAACGAAGAAAAATCAAATTGACGTCATTAGAACTTGCCACTAGGTGTTGAGAATATGATATTTATCGTGAAATATCACTTAGAATTGAATCTTCATAATTTTGTTCTACAGATAAAAGTAATTTGCGTAAAAAGTTCGGAAAGTGATATTCTACGGGATGAGTAGGAACTTCAATCCTACGAGTCCCGTAAAAGCACATTTGGATCGTGTTACGTACAGTATTTTTTCTATAGCAGTTTCATGTATAGTATGAATATTTTTATCATTTCTCCATTTTTGAAATAAATTGACTAATTCATACCTCTCTCTTGACTTACCGGCAATAATTCATAAGTAGCCACTTCTGCAGTTTCACTAATCTCATATGGGATCATTGCAGCCTTACTTTCACTACTGATTTCCATTTCTTGGATATGAAAAGCGAAAATACACACCAATATTACATGGCAAGCACTGTCATGTAAAAAAAAACCGTTCCGAAAATGAAGAAATCGTTTAGAAAGTGAAAAAATCTTACTAGAAATAGATACTTTCTGTAACATTTTTATAAAGTAGTAATTTCGATTCAATAAATCATATTGAAAATTTTATTTGTGAGCCTGTTGCAGAAAAAAATTATCAAGAAACACCCTGTTTTTCTAGACTTGCAGCTTCTAGGACAAGCATATGGCCATTTCTGGAATCTTTTGTTCTCGTCCAAAGACAATATTTTTCGAACTTGTTACATAAATTACTATTGTGTAGTGACACAACACAAAATTTCTATCTGTTTTAAAAACGAAAATATGGAAGCATCAAATATTTCTCACAACTTATTTCAATATATTCAGTTGTAAATATTTTTCTCCTTCCAGACGAAAATGAATGTAAATACAGACCTTGTGATGTATTCGCACACTGCACGAACACCTTAGGCAGCTTTTCCTGCACGTGTTACCCAGGATATCAGGGTGACGGTTTCCACTGTACAGGTAAGTTCAACAAACTTCTTCTAAACTTAAGGCATTTGAAATGAGAAAAATTTATATTTTGAGAACATTTCATCGGTCGATATGCCAAGTAAATATATCAATTAAAATTTTCGTTCTAATAAGCGATCATAAAATGATGATATATCAACAATAAATGCTTCAACTTGAGTAGTTATATAACACGGACATAAAATATAATTTTTCTTGGTTTGGATCATCGGTATCACATTCCACTTCGCAATTACCTAATCAACTAAAGCTCACGCAATTCTTATCAATTAACATCATTTTCACGTAAAGAATCCTTCCACTAGTTATGGTGTACCTAATAATGGCATAAGTGTCATATTTATTACGAAGTCTTTCCATTTCTTCCTGCTCATGGTTATGACTCGAGGCATACAAGTTCATTAACCAATCTGGTATTAATATCGTTTTACAGTCTTCATTCTATATTTAGATGTGAAGAATGGCACTATTTAAATGGATATAATATATCGTTTTTCGCCATTTAATAAGCTATAAAATTTGATGGAATGGATGGATCTTCATATACGAATATATCAGAATGAAATACCATATCGGGTAAATAAGCATCTAAATTTGCATCATAAATATACGTTACCAATTGAAAATTATGAATGTTTCTCCGTATATAAATTATTTTTAGTATAATCAAAATTATTTTTGAAGATTATACTTCTTCATATTTATCCCTTGATTTAATAAATAAAACATGATAATAATGTCGTTTATTTTCAAACGTCAGATAATGGTCATTTTGCCGATTGTTTGGAGCAGTTATAAGTGCCACTTTTATGACTTTTAGCTCAAGCGGCGTATAAGTGTTATTTTCGAAATGTAACTATGCAAGTATATCTTATATAATGTCACATATCTTTATATATTTATCATCTGGAACTTCAGTTAAAAATCTAACAAACTGGTCCTTTGTTAAAACTGCCGACTTTTTCCGGATTTTGTTGGTAATAGCTGTTGCCCTACTAATTTTGCTACTGCTGCAACTCTTGGTGGCGTGGATGGTGTACTAGATTCATCAGCCATACTACAGTATCTTTGCACAATTGAATACGGCTCTATATTTCTCGACAAATTAAATTATCGATGTCATCGATACAGTTGCCATGGATTCAAGCCAAATTATTTGTCCATCGTTAATTTGTTTTCGTAATCCCATACTGTTATTTTGATTTAACGGTATTCAGATGACAATTGAAAAGTCAGTGTTAACGGCCGGCGGCCGTTAAGAAATCACTTGTTCAAATATTTATTTCAAATCTTAATTCTGCTTACAATAACAACATTGAAATCTTGGTCCACAGCGAGTTGGGAGAATAAACCTCTGATTTTCATTTCGCATAGGCTAATAATACATCTTCATTAACCACCTTCACATTCTTGCTTTTACGCCACATTTCATAATTTTCATATTCTTTTTGATATCGCTCTTGAGTTATTTTCGGCAGTTAATCAACACTCGCTGCACTGCACATGATTCTCCCAATATTTCTAAAGGAATTTTATTTTGTTCCTCAATTTCATCAATTTCATCCATGGTCGTCGTTAAAGCGAACTTGAGAACACAAAAAACTGACGTTGCTATAAAACTGTCAAACTGTTCCATGACAACGACGTTGGGATTTTTCTTTAGAATTGCGAGGTACGGGGTTTTTTCTTTCTTCGGAATCAAAATATAATCAACGGGATTACGAAAAATTCTTAACGACACACGGCCGATACGCAAATAACGGATTCGGTTAGTTATAATCCGAGGCGCAGCCGAGGATTACAATATCCAACCTCATCCGTTATTTGCTACATATCGGCCTTGTTACGTTAATAACTATATACAGGAGGTATAATAAGATTATATAAACTTTTAATATCCACGAATTTTCCGATTTTCAAATGCAAATCGTTTGAAAATAAAACATTGTATTTTATTCGGAGTATAAGGTATATTATGTGACTCGCAGGGATTTAATCCCTACTCAGTTACATAATATATACCTTATATCTACTCCTAATAAAATAAATATCTATTATAATAGGTAAATTTAAGATTCTTTCATTCATGTGGTGTGGAATTTGCACGCGAATTGAATATTTTATGGAATAAGGCCTTTTGTATTGAGAAATAATACAAATTTTAATTTTAGCTAAATTTTAACTTCTTCAAATGTCAAACTTAGGATATCGGTGAATTTTGTTTGATATTTTCATTATCAATAATTCACTTTCAACTTTTCATATCCTGAACTAGATTATGTAATATAAAGTAGAGTTTTATTAGATATTTCAGAGGTTTAATTATTGTTTGAAAAAAATTAAAAGAACTGTAGTTTAATTGAATCTTTCACGATTTTTCTAATTTTCAATTACTGCCGTAATACTACTCTTTCAATTCATTAATTGTTGGATAATGTAGGAAATGAGGTTTTTTACTGAATAAGAAGAGTTTATAGAACTTCGAGATAATTTGATATACCACAATCTTCAATTATTTTCTTATTGGTTTCATTTAAACTTCTTCAAATCACGATGACAATTATATTACATATTTTTGAAAACAATGCTTAGAAAGAAATAATTGAGAAAACTTCGAGATAATGAGATATTCCACTATTTTCAACATTTTCGTTTAGGTTAAACCATGTTGTACCCAAATTTTTGCTGATGAGTGTATGTTTTGCAATTTCACTGCGGTAAATAAATTGAATGAACTCCCAATTTACTCTCAAATAGCTGAGCTGACTGAAAAAGTATAATTAATTTGAAATTGTCCCAAATCAAAGGGATAAATGTGATGCTCGCCTTTATAGATACTGTTGATGCTAAAATCTTCGAAATGTTCAGGTTAATAATAATTATTTCCCAAATTACCTCTGATAAATACACACACATATATATATATATATATATATATATATATATATATATATATATATATTCAGTAAGTAGAAAAAATTGATGATAGCACTCTTCGGTTAAAAATAATACCCACCTTGTCAAATAAACTTGGGGTCTTGAGGCTTCCGTTTACGGAATACAACGCTCAAATCATTACTTTGTTTCAGTTATTATTTTTTATTTTTGTGTCATGATAGTTTAAAGGATGAATTTGTTTAAAATCATTGGATATGAGCAAAAACCGTTATAGACAACATTTGATCAGAATAAAATTGCGCATTAAACAGAATAATAAAATTTCATTTTTACAGAACCCTGTTGATTTTATTTTCAAAAATATTATATCTAATCGCCCATATCTCCGTTACTAGATAAATAATGATCTGCCAATTTGAATAAGTTCAGAAAATGTATTAAATTGGATTAGAATATTTCAACAGATCAGCGATTTCAAATATAACTTTTAAAAAATTTAAAAGTATGATCGCCCTCTATTCAATAAAAGAAAGTCTTAAGAGCTATAGTTTATTTGACAAATTGGCATTATTTTTAAGAATACTCCAATTTTTTCCACTAACCTAAGAAACACCATGTATATATATATATATATATATATATATATATATATATATATATATATATATATATATATACTCATATCTAAGAGTGACAAGCAGATCAGTATTCCTAGTTGAAATTTCTTTGCTCTGCTTGATTTTACATTCAGATCAATCTGTTTGAATTTAATTTTTAAACAATTTCAGATACCACTTATCAGAATAATAGCGAACGAGGTTTCATTTCAAATAAGTAATATATTGCAGAATTTATACCTTTTATGAATTATTTCCAATTTCCAAATCAATTATGTTTCAGCATCAATAATTCCATTTTTCCACATTATAAACCTACAAAAAATATGGAATATAGAGAATGAAACAATCGATCAGTTTATTCAACTTATACAATACAATACAATACAATTAATTTATTCTCAAAAACATTACAAAAATGTACAAGTTCGTCAAACATATTCATTAATTTTGTATATGGTCCTGTCCAGCAACAGTCCGATAACTTTCTTCTTAAAAATTTTTCTGTCCATTAATTTGACTTCGAGCGGCAACCTGTTGTAGAGCCTCACGCAGTCGTAGTTCACACCCTGCCGGCTGGCCTCAAGTCGGTGATATGGTATTTGTATGTAATCCCTTTTCCGGGTTGAATACTCATGATTATTGCCGTTTGCAACAAATTTATCTCTGTTGTCATGGACATATAATACACATGACAAGATATATAGGGATGTTACTGTCAGTATTCCTAATTTCTGGAATAATTCTCTACAGCTTGTTATTGTTGGCTTTTTACATATAATTCTCACACATTTCTTCTATAATTTCAGTATGGTATCAACATTTGCGCTGCTGCCCCACAATATAACACCATAGCTGATTCTGCTATGGAAATCGCTGTAGTACATAGTGAGAGCAGTTTCCACTGTAGCTTCGTCCATGAGTCTCTTGATGCCATATGTGACCTTTGACAGTTGTTTGGCTAGTGTCTCTATATGGTAGTTCCATTTGAAATTGTGTTGAAAGAATATTCCTAGAAATTTTATGACTTCTTTCTTGGCTGAAGTTTGGGCTGTGAAAGTCATTTTTTGGGTTTTTTCATCATTCATCAGTAATTTATTTCTACTGAACCAAGATTTTGCTTGAATTAGTGAGCTTTTTGTTTTTTTTTTCAACATCATTTATATTTGGACCATGGTTCAAAATACTTGTATCATCTGCAAATAAGCAAATATCGGTGCATGTTATATTCTGTGGAAGATCATTGACGTAGACAAGAAACAACAGTGGACCCAGCACTGAGCCCTGTGGTACTCCACAACGAATCGTCTCCATTCCTGATGTCTCCCCATTCCATATGGTTATTTGTTTTCTGTCATTTAAGTATGATTTCAACAGTTTGAGCATATTTCCTCTTATGCCATAGCGTTCCAGCTTGCTAAGTATTATTTGGTCTACACAGTCTACATAATCATACATTCTATGGAAGACGATATATTTTTAACAACCTTTATAATAACTTTTAAGTGGACATGATCACAAGAAAACTTGTGGATTATAGATCTATGTACGAAGACATACGAACATTTTGCATGGTGGTCATATCAAACATTATGTAAATAGTAGACCTTTAAAAACTCTATAGATAATATTTTTCCGTATTCTGTTTCTTCAGTGTAGAATCTACTCTCCCTTTAATTAAATCCAACCCTCGATAACATGGCAGAAAATCGTTGAATATAAATAGCGCTTATCCGTTTACCAAGCACGGATGCGATTGTTTCTAATGGCAGTAGGGAGATTTATGGCTTTACCATTTTATGAGTGATGAATAGGTATACGTTACCTCTGAACGTACAAATATTACGCTAAATTGTTGAATGCGTGAGGTAAAGGAATTAACGCAATTTATGTGTTATTACGTGATCGTGAAGGAATACGATAACCTATAGTGATATAGAACTTGCGCATTATTTTATACATTAGTTTCTTCTAGACAAAAACCATATTAATGTTATCTCATATATTTATTGTACCTAGTATTACACCAAAACTTTGTTTTTCACCTAATAGTCAAAATCGGAAGTTGACGAAATCAACAATGAAGATGTAAGTTTATCTGACGAAACGCGTATATTGTATATTAAAAATAAGTTTTGGTGTAACAGTTTTAATGTTGATTTGTATGGTGCACTTCGTTTATATAACATCATGTGTAGAAACTATGTGACTTTTTATTTCAAAAATGATTAGGAAAATAATATGGAAGGAAAGGTGTACATTAATATTATGCAGTTTTGATGTAACGCGGAACTGGAGTAGATACAGCGTCCGCGTTGGTATTTTTTATAACTCTGAAATTAAACAGGTAGGTAAGGTAAGGTGGGGCAAGTGCGTTTTCGGGATAAGTGCATAGTAGCCCTCTTCTGTCCTGTTAAGCTTGAGTCAGAGAGCTATCTTCTGTAGGTTCTGTTGCGAACTTTATAATCATAAAAACTTTGCCACTAGAGGCGCTCCAGGGCAGTGCGCTTCAGTATTGGCGCGGTTTCAGTGACCATGTGGTTTAGTCTCGTGTGTCAAGTTGGAAGGAGTCAAGGTCATCTCAGTTGATCCACCACATTTTACAATTTTTTGCATATTTCTCATACTAAGTGCATACTTTTAATATTGTAGTTCTAGAATAAAACTTGAATTTAATTATATTTGTTCATTTCACCTGAGTTAGGATGTACTCTGCACTCACCTCAAAAAATTGAGGTGTCGGGGCAAGTGCGCTAGTCAACAGTGGGACAAGTGCAGGATGCTACGCACTTGCCCCTTACGATTCTTACTTAAGAAAAATGGAAGAAGAAGAAAGATGCTACAAACTTTAAAAAAGTTAATGACATGGCAGTTGGTGACTGGGTCATCGTTCAATTTTTGGGCAAGAAACCGTTCAAGTATTACGTGGGAGAGATCATTGAATTTGATAAAGATGAGCCAATGATATCACCAAAAGTTGGTAGGCGAGGGGAAGCTATTTTTAATATTGATTTATCTAGTTACAACATTTAGTGATGAATATTGTTTTACTTATTTCCTAGTTACGTAAAAGTACTTTTTTATTGTTGTATTGTAGAATTTTGAATTTTTTGCATAATTCTGATACTCTTTTGTGATGAAAAGTCTTGCGATTTTGTTGAATTTTTATAGTATAATGTTTTAGTTGTTCAATGGAAATAAATATATAACGTTGATCACATTTTCAAATTGATTTTTTTCTAACCGCCCAGTAAATTTCTGTTCGACAAGCTGTCAAACTCTGTATCTCAGAGAGTTATGCTCCGATTTGCAAAAATTCAAAACCCATTTAAACATCAGGAATCGAACTATCTGGCACTTGCCCCGTCGTGCACTAATTAGTCTTTGTAACGCTTCGAAGGCTGGGTTATGCACTTACCCCATTTTATGGGGTAAGTGCATACTAGGGACCTTTTTTTTCTTTTCGTTTATGAAACATGTAAATTTCGATTTTTCGCGGAATCCTATGACACAGAACAATACAGAAGTGGTAGAAGTTTCTTTTGCATAACTAATAATCTCTCTAGCATAAGAAGCAGATTTTATGTAGCTGTTTAAAGGTGAACTCGACAAAATGTATAGCGCACTTGCCCCACCTTACCTTATATTTAATTCCACGTTTATATTTCTCCTTATTTGTGAGCTTAAGGTGTGTTTTTCGGAATGTTAGATATCCAAATTGGAGAAGACTAAGATTTTCTCACATCAATAATTATAGAAAACCTACATTCACATAAACTGGTATTCACAATTATAGTAACGAATCAATTAAAATTAAAAAATGTGCTCTCTATTTCTGAGGAAAATTTCAATAACGAAATGAATAGGAACCTACTTTTGATAAAGAAATCATAATAGCTCAATTTATAAGGAAAAAACGACCCAACAGACTCTCGCAAGATATAAAATATGAAGAAAAATATCATTTTCAATTACATTCCTGAAATGAGTGGGAAAATTTGCAATCGATTATTAAAAACTATATATAATACTAATGAAATGCATAAAAAGTCATTCTTGATCAAACATTACGAAAAAACGTGCAGAAAAATCAACTCTCCTATAAAAAAAACACGAAAAGTGTATTTTATACACTAAAAACACCAATCTAAATTGTATTAATTTCAGTGATTTGATAGATTTCAACAAACTCAAATTTTTCAATGCAAGCAAACGTCTTGGCAGTTCAGATATTTTAGAGATTAATAGTACATTATGTTACTAGGAGTAGAAGGCTATCATTATTGTTGAGCCCAGATTCTTGCACTGCCGAGGCGTTAGCCTCGGCAGTGCAAACTGGGCGAAACATATAAAGGGTCTTCTGCTCCGAGTGACATATACTATTTTTTCTTCAAGCGTAAATTGAAAAAATTGAATACATTGTTTTTATTTCAAATATTTATTAATACACCATTTTATAAATTTTTCATAAGCAAAATCATACACTTTTCTTGACTTCGTCGGAATTAGTGTTTCAATAGTGGAATTAACTATTTCGACTAATTCCGGAGGTGTACATTGAAATTCTTCTACTTCAGACATTTTTACAACACTTTTCAATACTGACAAACATCAAATTAAATAATAGCTATTTATGCCATCAGTTACGAAATGCCTAATTTTGTGTAACGCGTGAGATTTTTGCGGAACGAACGAAGTGAGTTTCGCAAAAACTCACAAGTTACACAAAATTTCATTTCGTAACGTATTGCATACAAGATTTTTTCTAATTTTGAAGAAAGTAATAAAAAAATAAAATTTAATATAATTGATAAAAATTTGGAAAACATAAATTTAGTTTGTTGCTGTTACTTCATGTTAGTTGTCAGTTTGACATTTTGTAAAAAAGTCTAGACGGAAGGTTTTTAGCGAGATTGATATATTTTTAGTTTTATTTTTAAAAAATGAGTGATTCAAGTTCTGAAGAGCTACCAAGCGATATTGAAGAGGCAGCAGGTAATGCTCTATTATCAGTAATTCCCAAAAAGTCAAAGGCAGTTTATGATTTGGCATACGAAAAATTTGTTACGTGGTGTGATGAGAAGAAAATTAAACATGTTAATGAGAAAGTTTTACTTGCATATTTTGAGGGTAAGAAAGATCTAAAAGTTTCCACATTATGGACACTTTACTCAATGTTAAGGTCTGAACTAAATCTGAAAAGGAATATTGATATTAAAAAATATACAAATTTGGTAGCATATATTAAAAGGCAAGCGGACGGGTACAGTGCTAAAAAGTCAAAAGTTTTTATTAAAGAAGATTTTGCCAAATTTTTAGTGGAAGCTGATGACAAAGAATACTTAATGGCTAAGGTTGCAATGATAATTGGGATGGCAGGAGCATGCAGAAAAACAGAATTAAAAAAACAAAAACAAAATTTATACGGCAGTTTGCAATTACCACTGGAGACATTGAAAATACGAATCTTGTTGAAATATTAAGAAAATATATTAAGTTGCGTCCCCAGGTTTTTAAACACAACAGATTTTTTGTAAAATATGCGAATGGAAAATGTACCAGAAATCCTGTGGGAATTAACACATTTAGAAGTCTGCCAAAAGTTATTGCACAATTTCTTGGTCTTTCAAATCCTGTTCTATATACTGGCCACTGATTCAGAAGAAGCTCTGCCACTTTCCTAGCAGACAGTGGCGCTGATATTTTAAAATTAAAGAGGCATGGAGGTTGGAAATCTACCTCTGTTGCGGAGGGATATGTTGAAAATTCCATGAATAATAAAAAACTTATAGCGCAAGAAGTATTTGGTGAAACATCTAATGCAATGTGCACCGCTTCCCAAATAACAGCAAGTTCGAGCAATGAAAAAAATACGTCGTCGGGAATTAATTTGAATAATTGCAATAATTGTGTTATCAATATTTATAATAATTAATCAATTTATAATTTATGTTTTTAACTTGTATTATAACAGTTTAATAAATAGAATAATTCTTTTTGTCACTAATTTTGAAATACATTTTTCGTCACCAATTGCATAAAATTTTACTTTATGCAACTAGTTACAAAAAGTAAGACGTTTCATAATGCCAATCAGTTTTAAATGTGTCACTCTATATGTCAAAATTTTAAAAAAATTAAATGACAGTTCCTACCTACTTGGATACAACGCCCATAATATCATTATTTTATTACTAGTACAATAATGAGAGTTCATTATTTTACTAGTAAAAGAATAGGTTATTTCTACGATCTTTGTTGTCGAAAATAATATAGATAACATTATACGCTTGAAGAAAAAATAAATACCTCTATCATAAAGCTACAGCTCCACCGGAGGAACAATGAGGAACATTGTGGAATATTTTTGTTTCTGTTGCGTGTTTCCGAAAATGTTTCTAAATGTTCCTTAAAATTTCTTTATGTTTTGGCAACAAATGTTGTCTGTTTCTACTTGTCACCCTTCAAGCTACGATTCCACCGGAGGAACATTTTTGTTGCTGTTCCATGTTTCCGTGAATGTTCCAAAATATTCCTAAATGTTCCTTAAAATTTCTTTATGTTTCGGCAACAAATGTTGATTGTTTCTACTACATAATATGCAACTATTGACAATTTAAGTTGCTTCAGTAGAAACAAGAAGTTTACGTATGTTGCCATAAGTTTCTACTTTTGGTAACAAGGAGAAACATTCAGCAACAAAATGTTCCTCAAAGTTGCTCCGGTGGAACTGTAGCTTAATGATCAGATGGATTTACATTTATCCGCACTGTTAAATCGATCGTAGAAAAGAGAGTATTGTGATATCTTCCTTTTCAATCTGGAAAATGGTTTCATTAACCGAAAAGTGTTCGTGAAACTTTGAGCCAAGTATTCATTTTGAAATATTCTTGTCTAGTAACAAAACACTTTAAATTCGCATTCTGTTTCAAACCATTCAATCCAAACCCCAATCATCGAAGGTATGCACGATCAGTAACCGTGACATCATAGAATACAACGAAGAAATGAAGACAGCAATCATTGAGAAGCCCAGTGGGAAAACATAGAATCCAATATTCGAGATTGACTCGGGCATAGCTGCCATATCTAATTTAATAGTTAACTTCTGGTCGATGAATCTAATCTGTGCACTCGGCGGTACACAGAGCGCACAGATATTCTGCTTCACATAACGTGATCACGCACGCGCGGGGCGCTAACGAAATCTCTACGAAATCCCAACGGCCGTGAGGAAGGTCGTGACGAAGATAGTCGCCCCGGTGAAGATTTGCTACGTAAAATCCACTTAGGATTTCATTTTGCTAACAGTAACAGTACATGAGAATATCCACTAGGCAGAGTGGAGAAAATTGCGAGAGCAGATTTATTAGCGATCATTATATTGTACGTGTGCATAGAGGAATTCCTTGGCGGAAGTTATTAGATTATTGATATTCCCCGGTCGGGCGCATAGAACAAATCTGTGACTGGATTGTTGCCGTAGGTGACACTTATCAAAAATATTCAGTTACAGATGACTCGAATATACTTCCTCATGCCAAGATGAATGGTTATTGAATCTCAACGTTATCAAGGGAAGAAGATGAAAAAGAAAATATTCTCATGTCAGTTCTGTGCTGAGTATTCGTTCAATTTGTTTGTGGCGATTGCATCTGTTTCATGATAGTTTTCAATTACATTACATTGGTCTACGATGAGGATTACATGTATTACGGTTCGTCTATCGAAGACATGTCCTAAGAACTCTATTCACTGACTTGATGCACGTCTTCAGGGAGTTTTAGATCATTTCACGGAATCCGTGATAGAAGAATAGGTTATCTAAAGTCAGATTATTATTCATGAGAGCCATTCGAATATAGTTTCATTTCAGGTACAGTTCCGCATACCCGTTTCTAAACGGACCTCCATCTGAACTTCACTTAATGGAGTAAAATATAACTGTTCTGTTCAAGGATGATTAAGTTTAGTTTGTTCGGCCAAATTTGATTAATGCGTAATAGCACGTAAGGGATACAGTCAAAGCCATAAATCATGAACCGTATAATCGATAATCTCAGAATTAAATACCAACAAGATTGTTTATACATTATAACCTGTTATTAGGTAATAGACAGATCTTTATGCCGATCTAGTTATGAAATCCTTAGAGGTAAAATATCTTATCTTGCTAAGTTATTCTGAATATTTACTTGAAATTCAAGATAGATATCAAGACGGCAATGTAATAACATTAACTGCAATCATTCTTTTCGCGACGGATTCAATGTTTACGTCACTCTGCTTCTATTACAACTGAGGATTAGACTATAAGGTAGCAGCTGCATACATAAGTTTACAATAATGTTATGTCATGTGCATGAATTATTGGGTAAACATTGATGAATTCGTAATAAAAAAGGAACTTTTGTTTTCATAAATGAATATTCTGTAACTGGAAAAAGTTTTAGAATTAGACTATGTATATACTTCCTATAAATGATGTGCTTTATCTTTTTTCTACTCCTATTTCTGAAGTGCAACTTTACACATCGATAAAAATGCGTGAAGTTCCAGTTTTAATACCGGTGCGTGAAGTGCAATGCTATTCGAATGGGATTTATTTTACGCATCGCTGCCATGAGTGCTAATAAACTTTCACGTGCAGATGAAAAAATTCACAGATAGCTGTGCTTTAAAATTTTCAATGACTTCTAAAAACGTCTAACTCATTCGCTTTTTTTCGTGTTGTGCGCGCTAATTATCATGGAATCGATTTTTTCCTTTCAAATTTGCCTATTCTATTCGGTCGTAGAAAAAGCTTGTATAAATAAGTCTACTTCACGCACTATACTATACATATATACGAAATATACTATTTCCCACGAAAATTGAAGTTGACAGTTTCAATTAGATAAATGAACAAAATTAATGAAACATATATAATCAATTTTTCTAAATTTGTAAATGACTTTTCAAAATAATTGTACGTTTCCACCAATTCATGTAGTTTCAATGAAACCAGTTATGTCGGTGATTAAGAGAACACTTTCTACACAAATATCCTTTATCTTGGCTGACAATTTGTCAAAAAGAATGTTCTAATTTAAGATAAAGAAGATAACAGTAACTAAAAAATCATTTATCTTCTTGAATGGTTTCGATTATACAGAAAACAAGTTTTCGTTTCCACCACTATTCAATTTGGAACATCGTGAAGTTTTTCTACATCAGTCCTGGCGCTTAATGTTAATTAGGTTACAATTTACAACGAAAATTTAGATTAATTCTAACAGTTACAATATTACGAAAATATTTTAATGAAGGCAACAGTTGTCCAAAACCAGATTTAGGCAGGCGCATTACTGTTGGATCACAGAATATCCATAATAGGCAAACCTGTTCTTGATCTTCTTCCAATTCAAAATAAATATCCATGGAATGTAATCCGCAAGCCGCACTGAGTTACGTGCTAATGGAAAATAGAAATAATTATTAAATTTATTAGACTAACAACGAACGCCTATATAAATTGAATTCACAAAAATATATTTCAGCAAAAGGCAGTTTCCATATTGAGCTTAGTCAAATCAAAACTATTCAACATATAGGCTCTTGCACCGTATCTTTTAAACTAAGTACTATGATAAACCGAGTTCAATTTGACATTTTCGCTTGTCAAATTAAACTCGGTTTATCATCAAACTTAGTTTAATAATATACGGTGCAAGTGCCTATAAATGTACCTATACGTTAAATATGATATACCTACCACAATTTCAGATATAACATTCATTTCTCAGAAACGATTAGTTCCAATGAATATAATTGTGTAGACAATGCTTATTTGAAATATAATAATATAAGTAAAATTTGTAACGTACATAGCTTTTTATGCAGTTTTTCTTCTATATGTCATGTATGATGGAGATATTTTCCAGATAGTTCAATTTAAAGTCAGATAATCAAAGAATACCACATCAACGTAGTAAAAATAAGATAGATGAATTATATATCAACTCTTTTCAAGGAATTATATAGGCCACAGAAGATCCTTTAAGATCACAAGTTGCGGTAATTCAGTATACCGTGAAAAGAGCGGTTCAACTTAATATATGCGACCTCAAAAATGTCACAAAAAAACGACTCGAGAACCAAAACCAAGCGGTACAGCTAAATCAGCGCTCGGCAAAAACGAAATCAAATTATGATTGGCACTGCGGGCGTCATCAAGCTGTTAAACGTGCTGAACCTAAATAAAGCTACGTTCGAGAACGACTGATTGTGCCTATCTCAACTTTGAGGTACCGTTCGTCAAGAAACTTTTGCTATCGTTTGAATGAAACCGATGAACGAACGTTTACATACATCTCACTGAAATCAAAATTCCAATAAAAATTAAACTGCTATAGGTATAATTAAAACTGTAAAAAGCGAACGGTTAAGCTAAACTTCCTCATTAGTATTCAGATGTCATGCGGACTGACTGTTTACTTCAACACCGAGTCTGTCTTCGAGTATACAGGATGTGACGTCAAGTACTTCCATCTCTGGGCAAAGGCCCTGTGAAACTGCAACGGTAGAATAATTGATACAGTTATTCATACAAAATTATGAATGAAAGTTAATTCACCAGTGTACAATATTCTGATGTGATTTCATCAGAGCAATTGAAGCTTTTTTCAAATTTCTATAGATATGAGAATTAGCGGAATTCGTACCTTATAGAAGCGACTTAATAGGCTATAAAATGAACAATTATTATTAAATTTTAATTATTGCATTTTCCTTTTCGCTACAGTTCCTCATGTGGAATCAACTGGGGTCGCTGAAATGTAAATATAGAGTAAACCTAATCAATTGACTTCAAAAACCAATTGTTAAAGTTATTATACATTTAATAGTAATAACGAATTTTTTATTGTTATCCAGCCAAATATTTCCTTGGGTATATTGTATTTATAATCAAACAATATGAATATTTTCATGCAAAATATTGTTTCAGAGTCCACCAAAAATATCAGAAAGGTTTTGTGAAAAGTTATCGGCGCACATTGAAATATAAATTGTATTATTTTATCTGTTATGCAAGACTCTAACGTTATCAGTCAAGCCAATAGAGATAATTTCATTATACTAATCCGATGTGATCGAAAACTACTAGGAATCTTTAAATATTTAGGACAAAATATCTTGAATTGTTAAAAAAAATTATTGTATTGGTACACTTGTGAAAATTACAGGGTTTTATAAATATGATTCAAGGATGATTGCGTGTTTTTTGCATAGAAATCTTAATATATATCTGTACTCTAGAATGCCAATTCAATGGAAAGAAAGTGTTGTAAAAAGTCGAAGACAGTATTCAGTGCGCATGATCATAACTAGCTTATTTTCTACCAGGGTGGGTTTCAGGGATATTTTGAAAGATTTATTATAGAAAATAAAAAGGATATGATATTATTTTGGGTTCAGGTCTACAAATTTGTATGGAGCACAAAATTGCTCAAAGTGGACATATTTTATAAAGCAGCTGATTATATCCGAGAAGTTCATCGGCTAAAGCAATAACATTACAAAATAATAAATGCCGTGAGAAGGTAATTTTTGGTGAAATTTATGAAACATATTATAAAAAAGATGAAATGTTTTCTCGAAGAAACCTTTCTGTCAATAAATGAATATTATGAAATAATCTCAATTAAGTAACTTACCATTGGCAAATTTCATGAATAATTATCTTACCTTTTTCCGATTTCAATAGTAGGAGTGCAAGAAATATGATGACCAACACCAGAAGAATTTTCTTTGTTTTCAACAAAAACTACCTCCAGGTTATTATTCATTTCTATGAGAGAAGGATTCACATTTTACATTTTATTACCATGCAATTCTTGAAGAGTCCTGAAAACAATTGTAAAATAGTTAGTTGGTATGAATAACAGAGTTTGCAGAACAAAGTCTCACAAAATGGTTATAGTTAAATTATATAGTATTGAAACTATTTTAATCTTCTTAGACTTTGCGCATGGAACTTTTACCTTACACTTATTCAAAAAATATGGAAGAAACTCAACCTAAAAATTTTTGTTCACAAAAATTAAATGTTTTTACTTATACTGACCTTCGTTGGATTGAATCCTGATTCTCTTTGTTTAAAAGAAGTCTTGGAACTGCATTTCGTTTCAAACGCATTCGATTGCACTTCATGTATACGTCATTTGGGGAAAAATGTTTACTCCAAATTACGTTTTTTGAACTCAGGAGCTCCACAGTAGGATCCCTTCCCAATGCTCTCATCCAGATGTCATGCCTCGCTTTCGTCAAACTTAAAATGAATTATAATAGTCAGACATGGACAAATATTTACTCAGTTAGAGTGATCATAGGTATTTTTCTGATCTGTATTTGTAATCAAAGATTCAAACTCATTTCACTTACTAAAAATAATGGATTCCAGGAATATTTCCTTTGTTTCCACACCATAGCACCAAGCACGTCAACATTGTCCAAATTAAAAACAAATTTAATACTATATAAAAACACAAAAACCAGTAACTGATAACAATGATAAACACGATAAACTAATTTACACTCCACAAGTAAAATAAACTGAACTGAAACCGTCTCTGATCCGTATCAATTACGTCAATGGAGTCTTTCTACGCTGTTGACGACTTTAAATAATTAAACGGGAGCTTGCATATGTTTCACAGAAATGCCCATAGAAAAATATAGCAAATATATATAAAATCTCTACTACTAAGGTAAATGTTTATGAAATTTGTCAACACAGCAGAAAAAATAGACTGGTCACGCACATGCGCATTGAGGAAAACAAATGAAATTTTACAACACTTTTGCATAAAACACATAGAAGGGATTAGCGATCTAGAGTAAGTATATATAGTATATATCTATGGTTTTTTGGCAGAAAAAAATCATACATATTTCGGTATATTCAGAAATATGTATAACGTAGCAACAAATATTTGAAACCACCAAAAGGCAGTTCCCTAATATCAACTCAATCCACGTCCAAAATTTCAATATCTAGTTCAATCTGCAGGAGCTGCGGGGATGCGCAAATCCTAAAAGATCAAGAAAAATTTAAATCTCCTCATGACAATAAAGCGTTTAGGGTCAAAATTATCTCCAAAAGACACTCTCTTAGCATAAACTTAATCCAGCTACATATTTTCAACCCTCAACTAAATTGGGGCAGTGTTTGGGTTTTTTAGCTCTATGCTTACTTACCCCAAAAATCCATAGAAGGCGGAGTCTCAGACATGTCATAATTAATTTCCACATCTTTTGTGTCACTGGTTTGAAAAACTCCAGCCTTACAGAAAGTTTGAAAATGACACGATTTTGACTGAATTGCCCCAAAATTTTATATTTCCGTTCTCCATCAGAAACAACCCTAAATATCCCATTTCAGCTAAGAACCTATCTCTTGTTCGCAATCGTTTGTAGTGACTATCTTGTTATTTCTCACATTCACCGCTTTAACGATGAATGGGAATGTTAATGCATTAGTAGTCATGTTGGCAAACTTAAACGATGGTCAATAAGAATCACTGTATGCGAATTCTACGTCATTTTTGTAATTCAATCTGGAGACCTAGATTTGTGAAGAAACAATTACATTATTTCCAGAATTATTTCTAAGTAAATAATAGTTTTGAAAAAAATAAAAAACACGCTTTAATAGAAACAAAACTAAAAAGTAGACAATAATTTTCAATAAATTTAAATTAGGAATAGTGTAAATAACAAAAACTTTATTTTATTGTAGAAATACGTGGGGTGCTTGTAGTCAATTGTTATAATATTTTAATGATAGATATTGGTAAAAGTAGAGTCATTATGAAAATATCTTAAAAAGCACTCCACGCTTTTCTACAAAAAAAGAAGTTTTTATTGTTTATTGAAAATTATTTTTTCTTTTTAGTTTGTTTTTCTATTAAAACCTCTTTTCTTGTTTTTTAAAACTATTTCTCATTTTGAATTATTTAATTCGGTTATCTAAAAAAGCGTGTTTCTTACTTTTTTAAAACTATTATTCATTTTAAATTTTTTAGTTCTGCTAACTAAAAAGGCGTTTTTTTTTTAACTATTATTCATCTTTGTTTTCATAGTTGAAAACGTTTTCAAAGGCGTACTTGGCACAAAGACACTACCTTGTATCTGATTTGGAAAATTGCTTACCCGGAAGATAGGTACTGATCAGAATAATGGGACAAACTATTTAAATTATTGCATTGTCATCGGTCCTTCATAAGTGTGCATAGTTTCAAATCGTTTTGAGAGGGGTGAAAATCATGTTTAAAGATTCCGTTACATAGATACATAGATATATACATACATTCCAAGCTAATAACAAGCCCATTGGCCGTTCGGAACCGGCGTTAAACTGTAGGTCCCTCGAGATTTAAAAAAAAAAAAAAAAAAAAAAAAAAAAAAAACAAGCAATAAAAAATTATTGTTAATTATGTCTGATAGTAGCACCATGAAGGTGTATCAATAAAGAAATAAGTATTTGCCTTTCGCTTATTTCCTTACCAAATGACGTAAATCTTCAAACTTATCATCTATGGTAAACCTCATAAAATAACTAATCCTGCACACCATTACCAACAACAATAATTGAATAATCCCTGATAAAATCAAAATCCCTGATAATTTTAAGAATAGAAATTCTTCATTTGTGATATTTTTACAATGAATATCTTGCATCGGCGTCATATAGGTAATCAAGTCATTCCGTGGGTGGTACCCACATCTATTTCTTAGGGGATATTAAAACAATCAGATCCCGGTGATACGGAATATTGAATTTCCATGGTATAGTAATTATAAACAATAATTTCTTTGGATTGGATACGCAGATCTGAGAAATCTGAATAATTATCAGGGATTGAAGGTAAAATGAGAAGAGGTGGCATTCAAATCGATTCAAAGGCGGCGCACAGAAGCCAACTATAGATTTATGGTCATAAACATGCTAAGAAAAACATTATATCTGCTTTTTATTCATTAAACGGCTTGCATAAATTCAGTATTTACTAGCCACTACGTTCTTTTGCGAAGTTATGAGTAGTATTTTTAAGAAATATCAAGAATACTTCTTATTTGTTGGTGTTACCTTTAAAGATTATTATTTCCTTCTTTTGATAATATTCAATAAAAATTATTATCGTCAAACTAAAACAACACAAAATCTCAAATAATTTGAAAGAAGTTAAAATTTATATATAATATATGTATATAATATTGATCTGGCTGATGGAGTAGTTCTACATAACTCAAGCAGCCCGCCTGCCTCGCACATACTTGATGAAAGAATTAAATATGTATGGCCTTTTCCTCTTATTCTCTGAAAAATTATTAGAATTGAGTATCTTTAACTTGAATGATTGTATTATCATGGAATAAATGTTTTTATGATTCAAAAATCACTATATATGGACGATCAACTTTTAATGTTTTAACGAAGAATTTGGTTCAACTTACTTCTTAAAAACGGTTCATTTAGTGTTTAACGCTGATTCCCATCGCATTGTTCGTGATTGGAAAATATTATACTAATGGCCGTTTTGTGTTCTGAACGTCTATTTATTGAGAACAAGCAATTACACATTCTAACTTCGCTTATTTCAAGTGGATAGTCAGATTACGGATTCAGGATTCGAATTTCTCAGATGTTTAGAATACACGATAAAGTCATTTCTATCTTCATTACATATTAGGAAAAAATTAAATAGAAATTGACTCACTCATAGATATTTTCCGAAGCACGATATAACTATTTTCAGTATTTCAATAACGAAATTAGTTACAATAATAGTTATATAGATAGATACTTGTTAGAAGTTTTTGACTGCTTTAATTCTTTAATTGTCGTTGGTTCCACGATACTACGATTTGTGTGATCTATATATATATATATATATATATATATATATATATATATATATATATATATATATATATATATATATATATATATATATATATATATATATATATATATATATATATATATATATATATATATATATATATATATATATATATATATATATATATATATATATATATATATATATATATATATATATATATATATATATATATATATATTTATATATATATATATATATATATATATAAATAATATATATATATATATATATATATATATATATATATATATATATATATATATATATAGGGTGGGCCATCCATAACTTTCCACCCTGAATTTTGAGCTTTGGAATGGAATAACGACAAAACGCTCGGACAGGTCAAATTTTGTTGAAAGGGGGCAAATAAGGGTGTTCAAATGAGTTTGATATCACTACCCCTCTAGCCGCAACCCCTAACAGCTCTCTTTTTTTTTAAAGTCTGAAATAACTAAATGAATTCTCATTTTCAAACAGGTTCTCCATCTCAATATCAACGAAATCTGTTATCGCCGCCTTTTTTTTAAAATTTCTCGATCACTACGCGTATACCAAACACATGTTGAAAATGCTGAAATCGAGACAACAACTGAAAACGTGAAAACAATAATATTTACAAAGTAAATCGTGCGGTTTCGTTCAAATTGAAATAATTGCTGTTAGGGTACCGGCTAGAGGGGTAGTGATATCGAATTCATTTTTTGACCCGTCCGAGCGTTTTTTCTATCTCAAAGATCCAAATTCGGCGTGTGAAAGTTATTGATGCAATACTGACTCACTCTGTATAATAATTAATAAGCCATGAAAAAAAAATACACTCATGCAGGAAATTGAATTGCCTTTCCAACAAGGTGCTGCTCGACCCCTTTTCCCTATTCAAAAATTAGAGCTGTTAGGGGTTGCGGCTAGAGGGGTAGTGATATCAAACTCATTTGAACACCCTTATTTGTCCCCCTTTCAAAAAACTTTGACCTGTCCGAGCGTTTTTTCGTTATTCCATCCCAAAGCTCAAAATTCGGGGTGGAAAGTTATGGATGGCCCACCCTGTATATATATATATATATATATATATATATATTCACTTGTTTTCTCTTAGCAATAACTAAGGCCATTTGAGTTAGAACACCGACTTCATTAAAGAGTTAATGTTTTGTCACAAAATTCGTATTTTTCTAGAAACTTTTGAAGGTTTGAATTTTCAATCCTTCAGAATTATAACTTATCGGATAATTTCGTATTTTATGAATTTTAATGAGTACGTAAACTGAATATGTTAGATTCTCATTCAAAATTTATTTCATATATACCTCATCTTGTTATACTATAAAATTTAATGAACATTTTTTTGTCCCGCCAAAAGCGAATTTCGCTTGAATGACTCGATAAAATTTATCGAAGAACCACTAAGGTTTTAAATTAATCGAAGGTCTCAATCATTAACAACAACGAGAAGACGCGTTTATTGCATTCACCTCTGCCATTTCCATATATATATTTTGTAAAATGACCCATAACAAGATATTACAGTGAAAAATGAATTTAAAATAATTTTTATCTCGAAGAGATGTTTATCAACCTCCATAGTTTATTGGTTGATAACTTCGCCGCTGAATCAATGACGGCAGACGTTGAATTGATCACTTGCAATCCTAAAAAACCGTTAAATTCGGGTTTATTTCCATGACAGTATACGTTTAAGCGAGTTCCATAAATGTACTTGCTACTGAATTTGGAGAGTTCAACGTCCAAGATTCGAAGAACTTGCTTTCTGATTTTCCGAATTATATTTGACTGTACATAAAAAGATCTGCGCCAAATTTCGATGAATATCTTTAAATTTGTAATAAAACTGGCTAAGCATATATGTTCCGTTCTTTCTTGCTTGGTATCTAAGTTGTTTTTTCTTGCCATTTCTCTATTCGCATAACTGTAGTTGATTTACAGTGTGACTATTCAGTGTTCACATTTTTTTATCATATTTGTACTAAATTTCATTGTCCTCGAAAACACACTCAAATGAACTCAAAATTTTTTAGTCGTAAATTCTCCGAAACTAATAGACTAAAAAATTGTATCGAAAATCAACAGCAAAGTGTAGGAGTTGTTTTTATATCCGATATATATATATATATATATATATATATAATGGCGTCGCCAAGGGAGGGCCAGCTGCCCCCCTTTAGATACTCGAAATTATCAAATCAAATGAGAGTAAGTAGATAAGTAGTCGAAAATTTCACAAAAAAGATTATGTTTTAATTGCAATTTTGTTTTCTTGTAGAAAATTATTAAAACTTTAAAAATTGTATTTAGTTACCTACAGTTCATATCATCTTGCCGTCTCCTGGCTCATTGTATGGCGATGCCCTTGTATATATATATATATATATACGTATATATATATATATATATATATATATATATATATATATATATATATATATATATATATATATATATATATGGCATCTCCAGCGACCCCATCGAAACAAATGACCTGAAATTTTGTATCTGGGGTGTCTCTTGAGGCAGAATAAAACTTTCAAACTTTGGGTAAATAAGGTCTTCAATCTTTGGGCAACAAAGTGGCAAAATATGTGGAAATTTGACAGTCATAAACTAATATTACTTTTTGCTTTGATTGTTACACATTCGTGTAGATTTTAATAATATTATTGAGTTCATTCTGTTTTCCTTTTGAATACTTCCTACGTAATTTAGATCAGTATTAAAACTTCAATTAAAATCTAACAGTATTGATTTAGATAGATACTATAGGTATACCCACGAAGTTCTCCAAGAATATCAAGAACAAATTACTGCGTTCCAGTGTGCTGCAAGAAATATAGATCAGATGATAATTTTCACGTTTTACCATCTATCAACAACATGGAGGCGTTACGACTGTTGGGTATCAATCATTATTTCCTGAATTCAGCCGCATTCCAAGCTTCAAAAACTGAGGTGCTAAGTCTAACGTTGCCTTTACACAACACGAACGCTCTCTTCTGGTTACAGTTAATTTTATATTACATGTTGCGTAGGTTATTAATGAACTTGATATAAACAGGCATGGGAAATATTTGGCACGTGGGGAAAATATATTATTAAATTTAAGGGTATATAGACTGGTATCTTTAGACTATAGTAGACTGTGTAGTAGGTATTCGTGGGCAGAGGAAGATGTCTGGTCGCCCTGGAGATTGAACTTAGTTGAAATGATTTGATTTTGTTTCAAAATATATATATCTTATAATATATTGAGAAGTTTTTTTTTCAAATGAATACTCAAAATTATTTGGCGTCCTTTCTTTCACTTTTTTGAATTATTTTTGGGGGATATTTCATAATCGCTTTGTAAGCGAATGTTTCATTCTCCTCTTTATGGTATTTCTGGGGTGGTCAGTCAACATCCTAGGGGGCATACCCCCAGGCCGCCCCGTAATCAAGCAAATGGCTATATAACATAATTGTTTTCCGCTATGAAATGATTATATGAAAAATGGTCAACTATTTTATCAATTTTAAAAAATCTCATAATTGGTTGTTTTCTTCACTCGGTCTATAATAAGCTTAAATAAAACAAAAACTAATTTCACTTCCTTCAGTTTCTATATACATATTTGTTTGAACGCCGAGCATTTACTTGAGACTAATGATGTTTTAATAGGTAGTTAATTAGTTTTGAATTGATCCAGTTGGAAATGGGGTCTAAAGGATTGGTATATTAAAAAAATTAACACAAGTGAAATGTAAATAATAATCTTTGGTTTGGCGTCGTTGTCAACTTTTGAATCCCGAAAAATATTGCGATATTGAATATCTTCTTTCATTATATATATATATATATATATATATATATATATATATATATATATATATATATATATATATATATATATATATATATTTTCTTGCTCTGTATCTCTTCTTTTTTTATATTTACTCTTTTATTTATTTTTTTGATATATATATATATATATATATATATATATATATATATATATATATATATATATATATTTGTATATATGTAGGTATATGTATTCGAATTCGAAAAAATTTGATTCTGATAATTTTTCCGTAAATAATATTGGTGTATGTTGCTGGAACTTTGTAAGCCCTTCAAGAAGTTATCGCTATATCATATGTCTCAATTTAAAGTTTTTATTGAGTAATACTTTTGTGATAATCAGTCATATGTACTTAGTTCTGGCTCTGATTCCTTTGGCAGAACCTTTCTGATTTCTTGTGAGGATAATATTTATTTAATGAAAAGTAACTTGACAGTATGTATTTTAGTTCTATAACCGAATCAACTATTAGAAGTTCTAATAACTTTAATTTAATCAATTTCATTCAACGTTGTTAATATCGAGTAAAGTTGATACAAACTTCATATCATAAACCTTTACAATGTTTATATGTTCTGAATTTGAATATCAAATAAGTATTGAATTTAATAACTATAATATTTTCTTCATTACACATTTTTCATAATCATTTGAATAAAAATAAAATTTTTTCCAGAAACGTTTATAAACTATTTTATCATGTAATCAACTTTGAATTGATTGATGAGGGAAATACTATGCTCCTTACGTTCCAATAAATACGAGAAGAAACGCGAAACGTCATAATCATAAATATAGTAATCTCAAATGATGTAATTGCGTTAACGATCCAACAACATCTCAAAAAATCGGATGAAACCTTGAATTCGGGCAATGAATCATACTTTAGAGCACACGCCCGAAATTCCTATAGTCCGACCCCTTTCACAGCCTCGGGTTCTAATTTTCGTTCCGAAGGATATAATTTAGCGAATTTTCGGGTTAATATCCTTCCATTTTCGCCGAAATCGATAATTGAATCAGATTTCGGTTGAGGGCACAATCGAATGAGTTGTGAATGAGTGAATGATTACCCCAGCTAAAAGGTTTCAAAGTGCTGTACTAAACCTGTCTGAGATATAAAACTTTCGGTATTACCGCCACAAAATAAAAACGCCCGAGCGGCACAGCTACATCATTAAGGTTACATAAAGTGAACAAGGAAAATTCTTTAATAATTTAAAAAATTATCAAACAACTTTCCAAGGAAGCTGGTTATACGTATTCAGCAACGCAAAATCTGCATTCACAATCGAACGGTGAATTATAGAAATTGTCAAGTCACCCCGACTCAAAATCTGCATACAGCTGTTTCGATCTTATTAGATCTCATCAGTGCAGCTTATTTGACCCGGAGTGAATTAACAAATCTCTAATTGTTCCCCAATACCAATAGTGGTCAGTAACACTGGACAGATAACAATCCAGAGCGCCATCCAACCAAAGATATTGGGAAACAACAATTCACCGCTTAGACTGAAAATGCAGAAATTCGTCGCCTAAACACGCCTAATCTTTGGTTGGATGGCGCTCTGGATTGTTATCTGTCCAGTGTTACTGACCACTATTGGTATTGGGGAACAATTAGAGATTTGTTAATTCACTCCGGGTCAAATAAGCTGCACTGATGAGATCTAATAAGATCGAAACAGCTGTATGCAGATTTTGAGTCGGGGTGACTTGACAATTTCTATAATTCACCGTTCGATTGTGAATGCAGATTTTGCGTTGCTGAATACGTATAACCAGCTTCCTTGGAAAGTTGTTTGATAATTTTTTAAATTATTAAAGAATTTTCCTTGTTCACTTTATGTAATGTATGAAATTGACCATGGTCAACTAGTATGTTTTTCATGATTTGATTGTACATCATTAAGGTCCTATTTTCCTCTTTCATAAAACTTCTAAAAATGGCGGCGGTAAGAGCAAATCTACGAAACCCCAAAAAAGATGTCTAACATCAACTTCCTTCACATACAATAGGCCAAGCGACAGAGATTTAGAGTGAGCATTTTGTGCAAAAAGTGTTAGAAGAAAACCAGCTCCGCCATTGTTTGTCACATAGTTCCACATGATATAGTGATATGTTTTTCACTCGACTTTATTATTTATATCTTTGTTATTAACAATGTTATGCAAAAAATCGTTAATTTTTTTTTAGTTTTTTGCTTATAAAATTGAAACTATCAGAGTAATCGTCATGGTGTCAATAGACTTATTGTAGAAAATGAAAAGACGAAAAAATGAGAGGTCGGACGACTCAATCAGACCCTCAGTCTAAGGAAAAATTGGAAAAAACCGGCCAAAATGCAGTTTTACCAAAAGTTCATAACTCGGATATTTTTTGAGTTGTAGCGTAGATCCTTCGGCCAGTATTAGCTATTGATATGAACTTCATTTTTGCGAAGATCTCCGATGCATAGTTTTTGATCTGTGGCCATTTGATTATGTTACTATGAAATTTTCCAGCAGACCTGAATGCGACAGGTATGGTCCGATTTCAATTTACTAAAAAGATTTTGAAAGTAGAATTCTCATAGTTCAAAACGTTCATCTTGTCGCATTCAGGTCTACTGGAAAATTGCATAGTAACATAATCAAATGGACACAGATCAAAAACTATGCATCGGACAGTTCCTGCTCTTCGCACAAATAAAGTTTATATTGATAAATAATACCAACCGAAGGATCTACGCTACAACTCAAAAAATAACCGAGTTATCAACTTTTGAAAAAACTGCATTTTGGACGGTTTTTTCCAATTTTCCCTTAGACTAAGGGTCTGATCGAGTCGTCCGACCTCTCATTTTTTTCGTCTTTTCATTTTCTACAATAAGTCTATTGACATCATCATGATTACTCTGATAGTTTCAATTTTATAGGCAAAAAACTAAAAAAATTTTTTGCCTAAAATTGTTTTACACACAATGGCGTAGCTGGTTTTCTTCTAACACTTTTTACATGAAAAAATCTCTGTAGCTTGGCCTACAAACAATTCCCAAGTCCTCAACACTCCCTTCCTCAAAATTTAGGTATGCAAAAATTGCAGCCAAATTTACCCAAATTTTTAATGTTTTGTTCTACTTCAAGCAAAGTGTTCGTTAGATGTGTCAATATATATATATATATATATATATATATATATATATATATATATATATATATATATATATATATATATATATATATATATATATATTGATTTGGTTTATTTATTTGCAATATTAATATGGAAATATATGGTATTATATAAAAATAGAATTATCAAGGAAAGGAAAAACTTCAATAAATTTAAGTAGATGTTAGAAAATGATAGATGATTGTGAATAAACATGTATATCTAATCGATGATATAAGATTTGAACATTTGAAAAGAAATAAGTATGAAAAGTGTTAATTAATGTGATGATGTTATTGAAATTTTAAGTAATGTAAATTTAAATATTTAAAACTGATTTACAAAGAAGATTAATGTAAATGTATTAATTATAAATGTTCAATATCAACTTTTAAAATCAATAATATATGAGAAATTCTTATAGAATGTCAAAAACATAAAATGACAGTAATCGTTGGAAAGAGATATCAAGTATTTCAATAGATATTCATTAAATATCAAATATATAAGAAAATACAAGTAATAGAACTTTTAAAAGATTAATTAGAATAGATTATTTCAAGATAACAGACTTAATTTATGTAGAATACATATTATAATTCTGGAAATCATATATATCGTAGAATCGACTAAATTTGAATATCAGGATAGTAATTTAATTTCAAGTCAAAAAAATTGCTTTAGAATAATGTAATAAAGGAGTATTTCAAGTTAGTATATAAAATTATTTACATAGATATTTCAAATTTTTCAAGAATAAATAATAACTTAATTACTGGATAGAATATTGAAAATTTTAGTACAAAATGATCAGAATATTATGTAGTTGAGATTAACTAAATTATTTAAGTCCAGAAATATGTTTTTATTCCAAATTTATTAAAAAACTAAATAAATGCATTGAATTTTTTTAAAATAATCAAGTTAAAGTACTGAGTTTGAAAAATTTTAAATTATTAGAAAGAAACTGTCATTATTAAAAAAATCAATTTCCAAAATTATTGTAGGTATATTTAATTAAATTGAATGATTTAAAAATATTTACATTACCTGTTATTATAATATTCAAATTATTATTAAATTAATTAATAATGCTACCAGGCGATATGATTTTTGGAAAATAACAAAGTTTCATAAATTAATAGAGTCAAATCATATTAATATATATATATATATATATATATATATATATATATATATATATATATATATACAGGGTGTCTCATTTAAAAGTTTCCATCCTCAGTAACTCAACGACGAATAAGAATTTATGAAAACGGACAGGTCGATTTTTGATGACAGGGGGACATAATCTGGGATACAAAGCTTGTTTCTACTAGCAATCTCCTGGAGAGGGTTGCAACCCCATCAGGAATTTGAATAGGGAAAGTGGGTAGGTTTGTAGCACAAATGTATGCATGGATTCAAATTTGTATGAACCTGCAGTTTGTGTTCTATAAAGTGAGTATTCACAAAGTTACAGGGTGTTTTTTATGGAATTATGGTACAGATAAAACTAAATGAAACATAGATGTTCTAATTGATATATAATATTTTTAACAAACAGTATTAGTAAAAATTTACCACAAATTCTCAAATTTCTCACCATTAGATTGCATGCAGCGATAAAACCGTGATTCTTTTTTGGTCCAAGACGAAGCAAAAGCAAAAAAACAGAGTTGCAGATTTAGACGGCCTTAGAGCACGAATTGTGGTAGAATGTCGTAACATTACTCCTGAAATGCATGTACGAAATAATTTTGAAGAACGATTGTATTGCTGCATGCAATCTAGTGGCGAGCCCTTTGAGCATTTACGGTAAATTTTTACTAATACTGTTTGTTAAAAATATTTTTCTTTCAACAGAAATTAAATTACGATCAATTAGAACATCTCTGTTTCTTTTAGTTTTATCGGTACATTATTCCATAAAAACACCCTGTAACTTTTTGAATATTCACTTTATAGAACACAAACTGCAGGTTCATACAAATTTGAATACGTGCATACATTTCTGCTACAAAACTGCCCACTTTCCCTATTCAAATTCCTGATGGGAATGCAACCCTCTCTAGGGGGTTGCTAGTAGAAACAAGCTTTGTATCCCAGATCATGTCCCCCTATCATCAAAAATCGACCTGTCTGAGTGTTTTCACAAATTCTGATTCGTTGTTGAGTTATTGAGGGTGGACACTTTTAAATGAGACACCCTGTATATATATATATATATATATATATATATATATATATATATATACTTCAGACATTTTGAAAACCTCAAAAATTGTTGTCTAGGAAAAAGGAAAACGAAAACACACGTGTTTCATTCCTCCCTGAAGTATGTGTCAGGGAGGCGGGCAGCTTGAGTTTGGGATTAACTCCTTCAGCCAGATCAGAGGATACACTTGTATGTACAAGTGCATCAATGATAGGTGAGATGGGATATTTATGGAACATAGGAAGTGTGGGTAGGGTTCAGAGGATTAATACTGGCCCAGCATTCGCCTTGTAAGTTTGCAAGCAGTGACTTACATTACCATGAGGAAACCTCTGAAAAAAACTCATGGCAGACCAGTCGGCCCCGGGGTTTGAACCCGAGACCTCCCAAATACTAGCCAGCGTACCTAACGTGACAGGTGTGAAACGGATTATATAACCACTCCCACCCACTCCCCACCATTGGCTTCGAAACATTACAATAGTCTGTTACTTTCGGTGAAACCAACACTTAACTTCAGCCTTCTCGTATGCAAATTCTACCTGTATAAGGTTCGCCCGTATACACAGAATTTTGCTGCCAAACAAAGTGAATTGTTGGTAAAATATCTGTAGAAAACTCAAAACATAAAAATTTATTTCACAAACGTGGTTATCATCAATAATAATGTTATTGTGAATGAAAATCTCGAGAATAAGATAATTCACAAGATTTCTTTCTTTCGTATGGCTTATGTCTATATTGGTATTCAAAAATGAGTTTTTAGCAAACTACTTTTTTCGAAATGCTAAATCTTTCTGTGAAAATACAGTTTTAACATTCAAATAAATGTTTAACTTAAATGCTTTTAGGTACGTTATGTCTACAACAATTTATTACCTTATAATAAAAAACAAAGCTCTTTCTGCTCTTCAAAAGTTTCTTTGACCAAGTGGCATTATTTTCAATCTAAGAACACTTCAATGCGAATTGCAGAAAATACGAAAATATTTCATACTAAGGACATCTACCTAATTGTCCCTCAATCCTCTGATAATAAAATCTGTTAATAGTGAAGAATGTGTTCGTAAATAGTGCCACAGTAAATGTTTGTGCCTCGAAATATTGGTGTTTTATGAAATTGAAAGTGTAAAACATAGCTTATCAAATGGTGTAGTGAAAATGGAATCTATTAGATTAAAATATAGTCGATATTTTCAAGTGCAAAATAATTTTTTTTTATAAATTATTTCTAATGGAATACATAAGTTTTACTAAGTGAACATAAGTGGTCGAATTAGATGTGTAATGTACAATATAAATTTACTTACTACAGGCATCAAATTGTTATATTAACTTCAGATTTTCAGTTATATTATTTCAGTTGGAAATAAATTCCAGACCTTGTGCATAACAAAATTATAGGTGCTAGTCCAAGTGGAGGACGGACCTATATGGAATCTACCAACCCAAAAATTAAAAACTAATAATTTATAATTACATTTTCATTCTCAAATTTCTCGTTGTCCAAACTATTGGAAACGCCTCTAATGTCTCCGGTTCGTTAAAAGCGCCACACTGAGACCATCATCAATTTTTCATCAGAAGAAGATCTTCCATTATTCATTTGAACCTCCTTTAATCATCATTAAATTTGTTTATATGTATTCGTTTTTTTCTTTTAAGAATAAAATTGTAATCGTCACACTTCTTCGGGAATTTGCCAATCCATTTGTCATTCTCACCATTATTACTTTTATAGAGATATTTTATATGAAACTTTATATTTTATTTATTTTTTTTCACATAAGTGGTATGATGTGCATAGATGTTATTATCATAATAGTCGTTCGTTATGGTATAAATAATGTAGTACCGCTGTTTTTACCACACAAGCACATAATTGTGTATAATTTGGGGAACCTACATTCTAA